>OX596243.1:3631508-4225936 GCA_951394255.1 Polyploca ridens | reverse complement strand
TGTTCAAATTCAAATTCAAATTATTTATTTGTTGTTGTTCGTAATGTCAAATCAACAGCATTCTTTTAATTTTTGTTTGTCGGTCTTTCTATTTGTTCCGGCTAATCTCCGACACGACTGGGCCGATTTTGACGGGCTTTTCACTTGCAGATAGTTGATATTATAAAGAGTCACATAAGCTTATTTAATTATAGAAGACGCGCAAAAATATTAAACCGTACGCAGGTGAAACCGTGGGGATCAGCTAGTTGCAAATAAATAAAAAAAAACTAAAAATCATTAATGACACAATATTTTTCGGAACGCCACTCGCGATCCTTTCTTTTCCATGGTTTTTTCAATATTTTTTTTTTGTTTTAGTATCGGCAAACAAATGGTGTCAGACGCACACCCATCACCATGGTTCGCCAACACCATAAGCCGTAGAGTGGACGCTGACGGCCCCATATTAGATGGTGATAGTGCCCGATGGCTGCTGCTACCAATCACTGAGCGAAACGTCGAGCGGCGCGATAAGCGGACGCGGAATCTAGTACTAGACGTCAAGTTGTTGGCGCGAGTGAGCGTCATTGACGACCGAGGATGTGTAGGACCGGCTGGAAACGCCACCGCTTATGGTAGGCACCTCTTCATCATCATCAGTCTATAATGTCCCACTGCTGAGCACAGGCCTCTTACACAAGTTAGAGTGAAAGGGAA
Source organism: Polyploca ridens (assembly GCA_951394255.1). Taxonomy (NCBI): domain Eukaryota; kingdom Metazoa; phylum Arthropoda; class Insecta; order Lepidoptera; family Drepanidae; genus Polyploca; species Polyploca ridens. Next base: position 4,225,237 of record OX596243.1, on the reverse strand, counting down.
TGAGCAGGTTTTCCCACCACGCGTGTCCACTCCGGATCGGTGGAGGTAGACTAGTGGACCTACTGTTGGAGTTTTCAAGCCACCTAGAAGGCCTACTAGCTTAACGACTACCACAATTAAGTGATAACCGGGACCAACGGCTTTACGTGCCTTCCGAAGCACGGAAACGCTCGATTTGGAATACCACTAGTCGGTCACCCATCCAGGTACCAACCACGATGGTGGTAGCTTAGGTAGCTTAGCGGTAGGTAAACAATAGCTTAGCTTAACAATAAAATGAAATATGGTAAACCGCATAGAGAAATTAAATAATGTTTATTTTCTTTGTTTTAGATCCAGCAGACGCCAATAAAATATCTGTTGGGACATATGTAAGTGTATAATATTTTTACTAGCTGTCCCGCGCGGTTTCACCCGCATTTCCGAGGGATCGTACGCTTTCCCGGGATAAGAAGTATCCTATGTGTTAATCCAGAACATTTTCTATCTGTGTGCCAAATTTCATCCAAAACCGTTAAGTAGTTTTTGCGTGAAAGAGTAACAAACTTTCGCGTGCATAATATTAGTAAGGATAAGTAAGGAGTAAGGATTTACATTCTTATTTCTGTTGTAGAGAATTGTCTCTATTCGATATAGAAGAGAAAGATACACATGTCTGATATAACTATGATGATATAAGGATCTGTTTTTGCCAACTTAATATCAACCTCTAAATATCGTCAGGTGCTATGGGCAGTCTTCGGAGGCACATGCGTCATTACCATGGGTGCGGTATTGGCGGTCGGCACTCGTGCTGTAAAGCGCGTACTAAACGCTTTCCGGCCCGCGCCTGTATCCGCTCCGCTCGATCCACTGTGCGGCAGGCCTGCTTGGTTCCCTCTACATTGGCGGCAGTGAGTAGATAGCATTTAAGATTGTATTGATTTCTACTGGATTTTATATTGATTGGCTATCTATGGTGATTTATTTTTCAGGAATTCATTTATGATGGTATATTTTATTAACGATTTATTTATATTTGTTTATGTGGCTAGACATATTATTTATCAAGTAAGCGTGCGATTATAAAAATACCTCATTTATAAACAATATGTACCTACTGTAAAAGTTAAACTGTTGATTTTATCACATAATTTAATAAGTGCAAGTATTTTATTCCCTTGTATGTACCTACTGCCGTTGCCTCCTAATGAAACTAACCATCGTTGGTTGGTGAAATAAGTCTGTCTGACTTAGTATTCGTTACGTTTTTATGGCCGACCAATTGTGATAAAATTGAAGAAGAAGAAGAAGAAAAATCATTTATTCTGAAATACCACAACACAATTACATAAAGCAGCCAAATAAAATAAAAAAAGAAACAACAGAGAAAAAAAAAACAATAATTGTGTTGTGTGACATCAGAAATGGAGAGCGACTCAGTTGCAAACTGTAAGCCCAGTACACGTACCAGACTACAGCACTGATTTTCAGTCGCTGCCATAAGTGACGTCACGAACAACTTAATTAAAATAAAAAACAAAGGAAAGGACTACACAATTCAATACATAATTACGCAATAAAAAATTTATAACATAATTTTTTTTTAAATTGGTAGATGTAGCATACATATCCTATCGAAATCGAGGGATACAGCTATTATTTTTTGATACAAAATTACGCATCTTTATGCTAGTCACATTTTGGTTGGGTACGTACCGAAATTAATTATAAATTCATCTCCTATTTGGGGTGAAACTTAACAAACCCTTTTTGTCGAGGTCTCGAGTCATACTTACCGTGTTTTCATTAAAATGTTATATCTACTTTATTGCCAGTGTATTTTGATGATATTCATAATAAAAGTGATCTTTAAAGATCAAAATCCAATAGTATTATAAATATGTCGTTTTTATACAGAGTGATTTTGTACCGAGCTAATTCACCCATATGAATAACTTTTACCTAAGTCTCAAAACGCCTTATAAAATCACAATAGCAAGACGCACATCCACTATTGGTTGCGAGGCTGTTCCGAACAATAAATAGCCTTAGGTGTTAAATAGCATTAATTTGTACATCTATGATCGATTTAATATTAATTTTGACAGATTAAATGCTCTTTAAAACATTTTATAATATACAATTAAGTAGTTTTTAATAACTAATTTCAAAACAATTATTAATCATTCCATTATCTTAAATCGTTATGTATTTAAATAAAAGCTTATCAGCTTTATTATTTAAGCTCAGTAAAATCTTAGCTGTAAATTAGCGACAATTTTTGAAGAGGCTAATTGTTTCACAAAGTCGCGTCGCGATATTTAATATAATATTTCACTTATTGAAATTTGTACCTTTTTATATACTAAATAAAGTTCTATTTGTATCGATATCTTAAAAAGTGTCTAAAAATCTCGAGTCGCGTCGCGTTGTGAATTGCCCTTATTGTACAATAGCCTATAGAAAACCTATAGGCTCTCTCTTAAAACATAAATTCCCTAAGAAAGGCAACGAACCGTACAATGAGTGTTCGTTAATATTACAGTACGGTAATAGAAGTTATATAAGTAAACAAAACCAATTAAAAGTTGAAGCTTCAAAGCTGCCTGTTATAAACAGCCTTCAGAATTCAAAATTCTGGAATTACAAAGTTAGGCTCAATTCACACCGTCATACGTAGCTAGTCAAATTATATCAATTACTAAGTGTAACTAGCACTAGTGCTGGATAGAAATAGAATATGTTAGAGACAAATGGAGGCAATTCGAGAAGGCCTATACAAAGTTATAATGTTATTTAAATCATGGATTATGAAAGGTTTACGAAGGTTAATGGAGGTTGTCACTATGCTATCGGTAAGTTAAGCGTTAGTAAATAACGTAGTTTCAAGTGACGTGGACGCTAGACGCAACACTACTATTTACTGATGAAACATAATATAATATAGGTATACTCATTACTTGAATAATTAGTAGACATCATGATAAAAGGCTCGGAAATTTTAATTATTTTAGTATAGTGATTTGTGAAGCATCGTGTTCGAACTTTGGATACTAACTAGTTTGGTTAGTTAGTAATTAGTTCAGTATAGCTACGTGTAGGATAGGCCTTAGGGTAACTAAAAGAAGGCATATTACTTAAAAGGGCGAGAGCCTGTAACTATTTATTTTAAAACCTAGATATTGAATTCCTTTCCTTTAACCTTATATAAATTATGAGAATACCATATGCAATCAACGATGAGCATTTGTACTCATTTTAGTACAAGTGCTCATATACCTAACTGGTGCCGGTCAGTTCAAACATCTTTATTTAAAAGCATAATGAACAATTTAGGCGCCGATACCAAAGAAAGAGTTCTAGAGTCCCGCGTTCCGAGTTCTGCAGACTGCTTGCTTGCACACAGCAAGCAGTCTAGAGTTCTGCAATATTCGCTACTGATCACACATCATACACTATTTTTACTTTCAAAGGCGTCAGATAGCTTACAATCAACGCGGAATGCAGAACTCTGAACTCGGAACTCTAGAACTCTTGTCAGTGGGATCGGCGCCTTAATAAAAAAAGATACCTTTACAATAAATTAACCACCTTACAGAATACCGCAGCCAAATAACTTTATGTTGCGTAAAATTGTGTTCCTGCGAGTGAGTAAGGTCGCCAAAGCTCATTAGGGAGGGGGAAAAGTCGGTAACGCGTGAGCGATGCTTCGTGTGTTGCAAGCGTCCATATGGCAACGGTAACCGCTTACCATCAGGTGGGCCGTAAGCTTGTTTACCGACTTAGTCGTATAAAAAAAAAAAACAAGACTGGTTTAATCGTCCGTCACTCTAAATATGGAGAACCAAAAACAGACATCAGTGCATTCCTTTTTGATAACAATAGCCCAACTGCAGTTTCGTAAAACTGGCTACCTCATGCATAATTTTATTGGAACCTGCCAACGAGTGAATTCTACTTTCTTTCCGCTAGGTGACCGACCACAGTTCAATTTTGAGCAGTGCCTTAAAATGTCGCGTTGAGCTTTGACCTATTTCGAAAAGAACTACTTCTACTACTAATAAGTGCCATATTAGTTAAACTACAAATATAAATCGTTTTACCAAAATATTATCATGATTTTAGACACAAAACTTTTGGAAAGCCTATAATAAATTGAATTGATAATTCTTAAAAATTACCGCTCAAATATTGCGTATTTTAGAAACTCGGTAATCAATTTAAGGATAACCATAATTGAGCTACTGTAAATGCAAACACTTTGCTAGATCATTAGCATTCCAAACGGTCACCACTGACTCATACTTACATAAAATAACGTAACCCGAGATTTCTAAACGGAATCGTTTCCATCTATTTTATTCAATTTGAATACAAAATACAGGTATTTTATTTGGGTTAAACGTCTAGACGTGTATGACTTATTTTAAGGAATCCATTTTTGCAGACGTACAATAGAAAATGACGAGAATGTTTGAATCCATTGTCACCAAACAATTTATTCGAATACGATACCACATTGGGGTAATTATGACACTTTATTCGAATAAAAGTGGTGTTTTTATTTTATCAAAATGATTTTTCCTGCAAATGAATAATCAGGAATTCTATTCAAAGTGTAATCACTTTGAATAGAATTCCTGATTTATTCATTTTTATTATTGAGAAATTCTGTTAGGCTATAGTAACGTATTTGTTTTATTTTTCTGTTTAAAAGTCACTAATCAGAATTAGTGTACTATTATATCTCGTGAGTCCTTACATCAAAATAAAAACACCAGCAATTTGTACGAAATAAATATTTTTATCAGCACAGTATTTGATAAAAAATATTTTTTTACAAAATTCTTAACAGCGCGACGTCCAATCTAGACTTTCACCATCATCGGATGATTCCTCGAAATCTTGAAATTGACCTAAGAAATGAAGTAGCTGGGTACATCTTGGTCTAGGTATTGCTATTCCTTACTTATCTATACCAACCCCAACGTATAATAATCTTCTTAATTAATAACTTTACCGGGTCTATTTTTATAGTTCAATATGATAGTACTTAAGTGCCTATCATAAAACTGTCATGGCCGTCTCGTTTTACTATCCCAATAAAGTAATAGCTGAGTATAAATACCTATTGCTTAATATCTATAATGGAAGTATCATATCGATCATACAATATTAAATCTACAACAAAATACCTATAAAATAAGTATGAAGCTCGAAGCTGAGTATCTATTAAAATAACTTATAATAATATAAAGGCCTCATTTAATGTAATAGGTACGTTGTTGTCCGAATTGGCCCCTGAATTTGGCTGCGCGGGTGCAAATTCCTCAATTTTTTCGAGATTTTATTGTAATGTGCCATAATTTTGTTACCGTTTTTAGATATATACTAATTTATGATTAATATATAATAATTGGTTATAATTTGTAAAATACTGTTAGTTAAGTAAATATGGAAGCTGATATGTCGAACTCATTTTTGTAAGGCGATAGCTTAGTTGGAAGTCAAATGCTGTGGCAAAGATCGTTGGTTCGAATACCACAATGACATTAAGGTTTCCGAGGAAAAGGTTACCATCCTCTCCTGTTGTTTCTGTGCTTACCACCTTCGACCGTAGGGTTAAGGTCCTAATAAATTAGTGAAGTTCCTCTTGAGGCATGAATGTATAGGTAGTAATCAAAAAATAATATTAGAAAAATAATCCATGGGAAAATAATTTATTAGGACCTTATATGTACTTAAGTATATTACATGATAATTGACAACGCTTTAGAGGGCCCATGTTCACAGTATATTGTATTAATAGTGTAGATGTATTCAAAATTTATGTAACAAGTATTACTATAAGTAACGTTATGAAACAAAGTCTCTACTCTAATGATACGTCGTGTTTTGTGAGTTATGTACAGTACTAGTGTAGTGTGTTATTGGCCAATAGTACGTTTTAATGTGTTCCGTAACTGGACAAGTAGTTTCGTATAGAAGGGTGGTTTATATACTGCTGAATGTATTGTATGTGACGTTTGTTACACAATCACGCCTCAGCTTTCAGATTTTAATAATACGCACGGAGGTGTTGGATTTAAACCATGCTGGATTTACCCCTGGAATCAAACTGAATACTTTTTAATCCGACAAAACATGGTTTTGCTTTGTCAGATTTGCTTAGTTAGATTATTCGTTTTTAGTTGTTTGTTAAATTTTTATCGCGATTATATTTTTTAAAGATTGGAAAACTTTATAATATATTGTTTAATCACTGATTTTTTGATAATTATTAAATTATCGTAGTCATATTTAGAATAAAATATACCTAACATAAAAGATTTAAAGTTTAAATGTTTATTTGAAATGCGTCCACTGATGTTAATTTTTTATTAACTGTGACAAAGTTTTTTTGGAGTCAGTTTACATAGACATCTAAATACGCAGATATTTTCAGAATACACCTTTCTCCTCAAGTGATTGTCATTGAAAATCCCGAACACGTTTCGATCGGCATCAATGTGTGTTGCATTGTAAGTTTATCAAATAATCTTAGTTAGGATGACTCAACAGCATCACACTGCTTGAACCATACAGAGTAAACGTTGTTCCGGTAAGTGAAGTTGAGAGACAGTTCTCTAGGCCAAGCGTGTCCAAGATAGGAATTAATTAAAACAGGTTTTTCCGGTTTTTCTCTAATATTCCATAGTTTATTAATCAGTTGAATAGCGAAAATTTTATGATTTTGTGTGTTGTTTCATACATACATGTCCATTTCACAGGAAACAAAAAAGGTATACCTACGTAGTGTGCCTGCTGTTGCCGTCAAAAAGGGGATGACATAATTATAGTAGTAGGCACGAGTCGTGAGCACAATTTGACACCTGCGCAGTAGTTAATTTGGCGGAATGAAAAAGGGGGTAGGACCGAGCTGCACGCGATTGGTTCGTCAGTCGATGCTCGTCGTCTATTGGATTCATCATTTGGTTACTGTGATTTGGCCAAAAGTGTACATCCGCGAGCTTGCCCCACTACTGCCTATCTGTGCTCACGACTCGTGCCTCATACTGTAACGAAAATACGGATTTTGCATTCTGCTCATTTATAATGCGGACAGCAAGGGGGTGAAACTTGCTTCCAGCGTCTGTGTTTCCTGACGCTTACAATCTAGGGACTTTCAAGGCCAGAGTGAATAGGTTTCTTCTGGGTAAGCGTGTTCCATCCTAGGCTTCGTCTTTGTCCCTTATGGGCGGGTCAGTGATCAAACTCAAGCCCATTTAATTAAAAAAAAATTTATTTATTGCCAACAACTGTAGGACAAAGTAGATGGATTGAAAATGAATTTAATTTACAAGGCCAATAATTACAGTTTTGCCATTATAAGTATATCTTTGAAGTATATGTGACTTGCCAATTTGCCCCAATCAAAATATTCAAAGTCCGAGTAAATTGAATTTTCATGTCTATTCACAAACACTGTTTGTGGTTACCCACTCTACTATACGATATATCCAAGTTCTTTGTATACGATACGACCTTCAAATATCGTCTCAAAATCAGACGCCAGAAACATTTGGCTCAAAATAAGTAAGGACCTAAGTAACAGATTCTCAAATTTTGTGCACATACACACAGGAATACTTCTTTACGTAGTATACCTAACAACTATGTGACTTGAATATACAGCGTGTAAGGGGGCGTCCATAAATTACGTGAGGCGTTTAGGGGGAGGAGGGGGTCGAGCCGAATCTCACCCTATCTTACGTGGGGGAGAGTGGGGGTCTCGGCAAATATCACGTAATTTTTTTCGCAAGAAACTTGTGTGAAATTGCAAGAACACTGGGTTCCATTTTCCAATATTTGTAGCTCCTTTAAAGTATTTTATTGTTCGACATTTTCACTGTGATTCTATACTACGTTAAAAAATCAGTAAAGTATTGTTTTTAATAAATCAAACGCAAAAAAGCACTGATTAACATACATATTTACGCAAAAAATAAGCATAGGTATTGAAAAATCTCACGTGAGATTAGTGGAGAGGGGGAGGGGGTCGAGCCAAATCTCACGACATCTGACCAAAGGGGGGGTGGGGGTGGAAAAAGCACTAAAATCGCCTCACGTAATTTATGGACGCCCCCTAAGGGACATCGCCGCACAAACGGATACCATGAGTCCAGGACATGATTCTGGACCCCCCATGTTGGAATTTTTCGTCAGTTATTCCCAAATTTAAAAAAAAAATGAGTTTTTTTTACTTTAGACTGTTCATAATCGTTATTCTTACCTAACCCAAAGAGATTTAAAATAAATAAGTTATTAATTCATTACTTTCACTAAAAGTAGCAATGTAAATAAAACTAGAAACGGTGTTTTATGGCGATCTTCGCCTGCAGTCAGCGACATATTACGTAGGCATAACGTTATCGCGCGTTTAAATCGCGGTGTTCACAATACATTGCGCGCTCGAAAATGACTATTTCTATAACCGATCATTAGCGAGGTGAATGACTTTCACAATTTGATTAGTGGTATTAGGTGTAGCCTTTTCGCGAGGTTTGTGTTACCATGCGAAATACACCCTGTATAATAATTATGTCTACATCGAAGGTTGTTACATAGGTATCTGCCTTCTGGGTGTATCTGTTTTGATCTTCTGGCTTGTAGAACAGATTTGATTAAGTTTTAACACGAACGGTATTAATTAAATAAACTAGCTCTGAAGCTTACAAAATGCTTGTGTTGACTGGTGGTTCTCGACCAAACACTTTGACCTTTTACGGATTGGCTGGGCATGCGTTGTGGTTTCATGATATATTTACAAAGAAACAGTCCGTGAATTCGAAGTTATTTGATACGTCCTTAATTTTCATAGTTGGGTGCTCCCGGAGCACTTGAAAACTTCTAAGAGTACTTGCAATATGGGTAATAAAATATTGAATTCTTAATTCCCCAAAACCATAGATTAATAATACTAATAGATTGATAGCGTTAACAACATAACGATGAGCAAAGCGTGAGCAGTTTGCATGTAGAGCCATTCACAGAAATATCGTTCACTTGTTGATTTACAGTCAGACAAAATATCGATATGAGTTCCATGTCATTTGTTATCGGTAAAAGTATCGATAAAATTGGCAATCATTATTATGTATTTAGTCGTTCAAACTATGAACGCACATACCCCAGCCTATGCTTAGTTATTTTCAGATGATGACCTATAAATAATCCTATGTAGATATATAGATTTTCTTAATTTATAAAGAATAGATTAAGAAAATCTTGAAAATGCCAAAGTATGTTTTATGAATCACAATAAGTTATCAATGGTTAATTGTGTGAGCAAAGGTACTTTATTCTATATTGAAACTAATAAAGTTTATTTTTCTTTGGCAATCTTAAACATCAAACAGTTTAAATAATGGATAAGGTAGAATTGTTTAACATTTAGATGTCCCTTTACCTAATCTAAACTGTCGGACCCCCTGAACCAGAAAACTTATAATAACATAAAATAATTCTCAATTGAAGCGAACTGTAATTAATCAGCTGTCTCGGTGCTCACAACATAAGTCGACCCGAATAAATGAAACTGACAGGAGATTATTGGGTTTTCTCTCGCAAAATTGATATCTTATCATAACATTTTGTGGAGCGTAGAGCACAGTTACAGTTGCTATGTTAAATTACCTCCGGGGTACAATCTAAAACCCAACGAATTTTGTGAAACCACATCATAAAAAGCATCAACGATGTAATGGTGCGTCCATGCTACGCGAAGCGAGCACGAACCGAGGCACGAACGAACAGGATTCGTTCGTTGCTCGCGATTTCAAGCGTGGACGTACTTAACGAGCCTACAACGAGCGCGATGCGAATCCCTGTGTTCGTGAAAAAACTGACAATCGGGCGGAGCGCAGTCGAGCGCGCTACGAATGCTCGTTCGAGGCTCGCAAGCCCGTCCACGCTACGCGAATTGTGCTCGCAGTGTGCTTTCGTGCGTTCGTGGCTTGGCTCGTGCTCGGTTCGCCAAGCATGGACGCACTATAAGGTTTCAACTCTTGTCTCTAACAGCTTGCAGCCGCAACATACAAAATAGTAAACAAAAAGTAAGGGCAATTACAGATTTCGACAGCTAACAATTAAAATAAAGTTGCCTAATAAATTTTCGAAAAAACAAAAACAAACAACAAAATTTTTTAAAAATAACTCGTTTGAAAATTAAATAATTGGACTGTTTTACAAAAATCTTAAACCGACTTCAAAGTACACTAAGAAGTAATCAAATCCTGATCTAATGACAATGGGACCAAACAGGAAGTGTACCCTTTCAAATAAAAAAGAATTTTCCAAATCGGTTAATAAATGACGGAGTTATAAGGTAACAAACATAAAAAAAAATACATTCTAATTGAGAACCTCCTCCTTTTTTTGAAGTCGGTTAAAAATAGTGTATATGACCAGGAACAATACCTACCTAATTTAAATAAGAAAGAGGTCGCATCGTTACGACACTAGTTTTCGCCCCGCGGTTCACCTGCGTTCCCGAGGGACCACTCTAAATAAAGTTCACTATTCGTCGCGGCATACTACTACGGTCCATATATCCTAGCTAGAACGTCAACCAATGCTCAAGTCAAGTTTTGAGTCGAGATTTACACGATTAAATTTGGAATCTGCACTAACGATATCAGGCAGTAATCTATTCTTGATCAAGTATCAAGAAGATCTCGTTATAATACAAGCCTGCGTCTCTCTAAAAAGAAAAAAAGCTTTACCTGTATATAAATAACTGATAAGATTTGTAAATAACATAAATGTCTTTCCAACTCTGCAAAGGAATATTATTTGGAAGGCTATTGTAAATATTGGTATAACATTATTGTTAATGGCAAATGTAACGGAACATTGAATATGTAGGGTAAATATTATTTGATACATTGAACAAATAGGAATACATACGTATAACAATATAATGATTTTTTTTTACTCAAAAATGCTTGTAATTTTGCCTCGGTACTTGAATAGGCGCCGGCTATGGAATGCAATCCCGAGTCGGGATTGCCTTTTTGGGATCCTCGAGATTCGAAATTCCAATCCCGCGAGATCCCTAGGGATCGGGTTCCGAATACTTTTGTGTTTTTTATTTATAAAGCTGAATAGCAATTAACAACAACGCCTGGCGTCTTATAGCAGCAATTTTAATAAAAGCGTTTTTTCAATCAGTCAGTAGAGTTACTAGTAGTTTTTATTACTTAGGTTGATCAAATAAAGTATTATTCAAAACAACTTTTATAATTTGAATGTGACATGAACATAAGCTAAGTTCTTACTAAAAGCTCTAAAGACAAACAATTAAAGGATCATGATCCCGATAATATCGTCCGAGTTTTCGGATCGATCTTGCGAGATTCCGATCTCGCGGAATCGGGATTGCATTCCCTACCGCCAGCAAAGTTGTAAATTTAATCGTTGGTGAGTTCCAGCAATTTCCTTTCCATCCGTTTGTCGAGTTTCATTTCAAAAATAGTCAGGTTCAAAAAGATTTTATTCATAACTAGCTTTATAGCCCGCGACTTTGTCCGCGTAGATTATTTCTTTTTTCTAGATATTAATCATTGTAACAATATAGAGCTTTGTTCATGGCTATTGTCCGCCACTACGTGTGATATTGACAAAAGTTCAGGTAGAAAGAGCTCATATGCGAGGATGCCACATAAAACTGAAATAGTCCTGCCGCAAATCAACTCTAGCAAATTTCAGAGTTTTTCCCTGTGACTACAAACCTTAATTAGGAACTGTTATCTTTTAAATTCAAACGGAAGGTGATTTGGGATCAATGGTATACGCGGCAAGAAGACTGTTTCTCTTTTGGCAGAACCAGTAAATATTTTGGCCTCAATAACATTGCGGCGGAGAGCTGTTACTTGTAGTCTAGTTCCACAGCACAATTTTGGAGGCCTTATCTCTCTTTCCCTCATGTTTGAGGATCGTGGTCAACATCAGGTTTGCTTCTAGAGCGAATGATCTGCCTCCACTGGTTTCTGTCTTCTGGTTTCTGTAAAACTTGGAGGACGATGAGTCTTTTACTTGATCGTACCATTTTGTTGGAGAACGACCACGTAGTCGTTTTCCCTCCATGTGATTGATGACTATGATCAGATTTCCAAACTTTCATCGCCTTTGCGCACCATGTGGCCGAAATACGAAAAAATACGTTGGTGGCATATGGTGGACAATCGTGTTTTAATTTTGAGCTGCGATAGGATTGATGCATTGTTGCGTTTAGTGGTCCAAGGTAGGTATTTCCAACATCCGTCTCCAGCACCACATCTCGAATGCATCAATCCTTTTTCTTTCTCGGGCCAGTATAGTCCACGCTTCCACTCCATACATGAAAATGAGGAATACCAATGCTCGTATTAACAGGATCTTTGTTTTAATACCGATTCCTCTCTTTTTCCTGATGTTGTTTATGTGAGTCATTTCAATACGCCAATACCATAAGCCGAAATAATAAATTTTGAAATTTTCACTCCGAAAATAAAGAACTTCATATACTAAATTTAATCCCCCTTTTCATTCCTTAAGGGTTCAAATTCCAACAACACCGATATTCGTTGCGTTAGTTTATAACCATAAGCTTAAATAATAAATTTTGTGTACTTCCATACACAAATTCATCCCCCTTTTTACCCTTTTGGGATCGGAATTATCAAAAACGTTGAGGCACATATAAATTATTTTTCAATTGTCAACCTAAACACAAAATTTGAAGGTCCTAACTTCGAAACTGATGGACTATCATATAAACTTACATCCCCTATTTTACCCCCTTAAGGATGGAATATCCAAAAATCCTTAGTGGTTGCCTACACTGTGTAATAATATATTAAGTGACGTTTACTCTGAAACTGAATGACTTACATACATCCCATACCTTTTCACCCTGTCGGGGGTGGAATTGTCAAAAAAGCTGAAACATGTATAAAGGGGATAGAACCTTTGTGGCATAGCTAGCCGCCGCCATTTTAGTTTTTTTTCAATGTCGCGGCGCACGATGTAACTGGTATATATGGGTAGAGGACACTTATACAAACAAAAAATGTTAATCAATATGGTGGCCTAAAGTGTCACGTTTCCGAGATATTTGGAGGTAAAGATCGCCATATGAGAATTATGACAATCATTAAAAATTAACTTATTACGTGTTTATATGCATTCGATTGTATTCAAATAATAGTTCCCAGATTGATTTATCAAATTTTTTAGAATAGAGTTACACTAGGTATACGAAAAACAATATTTTTAATTACTTAACTACTAAACAGCATCGTAATATTCGCTATGAACCACAATGTTGTCAAAGTAGCTCGGATCGTGACTTGTTTTCCATCTTGTCATTATTATACAAACAAAAATGACAATACTTGTCCTAAAATCTATGTTACCAAGTTAATTGGAACTAAAGATCGCTAAGTAATATTCCCTGGGCGCCAAAATTGCAATAGCGATGTAAATAAATAAAAAAAAAAACCCGGTCCCGCGGCCGACCCGACCTAATAAAACTTCCACCTAAATGAAAGTCCCGTCTTCGTGGAAAACTGCTCGCGTGCACACAATGGCACCGGTGGCTTCTAACGAAGTTACCAGCATATGGGCTTCCCGAGGGACTATGCAAATGGGTCACCAATTTTCTGTCCAGCAGATGCATAAGAGGTGAGAGATATAAATGCTGGCGTCCCGCAAGGGTCTGTACTGTCCCTAATACTGTTCCTGCTGCATATCAATGAAATGCTGTCTATTGACGGCATTCATTATACAGAGGACGCTCATTGCAAATATTCCTCGTTTCGTGGTGGAGGAAAGCCGCGAACGGCTTGTGTCTGAAATCGAGAGCACACTAACTAGTATCTCCGATTACGGTCGACTAAACCTAGTCCATTTCAACCCCATTAAGACCCAACTCTGCGCGTTCACCGCTAAGAAAACCCCATTTACTGTGGCTTCACAATTCCAGAACACGGACATCAGTGAAAGCATCGGGATCCTCGGCATCGACATTTCTAACGACGTCAATAGACCGTCTAGAAGACAAGGTTAAGCTAGCATCCAAAAAACTCGAAGTGCTCAACAGAGCGAAGCAGTACTTCACATTGGGGCAAAGGCTGCAACATTACAAGTCGCAAGTCCGGCCTTATATGGAGTACTGCTCTTACCTGGATACCAGTTTGGGCCTTTAGACTCCGTTCAGCGACGTGCCATTAGAATTGTCCACGATCCCGAGCTCACAAGCGGCTTAGGGCCCCTCAATCTGAGGAGAGACTTTGCCTCCTTATGTGTTCTACCGCTTGTAAAACGGACAGTGTTCTGTAGAATTGTTTAACCTGATGTCCACGGCTACCTTCTACCATCGCAAGTCTCGCCATTGACGAGGAGTCCATCCTCACACATTGGAACCAAAATAGTTTCAAACTATGCGGTCTCAAAGGAGCTTTCTTCGCATACAATCAGGCGGGCCGTATGTTTGTTTGCTACCTAAGTAGTTTAAAAAAAACCTTTTATTTAAAGGTTTAAGGTCACGGCTTGTTTCTGTTATATGTTTTAATATATTTTTAAAACTGTGATGCAGTATTATTTGACCACTATTGCTTAAAAACAAAAACATACATCAACTTTAAACTATTGTCATTCGTCTCATATTATATATACATCGATATTCCAATATCTCGGTAACATGATATTTTAAGACAAGTATTGTCATTTTTGGTTAATAACGGTGACATGGAAAACGAGTTAACCACTACGATCCGAGCTACTTGACAACATTGTGTTTCATTGCGAATATTGCGATGCGGTTTAGTAGGTAACCAATTAATGAATATTATTTTTTCGTGCTCTTTGTTTTGCTATATTCTAATAAAAAGTTAAATCAACCTGGGAACTATTATTTGAATACAATCTAATGCATATAAACACGTAATAAGTTCATTTTTAATGATTGTCGTAATTCTCATATGGCGATCTTTACCTCCAAATATCTCGGAAACGTGACACTTTAGGTCACCATATTGTTTAACATTTTTTGTTTGTATAAGTGTCCTCTACCCAAATATACCACTTACACCGTGCGCCGCGACATTGAAAAAAAAACAAAATGGCGGCGGGTGGCTATGCCAGCTCCCATACAAAAATGTTCGTACCCCTTAATTTTCAATCGTTAGCCTAAATAAAAAATTTGAAGATCCTAACTTCAAAACTGACGAACTTTCATACAAACTTTCATCCCCTATTTTACCCCCCTAGGAGTGGAATTTCCAAAAATCCTTCCTTACTGAATACCTACACTGTATAATATTAAATTTAGTGAAGTTTACTTTGAAATTGAAGGACTTGCATACACAACTTCATCCACCTTTTCCTCCCTTCGGTGGTGGAATAATCACAAACACTGAGATAACTATACATTAATTTTCAATCGTCAGCCTAAACACAAAATTTGAAGATCCTAACTTCAAAACTGACGGACTTGCATACAAACTTTCATCCCTTATTTTACCCTGTTAGGGGTGGAGTTTCCAAAGATTCTTCCTTAGTGGATGCCTCCACTGTATAAGGTATCTTTGTGCAAAATTTCAAATCTCTAGGTCCAGCGGTTTGGGCTGTGGGCTGATATATCAACAATCAGTTTATCATTTTATATATTAAGATTTGGCTGTATAGGTATAGGCGCAGTACAATCATCATTGGCTAATTTAAATAAAGTTACTGGTAAGAAATTATGCTAAACCGCTGAAACAAGTAACCATAATATAAACCTAGTTATAACCGTTATTATCAAGAGATTTTATCGTGAAAATAATGTTAAACTACGTAACCTACATTAGTTTAGGTTTTCTCTAAATAAACCTCGTTTGTTTGATCTTTGGGGATTGAATATATCTTTCTTAGTTTCAAGTTCAGTGCCACCCACTGCCGTATTTATATTGGTTTCCTTTGATATTTTATTCAAAACTTACCGTTTTCTTTTTAGTGTTCCGTACACAAAGGGTGCCAACGGGACCATATTACTATCGCAAAAAAAATACAGATTTTCATTAAAAAAAAAAACGATTTCGTAATGGGTCTCTTAGTAAAATTGATCGTATTTTACTAAGAGACCCATTATGAGATTAAAGTTGATCGTATTTATAAGTAGTTGAGTACTTTACGTCGTTTCATTTATTGTCATATTCACCCCGTATAAAAAGCCTTTAATATTCCACTTATGTATATTTTCATATATCAATAAAGTGTCAACCAAGCATAGGGTCCGCCTGATGGTAAGCGGTTACAGAAAAAGAGAAAAGAGCCACTTTCTATTAGAGTGACACAGCATACAAAATCCCACATTTCGCGTACGGAAATTGTAGCGTTTGGCGTCTGTCTAGCTAGATCAACATGTATACAACTGCCCTATACAGGTCGTTGTTTTGGTGACCGAAGAGCGACTCAGATTCGATCATACAAATGATCATACTGGTGCTAAAAAATATAAAAAATACTTTATTTTTTTTACAATAATAAAAATAATATTAATTGGAAAATCATGCAATAAGCTAAAGACGTAATACTGGGAGTGCGAGGGAGTAAAGGGGTGGGGCGATGGCGGCTTGCGCCTAGCTCTAGTCTGTGCACGTGCCTAGTGAACGGTCACTAGGCACGTGCATAGACTAGAGCAATGTATGGACTTTGCGTTAATTTATTTCAAATTGAATAAGGTATTTCTCATGGAATTAAGTCCATTTTTGGAAAATGTATTTTTTGTACTACCTACTGGGTCGCTCCACGCCGACCAAAAAAAACATCCTGTTAATTACTCACATCTATGTTTACAACCCTGCAAAACTTTAATTATGCAAGTAACTCAGCTGTTCCATTAGGCAGGCAGTGTGCTACTGGCACAAAGACTCGTAAAGTTGTCCGGTCACTCACTTGTCTCTATTATAAGTGTCACACACAGTCTCTCATTATTCATGGAACCTGCCTTTCTTAGATGATTCTATAACTTGGTTATATCATTGTGGTCCGAGAGACTGCGACGGAATGTTGTTATTATAATCTTATGATAAATAATTATTTTGTTTGTTTTACCTGCATTAAAATGCTATCTAAATAACCTATTACCTTCCTCAATAAGCGCAACTCGTATTGGTAGTTCCTGAGATAAACGCGTTCAAACATATAAAGCTCATCGGCTTTATAATATTAGTAAAGATAGTATAAGAATAGAACAATCATAGAAGTATGGTTAACCAATTCTATCCAGAAACTATATTTTTTTACAGTGTACAATTTTGTAGTAAGCTCTCAGACTGTAAGATAGACATCATTTACCGCAGCGGTACGGCGGAAACGATCGGTCCATTGTTCAGGTTCGCTTCCCGTGCCGATTTTATCTGTTTGACTGTTTGTGTCATGCTAGTTATGAATTCACTTTCTAGATATGCTCAATGCTCATATAATGATTAATGACATGAGTTCATTAGTTTATTGTACATGATAATGTTTGAATAAATACCGTATTATATGCTGTTATTTTGACATTTCAATTTTATTTTATTTGTATGGATTAATTCTATGAAAGATGATAACCAAAGGATAAAAAAACTGCAACCTGTTTGCAAACTGTTTAGGATGCGAAACACTAAATAGGTTTCGGAAAAAATACCACCTCAAAATATCCATTATAAACCATTAAACTAGTATTACATTTATGTTCGGACGCTTCCTTCCGCGGACGCTCAGACTGTGGAATGAGCTCCTGCCGTGGTTTTCCCAATGAAGTTCAGCATGGGGTTCTTCAAAAAGGGTGTGAAGAGGTTTCTGCAGGGTCGGCAACACGCGAGTGATACCCCTGGTGTTGCAAGTGTCCATAGGCTACGGTAACCGCTTACCATCAGGCGGGCCGTATGCTTGTTTGCCACCTCAGTGGAATAAAAAAAAAGTTCCGTTCAAATGAGGCCATCCGGCCACACTTGTTGTAGAACGATGAACTAAACGCGTAAGCGCCGTGAAAAAGCTCCTAAAAGCGTTACGTGTTTCTACTGTCTGCTTAGAAGACTAATTATTGTTTCATCCCTAAGGAGAACTTTAGTTACTCTAAAAAAATGGAACATAAACGTTACTTATAATAGCTTCTCTATACGTAGTAATAATAGCTCAATGTTATTAACGTATCGAACGGAATAGGTACCCGTTAATATACCTACAACGGTTTAAAGGAGTGGCAAATTGCATTGATAGCTTGACCTGACCGATACATTTGAGAGTGAAAGTCCTATGGGAGGTCCTATAAACTGAGAAGTTATTAGCTAATTTGAAAGTTTATAGGATTAATTCCACTATGGCGCCTACTAGACGACTATACAAGATTAATGATGTAAGAAATACGTGATTAACATGAAATTCATAATCAGATTATTAGAGAAAATTTCACTGCTTTTCAACAAAATTCTGAAGGCCCAAGTCTGCTATAACAATTCTGTTTTAATTTCAATTAACTATCAGCGGTGTCAAATAAAATTGAAGAGTTGACAGATTTTGTATTCTACTAATAAAAAATCATCGAAAAGCAATAAGTATTTAGTAGACAAGACAACGCACATTGTCTGACTGGAAATGGAATCGTATCAGAATGTCGACTTGGCCCCCGGATGGCCAAAGCCAGAAGTATTATGTTAATTCTTATTATATTGAGTCAAGCTCTAGGTCTAGGATGATAGTTTGGAATCCGTTCGGCGTTTACCCCTAATTATAGATTGCAAGAGATATATCTTTACTAAAACAAATGTTTTTGATGAGATAATTACTGTCCGGCGTCCGTGTACCTGATATCTAAAGGGCATTATTACTGAACAGATGGATTATAATAATAATAATAATAGCCTTTATTCAGACGCAAAAATTTACACTTTACAAACTTAAGTTAACGACTCTGCTGAGTCGATGACATCGACAACTTCGTCTGTTTGCCCAACATTGGCAAAGGCCTCCTCCATTTCTTTCCACTCTACTCGGTTTAAAGCTTTCCTTGTCCATAGTTTTCCTGCTGTCGTCTTTATCTCGTCTTCCCACCTCCGGATCTGTCTGCCTCGTTTCCTTTTACTATTTCTAGGGAACCAAAACACTATGTTTTTGTTCCATTTTTCGATGCCTCTTACTGTATGTCCTGTCCATTGCCATTTTAATTTCCGTATCCTAGTTGTAACATTTTGTATCTTAGTACGTCTTCTGATGACTTTGTTTCGTACTCTGTCTGATTTTCTTAAATTCAGCATGCTTCTCTCCATAGCTGTTTGGCAAGTTTCTAATTTTTTGCTTTGCGCTTTGGTGAGAGCCCAGGTTTGGCAGCCATAGGTTAGAACTGGTTAAGAGGACTCAATTCGTCATACTTTTCATACAAAACCTCTGTACTTATCATGGCGTTGTTAAACATTTTTCGTTAGATGTTTTGAACAAATTAGTATCTTGTGCACTATATCTAGCCGTGTATCTAGGCGTAATTTAAAAAAAGTGTGAAACAAATTCAGTCAAAGCCTCCGAAAAACAGCGTTTTTGCCTGAACTTTGGCCATATTTAATGTACCTATACATTGTAAAAGTAAAGAAAACATTTAGATACCAGGCTTGCAAATGTATTGGAGATTCTAAATAACAATTTTTTTTTTCACAAACTTGTAAGTTTTTTTCACAAGAAGTATACTCCTGGAACAAGTTTTATGAATGCGAAATCATGAATGACGACCTAGCGAAGCGGCCGCGAGTGATCAGCGGAATTTACCGACTGATAGATAACCGACGGCTCTGATGCTGTCTCTCATTTTTCGCAGTCAAACATTACGTTGGATGAAACAACAAGCTTTTAGACTATGCTTGCGTTGAAGTTGCGCCGGCCACAGAGGGCCGCCTTAATATCCAATTTTTTGATATTTTCAATAAAACCCAACTTTCCAAATATACAAAATAATATCGAAAATAGACGATGTAAAAAAAGTAAAATATAAAAAAAATAAAAATATACCACTAAGGTGGCAAACAAGCATACGGCCCGCCTGATGGTAAGCGGTTACCGTAGCCTATGGGCGCTTGCAACACCAGGGGTATCACGCGCGCGTTGCCGACCCTGAAGAAACCTCGTCACACCCTTCTTGAAGAACCACAGCGGGGAGCTCATTCCACAGTCTGAGCGTCCGCGGAAGAAAACTCCTTTGAGCCCATAGACAAATTATCAAAAAGGTGCCAATCAGGCACAGGCATCTTCGTGTGGTTCATCTTCGGCCTCTTCATCACTTCTTTCAGTAAGAGTTGAAGGCTAAACACAAGCACGTTTCATACAAACACATAAATTACCAAACACTTTCGTCAGAGAGCTAATGAACTATGCTCGTTTATCATTTTTAATGACTATGCAGTACATTGAACTAGTTTTATTTTTAGACTGCGATTTCGCAGAGATTTTTGTACTGAAATTATGTTACGTACAGACTATAATTCATACATGACCACGCAAAAGGAAAACATGTGCTTAATTAAAACGCCAAACACGCAGTGTCCCGGCAGATGTTTTGGGAGCCAGTATTCTTGGCTTTTTGTGCTTACCACCTTCGATCACATACCATAAGATTGTGGTGAAATGCAATAGTATTAACAGTAAAATAATCCTAAATAATTATTACTTTATATATTAAATGTATTGCACAAATGTTATTGAAAAATCCATCGCGGTTATGACTGCAACATTTCGACATAATATAAATTCGCTAAAAGTGCATTAGGTTCAAGTGCGTTAAAATGAAATATGTGCTAAAAACATTCAATGTCATCAGTATGATAATTTATATGGTGAAATCTATAAAATAACATCATCTGTAAACAATAATGGGGAACATTGATTATGCAATGCAATATAGATAGATGATCTAAACCCCTAGACAAGATGGTTGTTGTCAATCGTAATCGTTAGTAAACGATCAACCTTCGTATGGGATTGACATTTCAAATTGAAATATCACGTGATTTTTAACAATCTCTTATGTCACTCCCATACAAAGGTTGATCGTTTACTAACGATAAAGATTGTCGACAACCATCTTGACTAGGGGGGCTGGATTTATTTAAGGCCATATACCACCTAGCACTTGTTGAATATAAACTAGAGCAATCTGAATAGGTAACTTTTTTTTTACAGTCCATAACATCTAATATGCCAAAAAAAGACAAAAATAGTGCAGCAAGGAGAGACAAATATGGATTCTTAGCTAGCCTTACTTAATGTACTAATTCCTCAAATAGATGTGCGTAGGTTCTTTCAGTACATATTATAATATAGAAATATCTCTAAATATAACTCCCCTATGTTATATTTATTTCTGAATATAATTATTCCTCAAGCTATAAATATCTGTTTACTTCGTACGTTGAAAGATAATATATCTTCACGAAACGTTGTAATCAGTAAATATGAATCTTGATACATTTCCGAGCTTATCATATTAATATCTAATAAAAAAATATCTGATTCTTCACATGCCTTTCTCAAACGACCTTTGACTTCGTCCAAATTCATGCTTCGACTAGAGTTGGACGGCTATTCCGACATACACTTGACATTTTGCGTGTAGAAACAAAATTTAAGAGGTACATTCACTTAGTTAAGTTACCTGTGAAATTAACAAAAGCTTGGCCGTGGAAGCCTTGCACTCTGATACTTAAATAGTCACCTTTCTGACTTGGTAATGTGAGTGTTGTCTGTCATTCTCGCTGTTACATGAGAATAATATAAGTTAATAGAGCTTTGTAATGCATAGATGTAATCACCTCAGATTACAGTAATGAGTTAACCACCATAAAATAAAACAGGGCGTCAAAGTGAACCTTTGAACCTTTTTACGGTTTTTTTTAATCACTCGAAATTTAGCAAGGTAAACAATTATACATTTGTTGTTAACATTTTTGAATTCCCATAACACATGCAAATCCATATCCATAAAATTGCAATGACCCCGGCTTACTGATTGCCAGACTTACAAACTAATTGAGTGACTTATTAACTGACATACAACACCCAGACTAAATCATGGTATCTTTCAAAAATAAATTGGTTTTCAAAAATGGCCAATTTTAGGGGGTAAAACAGGTGGCCACGGGTGAAATCCCGAAGCGGGTAAATTGTTATATGTAAATGTAAATCGAGTTTGTTTGTTTTACCGAAATATTATTTCATTAATTTACCCAATTACGTCTCCCACTAATAGATCTGAAGGGAAATTATGACAGAAAATTTAATTTATTAAATAAACTGATCCCGTAGTGCCACACTACGATTCAGGTTATGTCTGGCGACCCCATTTCGCTTCTCATTCTTTGCGGATTGAACGAGTGCAGAAGAGGTTAGTGCGGCATCTGGCGTACTCTGCTGGTGTGTCCTGGAGATCGTACTCTTACAGCAGTAGTTTAGTCAAGTTTAACATGATATCCTTAGATAGACGTAGGGATATGTTGGATATGACATTTCTGTACAAAATTCTGCGTAATCATATATGCTGTCCGCAATTGCTGAGTAGATTCTCGTTCAGAGTTCCTTTAAGGTTGCCTCGCGTCCCCATTGCTCCCCTGGTGTGTTCCTTTCCTAGAACCGTCTTTGGTGCCAATTCACCAGTCCCACGACTGAGCAAATTGTATAACAAATGTAGTGGAGCGACAGATATACACCAATTATCTTTGCAGGTATTTAAACAGCAAATTAGAGTTTTCCTTATGGCCAGTTAAGATTTGTTCATTTTGCATTGATTTTGCTAATCTATGTTAACTTAAAACTTGTTGTTTTAAACTTTATAAGTATTTAGCCTATTTATTTCGGTACATGTTATGTTTACCTTTAATTGGTTATACATTAAGTTTCAGTACGTGTTTAGCTTTAAGATGTATTTGATAGTAAAAATGTAATAGCCGTTGGTGAACTAATACATTTAAAAAATTAAAAATTTAGAAAAATAGGAAGAAGTTTAAACCACGCTTAAAACTGCTTGATGAGCACACAGTCGGAAACAAAAGATGTTTTCTAAGAGGGAACCCAAAAAACATGTTACTCAACAACATAATCATGATTTTAAAGCCTCGTATTCCATTAGCAGACTTTTATCACATTATTACGGCAGCATTTTGCAAACTCATCTACACTATCTTGCAATCTTGAGATATGAATCACAGAAATCGCAGATGGCACAGAAACTCTTATAAACCTTAGAATCTCACGATGTCTTCTAATATTTTGACAAAAATACTTTCATTATTACAAAGTACTTCAAAGAGGCTGAGTAACTTTTCTCAGTTTTCGACGAAACTTATAATTTTTCCTATAATTCATCTAAATCTATATTATCAACTTCTTTTATGTATCTTATGTTCGCAACATACTTTGAGAATACTTTCGTCAATTTCCAAACGTTAGTTTTTCTTAACGCGCCTTTAATCTTACATGCCCAAACAGAAGTACCGTTAATCTGGTCGTAAATAATGAATAAAGGCTCACCTTGCGTTAGCACCTTGGACTTGACAGTCAGAAATCATCAAACTTGTTCAGGTAAATAAATAATACGGTCTCGAAGGCGTGACTGTTGCGTAAGAACTGTAAACATAGCACACCCTCATGAAAACCTGTTGGTGGAAAGGTTATTATGATGAACATTAAGCCGGTATACGACGCTATATTTGGGTACTTTATTTGCGTTGAGTAAATTAATTTTGACTTAAAAGAGTTTTGTAGTCGATGCATCAGCACTCATACTAACATTAAGAAAATAAAAGCATGAAGCTCTTTGTAAGCATATTATAGATCAAGATGGTCTTGATTCTGTTTGAGTATCTAGAAAACCAATGAAATCCGCACACATAAATAAGCTGCTGGCAAATGATACTGTACTAACATTAAGAAAATAAAATCATGAAGCTCTTTGTAAGCACATTATAGATCAAGATAGTCTTGATTCTGTTTGAGTATCTAGAAAACCAATGAAATCTGCACACATAAATAATCTGCTGGCAAATGATACTGTACTAACATTAAGAAAATAAAATCATGAAGCTCTTTGTAAGCACGTTATAGATCAAGATGGTCTTGATTCTGTTTGAGTATCTAGAAAACCAATGAAATCTGCACACATGAAAAATCTGCTAGCATATGATACTGTACTAACATTAAGAAAATAAAATCATGATGCTCTTTGTAAGCACATTATAGATCAAGATAGTCTTGATTCTGTTTGAATATCTGGATGACCAATTAAATCTACTGTTGCCCTAAACAGTTTATTAATTGATTTTTGTATATTTATATTACAGAAAAACATTTTAATAAACAGATTTGACATCTAAAGGCATCCAAAACATATCGCTTTGCTGGAATAATTTCGTAGGCGTAACAAATTATAAGCACGCTCAAATACATAAATCGCTGTCAATCGTTCTAGAAGAATTTGTGGTGTGACTTTAGCGTGATCTAGTATGCAGTCCGGTTGATTCAGTTTATGTTTAATATTTGATCAGTTACTCGATGGACGACTTTCTCCTGCACATAATTTGTGAAATTGTTTGAATAAGTGCAGTGTCATTACATTTCTTTACTTTCAAACAAAATATTCCGATAGATTTACATAAGATACGATTTCTCGACTGATTCATTATTCATTATGAGCAAGTTTAAATCTGTCTTATCTCTGATATTAAGTTTAACTACTTGTTTGGTAAAACTTTCAATTTTGTCCTTTGATTCGGTTAATGTATGTTTTTATTTCACTTACATGCATGGCCATGAACTCTTGAGAAATTTACGCATAATGATAATGTGAACGATAAACAAACAGAAGTGGCATTGAGTAGATACGTCGTAAAATAAAAATATTAATACAATTTTGGTAAATAATACAACTTAGAGTAAGACATCGATGAAAATGATGAAATAGTATAGAATACCTAGATGTCAATTTAAGCGGCTACTGTACATTCTAGAAACGTTTTTGCCTAGTATACTTATAAGAGAAGTCTATAGCCCCGCAAACTTATCCGACCCGGTGAGAGAGTCGCTGTTATCGCATTTGGTGGAGCAAACAAGCTAGCGTAGTTTATATTCTCTTTGACCAATGGCGATTGAAATATCAAAATGGCGTCATTAGTTCCTCTTTTGACCACCAGGCCAGATAAATTTATGGGACTATAAATAGAACTGGAGTTTATTATTGTCAGTCTAATGGCCCAAACCGGTATATAATCTAAAGGGATAGCGCATAAGAACAGCGAACGGTGGATTCATAGCTACTCGTTATAAAAAGATGATGATGTACAGTAACCGGCATCAGTCGTGAGCACAAACTGACACCTGAGCAGTAATTAATTTTCCGGTCTGTTTGGCGGAATGAAAAAGGGGGAGCGCCCGAGCTGCACACAATTGGTTCGTCAGTCGATGCTCGTCGTCTATTGGATTCTTGCGTGTCATTTAGATACTGTAATTTGCCAAAAGTGTACGTCCGCGAGCTTGCCCGAACTACTGCCTATCTGTGCTCACGACTCGTGCCTCGTACCTCATACTGTATCTTTCTTTCTTTATAACATTTAGCTGGACTTGTTTTACTTGGATGTACTTAAGACCATACTCTGATTAACAGACTCTTAATTACTCGAGTATTTCAACCTAAATTGTTCTTTTATTAGTCATTATTACCTTTTGCAATACACCTACTTCTATCTCACAGTGTGTAGGCAGGTCTCCATGTATGGCTTTATGTAACATATGCTCTAAATGTACACGAAATTGTTTACAGTAGTCATGATTTACTTTATCTCATCACGAGTATTATGAAATCGTGTTGGAATAGGTTGTAGTATTGCACTCGTGATTGACACTACATCATTCATAATCGTTATACGATCACAATGACATGATTTGTGCAATATTTTCTGTTTTATTCATCAACGTTTTATTTTATTGTCTCATGTGGCAGAATAACATCATCCACAGACTATTATTGGTCTTCTGCTAATGGTTAGTTAGACCTTGCATACTGCTTGCCTTATAATGTTTTCCATAACTTCGTTTGACTAAATGCTACTGAGAAGCCAGAACAAAAATACTTCTGGTCCAGTTTTTTCATCTTTAGCCGTTTCTATCTTATCATCAATAGCCTCAATATTAATTATATTTCTTTTAAGAGTTCTTTTAAATACTTAGATCTGTATTATAGAACGATAATAAATAATAAATTGATTTAATTGAATATAAACCTTAAGTCATGGGGCTGGGTTCCAAATTAAAATGTATTATATTAATCTCGATTTAAAACTTGACATAAGCTTTGATTGATGTTCTAAAATCGCACTTAATAGACAAATTTTAGCTGTCAGTTTCAAAACTGTTATTTCATAAAACAACTAGCTTTTAAATTTCAATAAATAACTTTATGGATCAAATTACAAATGATTATTGATTATTAAAATATTACAAATAAAAAAAGCATTACATATTTAATTTTAATACTACTGCACCGCCATAAAGTAAGTGATGTATTGCCAAATTAAATACACATTACAACATATCTACAATAAGTGAATTGTCGGTTGTCAGGCCATCTTTCATCTGTGGGACACAAGTCTCTTCTACATGTTTGCACACCACTTACTTTTTTGCGAGAACACTTCCACGCGTTTTTGACATTAAGTATCATTGAAGATTTTAGGGATCCGTATCACTTCTTCTTGTTTCCATTTTATCTTTTCTTCTCCTGGTGTACTTATAAGGTATCCAAATAAAGTACATTTATCTTTATCTTGTGATAAAAGGATACTTAAAAAAAGAACAAGTTCTCTTTTTCCTATATTGTTTTGCTCTTCACAGAGCGGTCGTGGTCGTTATGAAACTTGCTTTATGAAATGTTACCATTCCTCTTTTGTCGTTTATCCTTCTCATGGGTTATCAATGAAGCCCTCAAATTGACCTAGCGATACCGAAAGTAGCTCTATCTATTCCTTAACTCTTCCGGATTGTCTATGGTATGAAGGCTACTTTTTCTCCCAAGAACGCGGGTCAAACCCCGGGATCAAACAAACACATCGCACTTAACGAATTTGCATCAAAAATAAACACTTTATGGATGTGAAGTAACTATCAGTCATAATGAAAATAGTAAAAAATAAATTAATAATTTTAAAGACACCGCAGATCTATTCATATTTTAATGTTTGAACTGACCTTAGACAAAAGTAAAAGTGCATATGGATTTTAAAAACGGCTGGGTAATAAAGACTGCGCGGCGATCTTTGTAGGTACTGAGGTATCTACTATATTTTTTTTATGATAGAATAATGACTTTTTTACAAGCTTTTATTTAACTTGCAATGTATGAATGGATGATTGTTCGTTCGGGTGGAATCTTGCAAGTCGAATTTCACCCACTTGTGGTCGGATTGACTTGATATTTGGTGTACATTGTAAGACAATTCATGTACAGTCAACAAAAAATACAGTCACCAAAAAAAGCTTGTATTAAAAATGAACATTTTTAACAAAAACTTATTACAATCTCAAGGAAATAGCGAAAATTTACTTTTTATAGTTCTAAGGTAGCAAACATGCATACGGCCTACCTGATGGCAAGCGCCTGCAGAACCTGGAGTACAAAGTACAAAACTTTAATTTTATTTGGAATTTTAGAATTTTTAAGATTTCTTTACCGTGAATAGTCTTGTGTTTTTGCTTTTTTTAACAGACTCGTGGTAAATATTGATGTGTCAAAAGCTGGAGAGCACACAAAGCCAAAGACACGACTGACTCATAAGCGCAGCTTTCGGAACACACCGCTAGGTGTTTAGCATCAGATTTCCAGCTCAGGGGTGGTAACCAGCAAGGCTAAGTACCTTTTATAAAGACACTACTGCAAACCGGCGAAAAAAAAAGATGCATCAAAATTCAATATCACTTAATTACTACATAAAATAAACAGCATAAGAGCTTACTATGCATTGCGTAGAAGAAATCTCAATTAGGTAAGATATTTTTCGACTGTGGTCAATGTAGCAAACTCAATAATAATTGTGACTCAGTCATTACTAATCGACATTGAATGAGAAATACGTAGTCTATGGTGTTTGATTAATGATAGTGATTGGCAAATAGTAGCCTTGAATGGAGAATATCGTAGGTGTTTGTAAATATAATATAAAGTCCATTGAAATGTGAAAAAGGCTCCGAGACTCCTTTGAACACTTTTCGCTATGCACTATCTATACGGATTTGGCAATCCATGTAAAAAGCATTCTGTATAATAAAATGTACATGTAGGTTACACATACAGTTAGAATATTATAGTGATAGCGTCCCACCAAAAACATTTTTATGTAAAATGTTGACAAGACAATTGGCTTGCACTGTCAAAAAGTTATCAGATCTCATGTAGAGCCAAGCTACATGCCCTTACTCTACAAGCCCTAACTTCACAAACTCTACACACCGTAGCTTGGCCTTTTCACTAGCGTCACATGGGCGTAAGGTGAATAATTTATGCTAGATCGGTGTGTTAGGATAAAATCTAAAGTATAAGAGCTAGTATGTTTTTGAAACTTAATATGTTTAATAAGTTCACTATTGACATCATATCCCGAGAATTTTGTGTATCTGTTATAATCCAAACGAAGTTATGAGGGTTCAAAAAAACGACGAATCTCTTCGAGAAAAGGTAGGTAGTGCCCTTGCGTTTCGCTTGGCTCGTCTTGGCGGGGGGCACTCCCGTGCCCCCAGATCCTAGCTCTATGATACAAATGAATTGTATGCTATATTAATAAGGTTTATAATTCTCTGGGATGTAATGTCGTATCTACATGTGTGACAACTAGTGATTTCTTACCAAGAAGAATCAAAACTTGTACGATTTCTTAGTTCTAATCATAATAATAAATTATTACTACGAAGTTTAATCTAAATCTGATTACCAAGAAACCCCGAATAAGAATGCAAATTCAACTGAGTATTTATACATTTTATAAAAAGAGAAATATTTTACATAAAGCAATAAAGACTGTGCAATTGTGTTTAAGTGGAATGGTCCATTCTCAGATCATAAAAATATATAGTTGCATAACATATTTCAACCGAGGCCTGCTCCTACTAATATTATAGAATGTGTGTATAATCGTGTGGATGTGTGTTGTAATAGCTGAATGGATTTGGATGAGATAGGTAGATAGATTAAACCTGAAATAGAACATAAAATACTCTTAAACCCAATAAAAATATAATATGCCGCGTGACGGGCAGAATCTAGTAACATAATAAATAATTATATTTTTATTCAGAGAACTGAATTTTTTTTTTTAAGTTTCTCCACTTTTAATAAAAAATTTACATCGATTATTACACACAAATATATCAATTTTAAATATTAATATACCATGGTTTCATTCATTCACACTTGCATAATCGTAAAACACATCAATATGAGCATGAGAAAAATAATAAAAATAAAAATGCCATATCTCCTCATTTTTGTGACCTGAGAGACTAACTGACGATTATCTCAGTTGGCACATCCGACCGAACGGTGAGAACAAAAAAAACGATATCCACACTCGATGTGTGGCAACACAACTGTTCTCGGATTAAGTAACTAATGATCAATAAGTAACCGACTGACTGTACTTAAAATAATAGATAAAACATAGTCGAGTTTTATATTTCACCTTGTTATCCCAGGGATGTGTTCCCGGGATAAAAATATCCTATGTATTAGTCCAGAATAAATTCTATCTGTGTGCTAAATTTCATGCAAATCTTTTCAGAGGTTTCTGTGTGATTGAGCTGAGGTTATTGAAAAAAAAACCTAGTATGTCCTCAAAGAATTTAAAACGTCCAGAAGGATAGTCGCCTCTATGGGAACACGAAATAAACAAGCCATAATTGACAGTATTTAAAAGTAATAAGTTTAGGTAATTAACAGTGACGAAATCGCAATACTTACACGATTACATCGATTTGCTCAGGAGCCCCTCAAGCGGAGTGATATTAAATGTCATACTTTAGTAAGGCTGACTATCTGAGTAGAGGCACGATGCCCTATGAAAATCTTTGTATGTCCTATTTTCAAGGCCCATTGCTACATAAATTTTAATTTGCATGAACACAATTAATTGCTAAGTAATCTATTTAATTCTTTTGTGACAGCGTATTTTTTTCTAACCCTTATTTCACCGCTGACCCCTTTCTGTCATATCACAACAGTGACTCGTATATTTTATGATCCTTATTTATTTCTCTTTGATCCCACGGACTACCGTATTTTGTGACAAAGCGATACTATTTATTTAAAAAAATATCAGCTTCGTTTTTGGAATATTGTCTGGGGACCACAAAACCATTCTAAAAAGTTATTTATTTAAATCAGATACAAAAAAACTGAAAGTAGCCGAAAAATGTATTCACTGGTTATTCTGTTATACAATAGTTCTTGTACTAGCGAAACGGCCATGCCACATGTTTTGACTAAGGTGTAGAATTTGTGAAATTAGGGGCTTATTAGGGCATGTAGAGTTAGGGCGTGCAGTGTTATAAGCTTGGCTCTACATGAGATCTAATAACTTTTGACAGTGCGAGCCGATAACCGAAACCGATACAAACTTCCATCTTCTAATTTGCAGAGGCCTGCAGGTTGTGGATTCGATTTGCCCCGGGGTAAAGATTTGTTAGTGTTAGTTACCAATATAAGTTTATAGGTATAAGCTCAGATTACAAAAATCTGAGGGTATAGGGTTCTGAGGGTAATTTTTTTTTATTCAATGGCTTCACACGGCTTGTGTATTTCCGGTTATATTATAAGTTCTATATATATAATAAATCACTTTAACATAGTCCTCAGTCAGTCACCGTCCATAAATGTCATGTTTTAGTACAATGGTGGTTGTACTAAAACTTTTCGCGGACTTTTTGAGACAACTCGAAAAGTCACGATACACATAATTCATTTCATTCACTGGTGCATATGGATTGATCTTTATTGGATAAAATACCACCGATTATACGCAATATAAATATAAACACAAGAATTTATGAAAATAAAAATGAAAATGTAACGTCACTCCCCACAAGTTCCCGCCAAATAGTCCCTGAGGGTAATTAGTATAAAATATCTAATTTCCATGCGGAGTTTTTTTTACCGTTCGAACTTCAAAAATTCCGTTCGTGACTTCACAAAGGAACAATCTGCCATGCGTTTCAATACTATAAGAACTATTGAATAACAAAAAAGCAATGAACAGTGAATACATTTTTCACCTTACTCCCATGTGACGGTAGCGAAACGGCCAAGCCACAAATTTTGACTACGGTGTGTAGAGGTTGTGAAGTTAGGGCTTATAGAGTAATTGCATGTAGTTATAAGCTTGGCTCTACATGAGATCTGATAACTTTTTGACAGTACGAGCCATATGTCTTGGCGGCAACATTTTACATGAAAATGTTTTTGGTGGGATATAGGTATCTAAAATTTATATTTTTTTAATTGAAGCAAAGCAATCGAACAGATTCAAAAATCTATTCAGTAAATAATTTTTCCACCGAATTTCTTTCCTATTAATGTACAAAAGGTGAGTTTAACATTTCAACCGTATAAGAGTGATTTTATGTAAAGCGAAATAATTGGGATAAACTAATCAATAGATGTGGGTAGGTAGGCAGCCCAAAGATCAGCGACCGTTGCCTAGCAACTGCCCACGCGCCCTCCCACCGCGGCGCGGGCGGCCTGTTAGGTTATGTTTGTTTAAACTTTGCGAATTAACTTCTATACCCAACTTAGTAAGAGGAGTACTCATTACAGCTATTATGTGTAGAAGCATTATTATGTTAGGGGTATACTTGAGTTCAAATTATATTGAATTTTATTGACCTAAATTGGGTATTGTTTCGTAATTTTCGGTTTTATTATGAGTTTTTTATTCAAGAGCTATTTTCTTTTCATGGGCCCCTGTAATTATCGGATAGTGAATGACAGTTAAGGTCCCATAGATAAACAAACATACAAAAACACAGAAATTTCAAAAAAAAATACTTTTCACTCTACCTAAAGGTCAACATTGGTGCCGATTCTGTTGTAAATCGCACTAAACTAATTTTAGTCACATCTCATCTCTTTCTTACGAGCATTATTGAAAAAGGATAGAACATATTTTAAGTTGTCAAATTAATCTCTGCCGTCTTATTTTGCGTGTATTTAGGCGTAACCGCGATAGATGGCGACTAAATTTATATTGAAAACGAGCATTGGACTAATTTGACAGGACTACATTTCTTACATCCTTTTCTTATGGTCTTTGTTAGAAAGAGACATAGTGAGATTAAAATTAGTTTAGTTGTGAACAACAGAATCAAGGGCCATTGTTCGATTATAATGTATGAAAAAATAATGTTTATGAGATTTTCGTGGTTGTCCCATGCTAAAAGTAGTTCAGCATGACTTACCCAACATAGGTTCCGGAAATATGCCATCTGGAAATCTTATCGATGATTGTCGCCGTGAAAATACCAAGGAGTCAATCATAGGAGTCAATTGATGTCATAACCGCATTATAACCGCAGTTCCACGGGCATGTAACCGGCGGATATTGAAGGACAGTTGCGTAGCTAACCTTGTGAAAACCGGCCTTACCTTACGTGAAATCAAAGGAAGAAGAAACTCTTAAGAAGTACGTACAATCACCTATTGTGAAGAAATTTTTGCAGGGTCGGCAACGTGCGTGTTTTACCCTTGGTGTTGCAAACGTCCATAGACTACGGTGACCACTTTACCATCAGGCGAACCGTATATAAAAAATAAGCTTTACACATTAGTTGCGGTGCTCTATTATGAGCCTTATTTATAAGAATATTAAGAATCAAATTACAGAAGTTTATCAATATTTTCTTGGAGTAGAGTATCATGTTAGCCTCCACTCCAAAAAAAGTCCAAAAATTATTTTTTAATAGTAACTTTGCTTGAGTTTCTTCTCAGTTGAAGGCCGAACCGGTGGTAACTTCAGTAAATTGGACCTTCATGAGTGCACTTTGGGGCCTAAATTGAATTAAATGGCTTTGACATTGACTCTTATAGTGTTGCGATTAGCTCAGTCAATTTACTCAGGATCTTTTTTCTGTATCGGTCATCAGCTTAATAAGATCAGAACTTTAAGCAACGTAAGTTGTTAACCTTATAAGAGAAAGTCTATCGATCACTGGTCAATTAGTTGGAACAATGTGGTGATACATAAGAGCATAATGAGCGTTACTTTAAGGGTTGTCAACAAATAAATGTTGCTTAAGTGTAAAAAAAATTTTTGACTAATTCTGCCATGATTTTTGGTAAAGGTATAAAGAAATTGTAGAATAATATGGATGCGGTTAAATATTAGAGCTACCTTCCGAGATACAGTTTACCTGTTTCTTGGTGGGTGGACAACAATCCTGTCCGACCATAAGCCATCATGAGGACAAGTGTATATAAGGTCCTAATAAATTAGTGAACTTCCTCTTAAGGGATGAATGTATAGGGCATTAGTAATAAAAAAATAATATTAGAAAAATAATCCGATGGAAAAAAAATTCTTTGACTTGTATAGAAGTTTTTTTCCCTCAAGAGGAAGTTCGCTAATTTATTAGGACCTTATATTTAGATACTGCTGTTTTTTTCTTTTTATAAAATATTATATAGGTACATTAAAATATAATAATGTTTATAATGGTGTATTAAGCTAGTAAGTCGATATAAGCGTATTAAAAATATGTTTATTTTTGGACAACCCTAATAACATGAGATGGTTATCAAAAATGCCCAGTAAAATGTTACGTTATGTTTAATCGCGCATTGTCTTAACTTTGTCTTAATTGTGCGAAAATGACGTAATACTTTTAATAGCCCCAGATTGTCAGAAATAATCAACTCGTCACCGGAAAGCTCTGCGCATAATTTGTGAACTAGACCTCTGCATAGGCAGGTAGGTAGGTACAGACCATTTTTCCCAGTCTAACCCCGTTCTTTTTTTTAGTTCAAGATTTTGGTAATCAAGCAATTGGTCTAAAAAATAATTACTATGGAAAGTTCATGAAGATGGGTAAAAAAAATGGCCGTGCAAGCGTTAGATTTGTTATATTTCCAGGGATATTCTGTACAATGGAATCAGAATTGCTATTGTTCATTTAACCTTTAGATTTTTCTGGAGAAATACCTTACGTTTAGTTATCCAGTGTGTTCAAAATATTGTGATAATTATGCGAAAGTCCAATGGCGTAGTGGAGAGTGGTAGAAAGTAGATAAGGAAGTCTAGGTTCATGTTATGTGACATTGTAGAAGAGTGTTACGTTGATGCAACAGAAAACGAGAGGTCGATGGTGATAACAAATTATAGTGATCAGTGGAACTACAGTAGGTACTACGGCTCAGGATAGATACAGCTTGACTACAAGATTTTGTGGAAGACTGCTGATATGCCTAGTCAGTGGTTTGGTCAGCGACGAGCGACTCAGGGTCGATAATACAAATGATACTGGTGCTAAAAAAATATAAAAAAAATACTTTATTTTTTTATATAATAAAAATAAAAAATAAAAAATTTTGAAAATCATGTAATACGCTAAAGTGTAGACATAATACTCAACGGGAGTACGAGGG
Source organism: Polyploca ridens (assembly GCA_951394255.1). NCBI lineage: Eukaryota > Metazoa > Arthropoda > Insecta > Lepidoptera > Drepanidae > Polyploca > Polyploca ridens. The sequence goes on along the minus strand of OX596243.1, from coordinate 4,190,556 downwards.
AGTAAAGGGGTGGGGCGATGGCGGCTTGTGCCTAGCTCTAGTCTGTGCACGTGCCTAGTAACCATACTTCGCAGTAATTTTATTTCTAATTGAATAAAGTATTTCTCATCATATTTACAGTATTTAATGGAATTAAGTCCATTTTTGGAGAATATATATTTTGTACTACCGCTTCTGGGTCGCTTGTCGCCGACCAAAACAACAACCTGTATAGCAACAGGGAGGTATTGCCTCCCTCGAGTTTCCGATCCTGAAAAAGTCTCCTCGCATCGTTGTTGAAAAATGTGAATAATACTTTTTTCACAATTTCTGAGTTTGACACACACGCTTCTTAAAAGCAGCATGTTTTATATAAAATCTCTAATTCTTCTAAAATGTATGATACCGCACTAATTTGACAGTCAGATTAGAGTTTTTACATAATTAATTTATACATTTTAGTTCAAACGCAGTTTGAAGTTTTTTAAAAGTTAATTATATTTTAATGTCCTTGTTACAACTGCAATAGCCAAAAATTTTACTCATAAGCAGATTTTTGCGAAATTATATAATTTATGTCGATAATTATTCAGTAACTTTAATGTCTGTTACTTCTCTACATTTATCATTGAATTTTAGAAACTTTATTAGGTATTTAATTTCTCACGGGCAAATGTGAAGTCCCGATAAACTTTTAAATCATAAATATGCAAATGTTTACTTTGGTACTGACTCTATACTTTTTTAGATTTCGACATATGTAAACAAAGAAGCAGTGAAAATGGTTATGTAGTATAAACAGGTAGGGATTAAAGTAAAAGTAAGTTAAAAAAAATAAATTATAAACAGCAGGTATATTTTTAAGGGAAATTAGATAATGTAACCCTTATGTAAAGGTATCTTAAGGCGGCCCTCTGTGGCCGGCGCAACTTCAACGCGAGCATAGTCTAAAAGCTTGTTGTTTCATCCAACGTAATGTTTGACTGCGAATAAAGAGAGATAGCATCAGAGCCGTCGGTTATCAGACGGTAAATTCCGCTGATCACTCGCGGCCGCTTCGCTAGGTCGTCATTCATGATTTCGCATTCATAAAACTTGTTCCAAGAGTATACTTCTTGAGAAAAAATCTTAAAAGTTTGTGAAAAAAAAGTTAGTTATTTAGAATCTCCAATACATTTGCAAGCCTGGTATCTTAATGTTTTCTTTACTTTTACAATTTATAGGTACATTAGATATGGCCAAAGTTCAGGCAAAAACGCTGTTTTGCGGAGGCTTTGACTGAATTTGTTTCACACTTTTTTTAAATTACGCCAAGATACAAGGCTAGATATAGTACACAAGATACTAATTTGTTCAAAATATCTAACGAAAAATGTTTAACAACGCCATAATAAGTACAGGGGTTTTGTATGAAAAGTATGACGAATTGAGTCCTCTTAAGAAATTACTAACATTCTTTATTTGCTACAATTTCAATAGTAATTTTTTTTCAAAAATTTGAGGTTCCAAATAAAAATCTTATCTTAATACGCTCAGTTTAGAATTCCGTAATTAGTACGATAAGGTACAGATAAACACTCACTACACACCAAAAAATTAAGTTTTGTTCACTATCGCTTACATCGCATCATGAGACAGGCAGATGTATTATTAAAAAACCCTAAAAGTTATCAATATCGCTCACTACGTAAATCATTTATGATAAAACACATCTGTAACATAAAAATGCTAAAGCGTTAAAAAATATAAAATTAACATATACCAAAACATAATACCCATCTCATTAAGATAACAAAATATTTTAAAAATGAAACACAATCCGTGCAATAGCGTCGCATATATTATTATGTGGTAAAAGAATTAATTATATGAAATTGGTAATATTAAATGGCATTAGGAGAAATTTCACCACACAATTGCATTATTTGCATATTTTTGTAATATTATACGTGACATTTATTGGTCACTATTTTAGCTTTTTTTTACAAATAAAATCTTTCATTCATATTTATTTCTTGTTGTTTAGAAATTGAGTTTATTATTTATAAATACTTCAGGGTTAACTGATGTTTTTGTAGTAGTTAGCAAGCTGCTTTGAGCGTTGTTCTGTTCGATACAGCTAGCTCAGAAACTCGCGAAAAAAATATAGATGTTTTTCTAAGTCTAACAATGTGACATTACTACCAATATTTTAATAAATAAATAAAAATATTTTATAACAAAAATATTTCACGATAAAAATTGTATTTTTTGTTTCCTATCGATTCAACGATCGTATAATTATTTAATTACTCTACCTAATTATTTACTCGGGGATCTAGAAATATTTTTTGTGCCTTGATTAAGTTTAATAACTTTTAAGGAATCATTCTGACTTGACAAGGGCAAATAATAACATTATTCTAACTTGACCAATCTAACGTTTCTTTTTACAAATCCTGTCATTAGCTTTTGCTAAAGCAACCCCAGCTTATAGGTTAACAAGGGCAAATAATAACATTATTCTAACTTGACCAATCTAACGTGTCTTTTTACAAATCCTGTCATTAGCTTTTGCTAAAGCAACCCCAGCTTATAGGTTAACAAGGGCAAATAATAACATTATTCTAACTTGACCAATCTAACGTTTTTTTTTTACAAATCCTGTCATTAGCTTTTGCTAAAGCAACCCCAGCTTATAGGTTAACAAGGGCAAATAATAATATTATTCTAACTTGACCAATCTAACGTTTTTTTTTACAAATCCTGTCATTAGCTTTTGCTAAAGTAACCCCAGCTTATAGGTACTAACTAACTTAAGCGGATTGCTGACCAAGAAAACCTGTATTTGATTGTAGTCTAGATTTACTGAATGCTAGGATGCGAGTAATTCTCCGTTTTTGTGAGTTTAGAAAGCGAGTGATCCGCCTGCCGCGGTCGCGAGTTGCATCGTAATAGGAGAGATTCAAGAGGTGAACGTCGATTGAGCTTCCTTGCTTCTCAATCATCGGCGAATCACTGAAATTAACCAGCAGAGCCGCACTGGGTGATATGAAGATCTTTTTTCGAAATTCGAATAATGGAACTTTGAAAAAAAAAATGTTTTGTTGTTTTTAATTTTAATTATGGTTTTTTGTTTAGTTAAAGAAAACTTTATTAAACTGCGTACACTGCGTACAATAAAAAAACTTTTTTTTTATTCAATGTTTTAAATTAAAGTTTTATCAATATTATTACCTGATTTAAATTCACAATCATCGTATAATAATGTATCTAGAATAATCTAGATTAACTTTTCAAACACGTTTATAGATATTTTCTAAAATTTCTATTTTTAGTTTATATAATTTATTCATAGAATATTTACCTTAAAAATTACAATGTACTTGTACTAGCTTAAACTCTAAACAAATAGTTTTGCAATTTATTTTCATAAACAATTATGACCCTACGCCGAAAATGTACGTGAAGTGAAATTTTCAATATGCGATGTGACGACGCCGTATAATATTGAAGGTTATGGTTAACACCTCCCAAATACGCATTTCTCATAGCTGAATAATATTATAATATCTAAATGACAGAGAGAAATAGTGGCCTTAGATTAATCAATTCATATAATTACGTTCAGTAGTGGACAGCTCTCAGTTAATAAAAAAAAAATCGTCAATACAAATCGCATGGATTTATAAAACTACTTTTTTTATTTTTTGTTTCTTCTGATATATTTTTTAATAATTTCATCAATGTGCCGAATTTAATGCAAATCCTTAATTTAAGTAAACAAACATCATAAAAAAGTAAGTAAAAAATCTACCACACCTTGCTCACCATTAATATTTTACATTAACTATTGCGATTGCGGTCAAACACAGGGCTATAAACAAAAAAAAAAAAACTATGTTTTCTACAGATGTCGTTTATATGATAGAAGTATCAAGACTTGTATACTAAATTTCCACATACACGAATATGATATGAAATTAACATTTGTATATCAAATCCGTCCCTGTAATGATAGTCACGAATACCAATAAAGGTTTTGTAATAATACATTATACATTTTCACTGATTAGATAAATTTGATTATTATAGATATTTCAATATCTACGTGTTTGTTTATGTAATATTCTATTTGATGATATGTACAGTCGAGGTCGAAGATATGTTTACATTTGAAGTTATAACTATAAGTTATACCTACTAACCTTACACATAGCATTATATGGTTCGTTATTTAAATGGATACATATTTTTGTAACTTCAAATGTAAAAATATCTTTGACCTCGACTGTACAGACATTATGAGGTTTTTTATTCAAACCAATTGCTGTGTCAAAATTATGACACCTCACGAACTGATTTTATTGCTAATAAGGATGCATGAAGCTGACAGGCATAATTGTGGTTGTTTCCAATTTCGATATAATCACTAAATTAATAATATTTTATTTTAAATATGCTACAATTGGATGTAACTTCTTGGTTGATATTTCGATAACATTACACGCCCAGTAAGATTTTGTCATCTCATTTTTTTTATGGGCGAAGTTACGATTCCAAATTAACCGATGGCCCTGATAAAAATCGAACAAGATTCGGAAAGTACAATAGTGCTAGTCTGCCTACGTACTCTCATGACCTCATTATTTTATAAGGTCAACCTGCCAAATGTGGACTAAAGAATTAAATTCTTTACTTAAAAGCATAAGGTTTACTTGACCTACCGAAAGTGCAAATTGTTGTTAACTTTTCACTTAAATATCCATAATAGCCAGAATATGCTGGCATGTGTGCTTCACTGAAACAAATTGAATACAAGTGACTACAAAATTTTATTTAACAGTAACACAAAATTTGACAACCAATAACCTAAACAGAGTGACTTGCGAACTAAACTTACCAGTAACAAAACTAGTTTTTGTTCGTTACTAAATTATTTGATTAAATGTAACTAAAGTTAGTTTCTCGACAACTAAAATTAGTTTCCCGACAACAAAACGTCAACTTACATAACTAGTTTTGTAGATCATTTTTTTCAGTGTTGCCGACAGACTTTCGAGTAGAGGGAGTACGGATTCCTCACGATGTTTTCTTCACCGAATTCTCTGGCTCATTGTATAATTAGCTTTTACGACCTTCGCGGTAAGATTTCGACGTCAAGTTCGGCGTTTTTATCAACCGTGAAATACTATTCTAATCATTATTTATACATATTATTTATGATGAAGCGCTCGGGCTGTAACTTGATTAGCCGTTCTTAATCTATCGTTAAAGTTAACAATCAACTGTGTGGACGGAATCCCGATGGGTAACCGCCTAGTGGTATTTCAACGCGAGCATTTTCTGTGCTTCGGAAAGTACGTAAAGCCGTTGGTCCCGGCTAGCACTTAATTGTTAAGCTAGTTAGAGGCCTCCTAGGCGGCTTGAAAACTCCAACAGTAGGTTGACCACTAGCCTACCTCCACCAATTCGCAGTGGGCATGCGTGGTGAAGAATCTGCTCATTCCCTTTCACCCTCATTTGGAAGCCCGTGCTTAGCAGTGGAACATTATGGGCTGATGATGATGACATTATTTAAAGGCATGTGATAAAAGCTAATATATTAATTGAAAACCGTTTGACAGAAAACTTGAACCGACTTCAAAGTATATTAAAAAGTATCAAAGTAGTATTAGAAGTAATCAAATCCTGACCTGACAATGGGATCAAACGGGAAGTACCCTAACAAACAAAGAAACAATTTTCCAAATCGGTTAATAAATGACGGAGTTATGAGGTAAGAAACAAAAAATACATACATCCGAATTGAGAAGCTCCTCCTTTTTTTGAAGTTAAAAAAGAAGAGGTTAAAAATAGACTGCCCTGTTCTCTTAACCAGTGTCATGTAATCTACATTTAATATGTACATAATATTAGTGCAAAAAACTTTTGGGTCAAATATTTCAAAGCAATAAAAGCGCCTGAAAACCGTGAAAATACCATCGCAAAACACGCAAATATCTATAGAACGCGGTTTCATAGATCCCCGATGGATTCCTATCGGATACGTTACAAAATATTTAATTTACGGCTAGCAGACAGCCGTGGGACCCTAATCTGACATACGCGAGAACCGTCGAGCCGTATTACGTAACTTTATGGCTTTATATACGTTTCTGTAAACGCCTTTTTACAAAAGGGTGCCGACTGTCGACCATTAGGAGAGTTCTCACCAACCTGAGACGAGTTGTCAGTCATCATTTTTAATGAATTATTGTATACAAATGCATTTCCAGTACATCGCATGTGTGTTAGGCTTACGTATGATTACAATCTCATGGTAAGTGATAAGCATACGAAGCCTAGAATTGGCTCGCAAGTGCAGCTGTCAGAATATAATTGGCAATGTTTTGGCAACAGATTTTCAACTTGAGAGTAATAGCCAGCCAGATGGGTACCCCCCTACCAACGTGCACATATCTTCATTTTTAAATTGATGCTTAACACTTTCGGACACATCATCACCGACCTGATAGTGAAATAGTAACAAACACTACCTATCTTAAGAAAAACATTATAGTCATTTTCTGGAATAACACGCTCGTAGCCTTACTAAAACCAGATTAGAAAGCTTTTTCTTTTAGTTTTTCACATGTATCTGGACCCTATACAGATGGCAGCATCTAATACTAACTACCTGATATTCCACACGTGTCTGTTCTCTAGAATTTCCATGTGAATATTTCTCGAGTGCTTTTTATTTGTATAAAATTAATCTTAGCAATATTTAGTAGGCACTTAATATTATAAGTTTGTAATTTATACAGTCACCGTCAAAAGTAGCTGATAACTTTACTACCGTGTCACATTAAAAAAAAAACATTTTTCATTCAAACTGTCAAGAGAATATCAATAGATTAGGTATTATGAAAGGGTACTAAAATGCCAATCTACTTGGACGCTGACCGTACTTCAGCTTTTATTCAAAGATTGAATAAACTTTCCAAGGCGTAAGTAAGCGATCACGCAGATTTGTTTGATCTCTACCTTCCTTATTTATCCTATTTTTTTTAACTATTTAGATAGCCTAGAAACAAACCGGCTCTCAAGAGCAGCCGTCGCAACACACTGTATAGGTTCTTGCTGACAGATTTCCAACTAGCCCTTTATCCAGTCAGGCGGGTACTACAAAGTACCCTGCCACCATGCTAATCTTTCCTAACCAACTAGGATTCAAACCCGGAATCTTTTTCATCGCATTCAACGTCAGTACCACTGATATATAATCGCTGTCCAAGATCTAAGAGGCCCGTTTTGACAATAGGTTGTCTCTTCTTGTCGCACTATGTTTATCTCTTTTTGACTTGATTTATATGTGCTGTCAAAACGAGCCTTAGACCTCGCCGACATCAGTGCTTATAACTTGAGAAATACAACACGAAATTTGATGCGGTTTTCACAGCTACTTAAGGCGCGGACTGACTACGATTTTGACAGGACTCGTTCTTCACTGGAATAGGGTTGAAAATGGTAAATCATAAATGTGTCGACTCTATGAAATGGGCTGTTATTTACGGGTTTTCTTTAGATTATACAGAATATACGCATTAAATTGAATAAGTGTCCGGTTAACATTCTAATATAATCCTGTATCTTATATATTCTTAAAAATAAAATTGTTGTCATCGCTGAAAATACGGAGAATTTCGACGCGAAAGATTTTTTTAGACGTAACTTAGGATTTTTTTATTGGGAATATCAAAGCACTTTTTAATATTCTATTCGGTTAACATTTTTCTCAAAACCCTCTTCTATCCACAGTATTTTTTTGTGTTAGGTATTTCATTGCGTTACGTCATACTCGACTCTCAAAAAAACCCATTTTTGAGATTTGAGCTTAGACCCGGCCTTAAGGCGTTAATTGAGGAAGGTTTTTGGTTCTTAATCATTGCGATGTACCACAAAGTAAAGTGTAAAGCTGAGCAGTGACCGTATTAAGAGAAACAAGTCTCTTAGACAACTTTGGTGTATACTGGCTTTGTGCTCGGACAAGCAATAGTGAAAGTTACGTCACGGAGTAATATGAGTGTACCGTATTAGCTTCACATCCGTATCGGATTATTATGTTACTGTCGTAATGGCTATTTATTTACATAAGTAACGCAGGTATCTATATGGTCATATAGTAATTTCCTTAGATCGCATTGCAGATTACTGTGTGATAACAACCGGGCTGAATTCATTAGTTAAGAATAGATTGACAAGAAATAAAGACATTTTTAGGTCCAATTGTACTGACGTCGGAGTTATCCATGAGATAAATAAGTTCTTTGTTAAAAAAAAATATTTTTAATACAAGCTTTTTTTGAGTGACTGTACTTTTTGTTGACTGTACTTGCATTGTCATCCAATACACTAATGTATAACAAATATCAAGTCAATACGACCACTGGAAGTGGGTGAAATTCGACCTGCAAGATTCCACCCAAACAAACATACATACATACATTTCAAGTTAAATAAAAGCTACAAGCTTTTATTCATAAATAAAAGCTTGTAGCTTTTATTTAACTTGAAATGTATATTCATAAAATGTATATAAAAGCTTGTAGCTTTTATTTATCTTGAAATGTATGTATGTATGTTTGTTTGGGTGGAATCTTGCAGGTCTCTTGATGTATGTCTGTATGTAATTAATTATAGAAAATAATGAGAGTAAAGACTACAAGCTAATAATAGAGTGTACAAAATTATATGTGTAAATGATGGAGCGTAACATTAATAAAGAAATTACAAGCCATGGATGACATGGTAATGAATATGTAGGATCGCTTACTAATGTTTTGATTGCATATATTACAACCGAACATAAAATAAACATACCTACTAGAAATGATATGATAACCTTGTTATGTATGTCTCATCTTAGAATTATATGGAGAACCTCGTTTTATTCCAAGTAGATAGATACAAGTAGTACCCAACTGATATGGCGCGTCGTGAATCTTTGTTCGCACAGAAAAGAAAGTATGGCCCCGAAGATTAACGAAAGAATGCTTAAAACTTACAATCAACCTTAGATAAGGTTCATAATACACTGCAGCTGTTAGTTCCGTCTCACTCGCAAGTCACGCCTCTCCGCACGGAGCGCGCTAACATGGCGGCAGCTGCCGACCAATAGCGTTTCCCGCACTTTGAAAATGTATCTTCTGCGCAGGTACATCTGTAAGCCATATTAGTTAGGTACTACGTAGTAGATTAGATCAAGTAGTTACACCATCATAGAATTCCATAGCCATGTCGCACCGCTCGATAACGATGTAAAGGTCTTCCTTATATCATCGAGCAGCTCTGACTGAACATCCCAATAAAGATTGTCGGGGACTGATCCCATGAGGAGTTATGAGGAGGCCGAGGAAGTAGCATGCTTACCCAGAAAATGCCCACTCAGGCCTTGAAGACCTCTAGGTTATAGGTTTGTTTCAGATCCTGGACAGTTCCCCTCCTTTCTTATAAGGAATGAAGAAGCGAAGTGTTGTGCCCGTAAAGAATAATGCTCATATATAAGGACCCAATGTAATTTCTACTACCTGCACCATCCGATAAGCACCTCCTGCGGACCACATATCTTCTATTTCTTTGATAACGCAAGTTACTTGAACAATAACGCAAGTTACTTGAACAATAACGCAAGTTACCTGAACAATAACGCAAGTTACTTGAACAATAACGCCAGTTACTTGATTCTTCCTGCTAACTATAAAAACTGACTCAATTAATAAGTTTCTTACGTTTGGGACACTCGAAATTACCTAGCTTGAGGAATTTTATTGGGTTAGGTTTCTACTTTAATTAGTTCAGGGATCGCGGTTCTAGTTTGGACCAATTCTTCTCAGCTTCAGACTTTTTAAGTACTCATGTCTTTTGTTGAAGAATAGATTTGAATATTAGCTTATTATTTGAGTTACGATTAAGACTACTGGGAAATAAAGCCGAAAGTAAAAACTCGAATAATAGTTTTGCGAATAAAATTAAGACTAAGACTTAACTATTGTGTACAGTCAGCGTCAAAAGTATATTGTCACTTTAGTACCCTTCCATAAAAATCTATTGACACTCTCTTGATAGCTTGTATGAAAACAGTGAATTGTGTAATGTAACAAGGTTCCAAAGTGATCAGCTACCTTTGACGCTGACCTTAATAATCGTGATAAATCTTTATATCGTCAGACAGTAGTATAGTACCAATTTTTTACTGGTTCTAAGCCTGTGTTTGACCGCAATCTCATCATGGTAAGTGATAATGTGGCCGAAGATGGTAAGCACACAAAGCCTAGAAGGAACTGCTCTCAAGTGCACCTGTTGGAAAACACCGATAGGTGCTTGGCGACAGTTTTTAAACTTGAGGGTGGTAGCCAGCCAGGTGGGTACTATAAAGTACCCTACCACCGTGCTTGGTTATATGGTATATAATTATATGCAGTGCAGGCTCTAAACTCTATTTGTAACTTATTATATAAGGTCCTAATAAATTAGTGAACTTCCTCTTGAGGGATGTAGGTCATTAGAAAAATAATCCGTGGGAAAAAATAATCTTCTTTGACTTGCATAGAGACTCCATACAAGTCAAAGAAGATTTTTTTTTCCCACGGATTATTTTTTGTTCATTCATCCCTCAAGAGGAAGTTCACAAATTTATTAGGACCTTATATGGTAAAAAAATATATTTACTAAAAAAAAAACAGAGTGCAAGGAGGTGGTAGCCATGCAGGTGGGTGTAGCAACTCCAGTACCAATAGTGAGTACTATAAAGTACAGTACCATCACTCACTCTAGGTCTCTAGCCTTCGACCTTCGCTACAGAATTCGAAGTCACTACCCAGTAGCAGTGTCGTCGAAGGCTCAGCAATTACCATCAACTTATTTGACAGAAAATAAATAAATAAATATCCTGGGACATTCCTCACATACGCTCATCTGATTCCAAACTAAGCAGAGCTTATACTATGGACAAGAAACATGATACTAGAAAAGCAGTTCGGTTAAGTTAAATCACTATGATGGTAGGTCTACTTATAGAAATGAAGCTAAATTAGGATGCACGTAGAAATGGTAAACGACTCTAATACAAACTGTCCTAAATAACGTCATCAATGGCGAAAGCCGAGATTGAGCTCTCGAAGACATACATGTCATACATGGTTTAATCTCCATCTAATGTATCGTTTGAACACCCCGTCACGTACCGACTCGCCCAATAGTTGCGTGCGCGCATAGTAAAAACCGATAGGAACTAATCATAGATATCATAATAAATGTGTATAGAAGTGGTATATTCTGCAACAATTTTTAAAGACATTTTCAACACACTCGCTCGTAAAGTGCAACATTTATTGCAAAATACAAGTCTGTTTTTTTCCTCGCGTAAATACAAGTGTGTTCACAAACGTCGTATGACACGCGTGTGCATTGATTTATTACACTCTCGGCTCACTTATCGCTAAATACCGCCTGGAGTGTTAATAATCAACTTTGCACACATTTTTCATAATGTACTATTGTATGTTCGAGTTCGTAACAGATTTTTTGAAACCCGGGATCAAATATGCTTTATTGCAAGCAATGGTAATGGTAATTTTCCATATAGAAACAAAATAACAATGCGACGTATGAAAACACTATTTAAAAATATTAATTCTCCTTACGTCGAGATTTGCTCTACTTCGATTCCCGCTACGTGGAGTCTCGCCACGGTGCGTGTCAATATCGCGATTTGACATAATATATACAAAATAATACTAAAAACGAAGAATATAATGGGTATGAGGATTATAGTTTAAAATGGTATATTAGGATTCATGTAGAAATAGTGATTATCATAAACTAGGAACATCAGCCGCAAAGGATCATGGCGAGATTTGTAAAAAAAAATAAAGATTTTTAGAGACGTTGGAATGACGTTATATTTGATCCTTGGTGCCTAAGGAACAACTTGAGCCATTTAAAATATTTTTAGAACACCGGGATAAAAATGCGAATTTCTATGGCATGCCGGCGAATCACGACTATTCGCGACCAGAGCCGTTATGTTGTTGTTATCTTTTGCAGGGTTTATAAAATATTTCAAGTATATTAACTGTTGTAAAGTATGTAAATGTTGCTGGTAATGTAATCTTAACATTGGAAGTGATTCAAACTCTCTAAAATATTTTATTTTTTTGTACAAATCAATGTATGGAGCTCGCCATGATTCTTTAATATTTTACATCTTTCTTTCATACCAGAAACTGTGTATGTTGGTTAAAATGTACTTTATATTAAAATACATATTACATGCGCACGCGCATCTAAAGTAAAGAACCATATTTAAATACCATTAGATTTCTATGGATCCAATAGTTATACAACAAAACATCACCGTGGAATCCAATTTGCAATGCATTAACAAACAAAAGCACCCTATGACGTAATGTGCTCAATTCACACTATTACGGTAAAAGTAGGTGTTATTCAAATTAGATTATGATACGTTCCGTTTACATTTGTAACAGTAAGTTGATACGTTACGTCATTTTTTTAAATCATGGCAGGATATAAAAAAAATGATTTTTTTTTAATTGGTATGACTTAGTTACTATAAATATATAAGATTCTTGCTTAATTAACATACCAGTGACTCGAGGGTGGTAGTTAGTCAGGAGGGTACCTACTACCTCCTGCAAAGTACCCTAAGCGTGGTAGGTTTTCACACGATATTTTTTACACTGAATGTTTTTTTTTTGTAGAACAATTAAATATTACCCTCTTTCTTTAACATTAGCGTAAATACCTATTTCTTAAAAAAACTCGTAAACTTTTAACATAAAAAATAAAACCGGCAAACATATTAAATTTGCATAATTTAATAAATTCACACTACTCGTACAGTCATGAAGAATATCGTTAAATAAATAACCAAATTATTGTACGCAACATTTATGATTACAACCATGCATAAAGACCAACTTTACCACAGTCAATGAACCAATTTGACTATGAAGGTAAATTCGTGGTTTAAATTTAAAAAATAACCTCTAACATGAACTCATTAAACGATTATTTCACAATAATTTATGAAACAATTTTGACTCGTCATAAGAAGCAAGCATCAACCACAGATATCTGAAGAAAATCTTAGAAGGGTTTGTTTCCTCGACTGTACTCTAACATACAAAGTTGATTACTTTCACAATCTAATTGGCATGGATTACGTGCGCAAAAATCAATGTTTTTAATTAAAAAGCATAATTTTATTTATTATTACAACTTTTGGGAATCACGTTTGTGTTCCTAATTGACGGAATTTTGTTACGAGTTTGTTTCGGAATTCGAATCACATACTTTATGTTTTAATAGGTGTTGTACAAAAATGCTATATAATTGGACTAAACAGAATTAATTACTTACATCTGCCTTATAACTGAACCGACTAACGGAAACATTACATAATTAAATCAAAAAAAAGATAGCAGCAATCGCGGCTGTATTTACTGTAATTTTTTTAAGTGTTCCGTTGTCTATCTCCGAAACTCATCATCAGATCTATATGAAATTTATATGGGACCATTTCGAAATATACCCCTTTCGAACAAAAAAAGAATTTTGCAAATCCGTCTATATATGACGGAGTTATGCCCGAACATACATAAAAAAAAAAAAAAAAAAAAATATAAACATCCGAATTGAGAACCTCCTCCTTTTCTTGAAGTCGGTTAATAAAAAGATAAATAGAAAATAAAAATTTTGCACATAGGTTTTCCTGATATAACGTAGGCATCCAATAAGAGTTTTTTCAAAATAGGGTAAAATAGGATGAAACTGCAGGAGGAAAGCTAGTTGAAGAAATAATTATCCCACCAAAATCATTTTCATGTAAAATGTTGCCAAGACGGGACCGTATGATTCACACTGTCAAAAAATTATCAGATCTCATGTAGAGCCAAGCTTATAACTCTACACGCCCTAACTCTACAAGCCCTAACTTCACAAACTCTACACCTCAGTCAAAATATGTGGCTTCGCCGTTTCGCTACCGTCACATGGGCGTAAGGTGAAAAATGTATTTACAGTTAATTATTTTTCTGTACAATATAGTTCTTTTAGTAGCGAAACGGCCAAGCCACACATTTTGACTGCGTTGTGTAGAGTTTGTGAAGTTAGGACTTGTAGAGTTAAGGCGTGTAGAGTTATAAGCTTGGCTCTACATGAGATCTGATAACTTTTTGGAATAGTCCAAATAATAGACACATACTTACTAAAGTCCCTGAAAAAAATTAGTTACTCTTTATTACAAATAATAGTTCAATATTCATTGATTGGTTTGCCAAATATTTTCAATGAACGATTGTATAAAGTACTAGATATTGAATGAATACGCAATCGCCTTTTTGTCTATTACAAACATGTCGCAATCAACATAAAAACTTATTTCTAACGTACCGATTCGATAGATTAATTGTTACGGCATGGCAACGTCTTCGATTTGATCAGAGTCTATTAGCTAACTTTTATGATTTAATTAATCCGATGATGATATTTTTATTGTTTTATTATTGTTATTGGGTCATTTAGGTTCTATAACTGGTATTTGTTCTCGTTAAATATATATATAAGGTCCTTATATATATATATACCTAATAGAGAAACTGACTGACGACATATCGACGACAGAAACTTGAAATTTCCTTAAACCTAGAACTCTAAAATACTCGTGAAAAATACCAATTTATTCGAAACACCAGGCGAATATCAATGAAAAATGCTCAAATTAATTAATACATTTAGTTTAAGATAGAATAAGTCCCAGTAATTGGTTTACAAGTTATTTAGTATGGGGCACCCCAGTATAGGATTCTAGGGTTAAATATAGTAGGCATCCTCGCAGGAGGGGTTGTTAAAATTTAGCCCCTAAAGGAGAAAAGAGCCTATATCATCAATTGTCACGCGGAATCCTAGTCAAAATCCCTTGCATCAAGTTCATCAGTTGAAAGAAAGAAAGTCTTATTTTTTGCACACTGGCACAACCTATGTGGATCGAAACTAATTTTCCACCCGCGGATTTTCCCGCGTTTGTGAGGGATTGTTTTTCCGGTCTAAAAATATTCTACGGGTGTGGTTTTACGTTCCCGCCATATTTACGGAGGTTGGTCATGTTAATTGAATAGAATATGAATGAATTAAAAAAAATATATATTTTATTTTGAACCCGTTGGCTCGCGGATGTAGCGCACGTCCTATAACCACAGAATACATTATGAGAAAATAGAATTCCAGGACCGTGTGTTTGGTAAAAATAGAATTCCAGGACCGTGTGTTTGGGGGCAATTTGGTTTTGGTTTCAAACTACAAAACAACTTTTTACTTTCTCGAAGGCGTGTTGTCCGGGATAAAAAGTATTCCAGGGTCATCTATATCCTAATTTTCATCCAAATCCGTTAATCTGTTACGGAGGATTTGTTACAAACACACAAACTTTCGCTTTTATGATGTGATAGGATAGGATCGTCAAAATAAGCAAAAAAGGCACCGTTCAATATCTTTACCGTATGAGTGATGCGCCTCAATCAAAATGTCTAATATTATTACCCGTGCAAGTATTTATACATTGTAGAAATTAAGCAAGACAGATCATACGTCAATGTGTACGTTTATAACACAGTTTATTGCATTCATGTCTGTTTGTGTAATACATTTTAATTCGTACATTAGTTTCTTTTATTTTAATAGTAATTTTGCATATTAATTAGCTTTTCGTCTGGCGAGAGGCAGATAAGATTTTTAATCTTTTAGAATTATCAGATCATTGTTCCGGTTGCTCCACTTGAGAGTTACAAGGTAAAACTTGGAATGCCAATCACCTTGGACCACATCACAAATGTTGTGAACACAACCTTTCCGCCCGCCCCCAATTTTACGGCCTTAAGGGTGGAATTTCCCTTAATCCTTTTCTAGTGCATGCCACAGAAATGGAATCTATATTCATAATTTCTAGATGCTGTGCGATAGATCAGTCAGTCAATCAAGCCGAGGTAGGCAAGCCCTTCCAATGAAATATTTTTAAACGATAATGGTCCTGACTCTGTTATTTACAACTAAACTAATTTAGTCTCATTATATTTCTTTCTAATAAAGATCATAATTAGTCCAATTGCTTGTTTTCAACATTTTAGTCACCAGCGTTAAGTGCCATTTAAAACAAAATCAGCAACAACAGCTCTCATGGACTTTCCTTGGAACCATATCACGTTATTAGGGTACTTTGTAGTAACTACCCTCAGGTCGGCTACCCTCATATTAAAAACCATGTAGCTTCTTCCTACAACTTAAAAAAGTCTTCCCAAAATGTCACCACTTATCGAATATTTTACAATATGGTGCAGCGAACTTTTTAGTCTGTGAAAATAGAACCTTTACAATTCTAAGCAGTAACGCACATGACGCGCAAAAAGTCCGGCGCACAACCCTTGTTATCACACAGACTTTTTGTGTGCCGCAGACTCCATCGCGCAAAAAGTCCGTCGTCTGCGATGCACCTAAGGGATTACAGTTGAGACAAAGAGTTGAAAAAGCTTTTTTTATTTATCTTATATTTTATATCTATAAAGCTTAATCCCTATTTACCTTGGTCACGCCATAACTTAGAACGACTTTACCGATTTCATCCATCTTTTTTTAAAAGTTTTATACATTGTAGAAGGTTTTACGGGAAAAAACGCAAACGAAGTCGCACAGGGCAGCTAGTTTATTCTAAAAGAAACCAAATCCAGGTTACAGCTAAGTTCCTATTGATTAAGATATTAAACAACTTAGTTACCGTAATCTTAGGAAAAGTGCAAGTAAGATATTATGCACTTAATTATGCAATAACACATTTCCCGCATTTTCTATGTATGGTAATTATAATTATGTAGATAGAATGTAGACAATGACACTTGTCTTTAGCAGGTGTCTAGTGCTTACGTTATGTATTCTAATAATAGGTTTTATTATTCGCTGTTTAGTTTTTTTTGTATTTAAACGCAAATAAAGTTCTTTAGTTTCTAACTGAGAGTTCTGTATATTCGAAATCTTTTTTGTAGGTTCTTTCATCAATGTTATTTATGTTCTCATGACGATTTTTTAAATACGAGAGATAGTTATTTGAACCTTAAATTACATGTTTAAAGCACATTATTGTTTAGTTTAACTAAACAGTGGACGTAATGACGACTTATCGTGCTGCGACTCATCACTCCGGTGCTCTCAATCTACTAATGTTTGTTTGCATACACTACCTACATCTAGAGTAATAAAATATTACACAAAAACATCTAATTTAAAAGGAAATCACTTATTTCCGCAATCAAAAGAACACGAAAAAGAATCACCTAAGATAAACCGCTCATGTCAAATAATAGTGTAACACTTGGCTGATAAAAAAATAAACAATAGTAAATGATCAATAAGTTGACATTACGATGATTGCTAGGTGTGACTGTGAAAGTGTCCATCGGTCATTCAAGATCCACATTGTTTTCACCGAAGAAGAATTGGACGGGTGTCATTAAAATCATAATTCTCGTATGTCTCGAAGGCCGAATCTTTGGAAGAGCCCGGGAGAGAGGCGTCTACGATCCACTGGTATATAAACCAACCGTCGGTGGTACAGAGCATCACACAACAACGAGACCTCCGTGAGACAACATGAAAGCATTCTTGGTAGGTATCTTGTGCAGTGAAAGTGACATGTGACCTGTGCGACCCGCGCTGCGCTGCGCCGCGCCGCGCCGCGCTCCCGTGACCGCGCAGCGCAAACAACGTGCTTCCTTATGGGATTACATCTCTGACTAGTGATCACGTTTTGCTCGGTTTTATTCATCATCCAGTGATAACAATTAATAGTTTTTATCGATCCTTTAATCGATGGGATGTGATCGATAAAGCCAAGCAATCGAATTGTTTTATAGCAGTGTTGTAAATGTGTTTGTTTCTGCCGTAGGTATTGGCTGCCGTAGCGGCACTCGGCTCGGCGAGGCCCGAGGCGGGATACAGTTACAGCGCTCCCGGTGGTGGCGGTGGAGGCCACGGACTCGGCGGTGGCCTCAGCATCGGCGGCGGCCACGGCGGCGGTCTCGGTGGAGGCCACGGTGGCTTCTCCTCCGGAGGCCTGAGCTCGAGCAGCTTCGGTATCGGCAGCGGCATCGGCGGCGGTGGCTTCTCATCCGGCGGTGGATTCTCCTCCGGTGGTGGATTCTCCTCCGGTGGTGGATTCTCCTCAGGAGGCGGCGGCGGCGGCGGCGGCGGATTCGGCGGCGGCTTCGGCGGCGGCTTCGGAGGCGCTCCCATCGTACAGAAGCACATCTACGTCCATGTCCCACCCCCAGAACCCGAAGAACAGCGTCCTCAGGTGATCGGAGGCGGCGGCGTACCCCAGAAGCACTACAAGATCATCTTCATTAAGGCACCCGCTCCTCCCGCACCCGTCGCGCCCATCATCCCCGCCCAGGCTCAAAACGAGGAGAAGACCCTCGTCTACGTGTTGGTCAAGAAACCCGACGAACAACCCGACATCACCATCCCCACTGCAGCACCCACTCAACCCTCAAAGCCCGAAGTTTACTTCATCAAGTACAAGACCCAAAAGGAGGGCGGCGGCATCGGTGGTGGAATCGGCGGTGGTCTCGGCGGTGGTCTCGGCGGTATCGGCGGTGGTCTCTCTGGCGGCGGCATCGGCGGTGGCATCTCTGGCGGTAGCATCGGCGGTGGCATCTCTGGCGGCAGCATCGGCGGCGGTCTGTCCGGCGGTCACGGCGGCGGCATCGGCGGCGGCATCGGCGGTGGACACGGAGGCTCCTCGGGTGGAGTCAGCTCCTCCTACGGCCCCCCCGGTCACTCCGCTGGCCCATACTAATCAGGCGCACCGAGCGCGCCAACTTGTGATACCTGCTTAGCCGGCGACAAACCCTAGTTTTAAGTAGAGAAAAAATTACGGTGCCTAAATGTATTTATGTAAATAGTAATTTTAATGTATGAATAATGTTTAGTTGTATTATAAAATTCTTTTTTTGCATAAAATCGATAAACCTACTATATAACTTCTCTTTATTGACACGTTACCCAAAACAAATATTATTTCACACTCGAGTCACATAACCTATAGTAAATAACCTCTCAAGGTTCTATAAACAAAAAATTCAAAAACTCATGCCGGCTCGGTATTTTGATCGTGTCCCCACGATTATAATAACAAAGCCACGAAACAGGTGTATAGGTAGAAGGTGGTGTTTTCTCTCGCGTGGGCGACACACGGTTGCGCAACCATCGCATCGGGGCAGCGTGACCCCGGTTGCATAATGCAGTCAGAAAGAAGCTGCGTCTCGATTGCAACATCTATATAGAAAATAACGTTGGGTTTCGCTAAATATTTATTGCGTAACACATACCTATAGCGTATAGTGAAACGCTAGGTATAATTTCGTCATAATATCTTGGTATAGTATATTTTCCCTTTTTACAAGCTTTGTATTAACTTGCAATGTATGTTCGGTTCAAATCTTGCAAGTCGAATTTCACCCACTTCCAGTGGTCGGATTGACTTGATATTTGGTATACATTAGTATATTGGAAGACAATACAAGTACAGTCACCAAAAAAAGCTTGTATTAATTATTTTTTAAACAAAGACTTATTATATCAAAAACCTAAATGACTCAGGGATAATGTAGCTTCCAATTTGTGAAAGAATTTTTAGAATTGGAACAGTAGTTCCGGAGATTACCTCCTACATACATAGTAGCAAACTACCTATACCTCTATATGATATTACTACAAATATATAGATTATTATAATTATAATAACCTTCAATAAAGATAATAACTTAGTTCAAATTGAGACACAAACAGAAGGGCAATCTCTTACATAACTTTGTGATGAGACGGCACGAGAACTGGTTTTTGTAAATGAATATTTATGACATGTGGTAGAACTTTCGCAATTTCCGCTTGGAACATGTTTGGGCATATCGTTATAATGTTACTGTAATATATGGAAAGTGATGACGATGAAAAAGTACGATCTTTCATTGAGTATTACCACGGTAAAAGTATCTATAATTTTTACCGTGGTATTACTATTGTAAAAAAAAACAGAACTAAAACCTACTACCTACACTACAGCAAGATTACAAATTAAATGGAATTAATGTGCCTATGACTAAGGACAACCTGACAAACAAACTGGTTGCTGAAAAAACCGTTTTAATTTCACTTTAGTTTAAAATTAATAAATTATTGTATTATAGAATTTAAAAGACTCATTGTCAGCGAATAAAGGCTATTTATTTTTATCTAATTACAAATTAAAAGATATAATTATAAAAATTACTTTTTTTTATTAAAAGAATTGTCACAAAATAATAGGCATACTCGTGAGTCATGATCAATTCTACATGGGCCCAAATCTGCTATTAGAATATTGTGTTCTAATGAACTATCACTGTGTCAGAAATTACAGATTTAACAGTTTTGGTAGCGTCGAAAACTGAATAATGAATTTAGTAGGCAACGGATATTGGATCAATGGAGTTATAATGGCATCATTTCAGAATGTTTTTTTTTAAATTTAACATAGCAGATTAAATTTCCTGGTTATGCAGCATATAACAATTTTCTCACAGTTTGTTCAGAAAAAGGCAATAAAAGGGTAGGTAGTAAATAACTCATAAATACATATTTAAATATGTAAGTAATTATGAGTTAATCAACACCATAATAAAGTTCATTCACGTACAAAAGGAAATAAAACAGAAAGTCAGTACATAAGAAGTATATAACTTAAAGCTGTAATTTAATTGAAAATTCAGCTAATTCACAAGAGGATCGTTTAAAATTACATTCTTAAGTAATCCTTAAGTAAATGTACTATATAAGGCCAGGCCCTTGACATGGCTTAAGTAATCGAAGCAAACATTGAGAGAATTAAAAATATAACTAAGTAAGGCACTAAAAAAAAGCTCTTAGAAGATATTAATTATTCAATGTCGGAATAGACATAATATTTCTCTAATGTTTTATTTATGGAAGTTAATCACATTAAAAACAAAATCGTTTTGAAGTCAATATAAAAAAAAATAACTTAGGTCCCTGGGTCCTGATATACAAGCTCTGATTAGCTTGAGACTCGCTGTTACGCTATTTTACCCGCCTGTGGTGGTAAAAAAGTTACCGAAGCCCCCAGAAGTTCGCTCATGCGTATTGCTGTATTGCCGACTTTGCAATAATCTCTACACTATTCTTGAAAACCCCCAAAAAGCTTTTCAAAGAATCTATTTATTGTTTCTATAACCTTGTGTTTGACTACAGAGTGCTGCTGATGTGGTTACTTGTGTTTATTACTCTATTTATTTGGACCATAATCTCGCCGACCGAAGATGGTGCACACAAAACCTAGAATAGATTTGTTTAAAGCCTGCATGTTCTACAGCAGACATCGATAGCCAATAAATTTCCTAACAAACTCAGCTTCGAGTGCGAATTAACGTTCATAATTTTCATGGTAATAACTTGGATCTTATTATGCTGAACATAATGCCCCTCCCAATGTACATTTCTTCTGGCTCCTTGCCACCACATCCAGTCTAGACCGACTACTTTGAGGTCAGTTCATGTATGTATATCAGTTTCTGGATTTCATAGCAAGCTCTGCTTAGTTTGAAATCAGATAGCCGTGTGTGAACCTTCATTTATTTGTCTTGACGAACTTGACCATATCGGTATTACATTCTGATACCAGTATAAACGTGACATGTAACAACCATTGCAATATAATAGCATCCTATTAACTCAACTAGGTTACCTCAAGATCTAGAAAACCTTCTAAAACACCGACAGATGTTGATGATGCAGTTTGTGAAAGGCAGATAACACATTATATGCAGGTCGTTGTATAATCGACCGAAAATAACTATTGCACTAGATGTGTGCCAGTTACTCGTCAGACTTGTTCAAAATCCAACCTAGACCGGACGTCGGCCATTAATCACAGCATACGAGCTACTTGATACTGAAGATTTTAATAATATTTCATGTGTCTATATACATATGCTGATAAGTTACACTTGAGAGCTACTGGATGGAAGTAATTTGGGCAGGACCAAATCTTTGTGGGAATCTATGGTCTATACTATATAAGGTCCTAATAAATTAGTGTAAGTTTTTTTCCCACAGATTATTTTAATAATATTATTTTTTGATGAAAGATGAGATACTAATGACCTATACATTCATCCCTCAAGAGGAAGTTCACTGATTTATTAGGACCTTATATATCCTAAAGCTGAATATGAGTTGCAAAACATACGGCTATACAACAAATACAAGTTGCTTATCTGACTATTATTCGGAATGAGGTAGTCAATCAATAAAAGCCTCAACGTATAATTATAGAAATAAAATCTGACATCGGACGAATATCGGTATGACAAATGAGGGGGTTTAATTATACGTTATGGTATCGATAACAGTACGTTTCAATAAATCATTTAATTTGATAGGTTTCTACCCAGTTCTACCCAACTTATTATCTCGTGCGTATGTGAACGGTTAAACAAAAGAACCGCAAAAAATAGCAATTAATAAATGTTGTTTGATATCACAAGAGACTATAATTATACAGCACATTGAAACCTTTAATAATGTCGTAACTGTTGTAACAGTGTTTACTTTAGCTTATTAGTAATCAAAAGAATCATTATACCGCTATTCTGAGCACCTTGTTGATATTTTGGTACATTTTACTTTTGTTACATCTTATAGTCGTTATACTTATACATACTTATATATAGGCCGCATATGGAGTACTGCTCACACCTCTGGGCAGGCGCACCCGCTTACCAGCTTGATCCACTTGCTTCGGTGCAAAGGAGGGCCACTCGTATGGAGCCTTCGGAGAGATATTGGCTCTCTCTGTGTGTTCTACCGTCTGTATAATGGGGAGTGTTCTCAAGAACTTTTTGACCTGGTGCCATCATCACCTTTTTACCACCGCACCGCTCGCCGGCGATGTGGAGTTCATCCCCATATCCTCGAGCCGCCTCGATCGTCCACACAACGGTTCAGTCGGACGTTCCTACTGCGGACCATTAGGATGTGGAATGAGCTGGGGAGCGGTTTTACGGTTTTCCCTCAGCGCTACGATATGGGGTTCTTCAAAAGGGGCGTAAAAAGAGCTCTTCAAGGTCGGCAACACATCGGCAATCCCCCTGGTATTGCAAATGTCCATAGGCGGTGGTGATCACTTACCATAAGGTGGACCGTCTGCAAAAAAAAAATGTTCAAGGTTTTATGTGGAATTCAAACTTACAGCACAAGTAATCAAAATAACTAAATTATTAAAACATTGAAAAAAAGTGTCTCATAAATTTTAAAATAGATTTGAATTGCCTATTACTTATTAGGCGATCAGCCAATGAACTCCATCGAATAAATTACTAAATAACTACAGAATATCTATAAAATACCCACTTCAGCTGTTAAGCAGGATCATTGTATTACCTCTGCCTAGTACCCATCTAGTACCCTACCACCGTACTTGGTATCCTCATAATAGTAGGAGATGCCAGTGTCGCCAGACCTTCCTTATTTTCTGATGGACAAAATGTACAGAATTGAGTAGTGTTAATACGTACTTCAAACATATGAATACCTGCAAACTTTTCCCGTCGGCCAATTTACAGGTGCCAGGCATGAGTTAGTATGTGACGTACATTACATACTTTTCTTAAATTCTGAGAGCTGATTTTTATACAGGGTGTTGTTTTGGTCGGCGACAAGCGACCCAGGAGTGGTAGTACAAAAAATATCTTTCCCAAAAATGGACTTAATTCCATTAAATACTGTAAATGCGTTGAGAAATACCTTATTCAATTTGAAATAAAATTACCGCAAAGTATGGTCACTCGGCACTTGCACAGACTAGAGCTAGGCGCAAGCCGCCATCGTCCCACCCCTTTACTTCCTCGCACTCCCGTTGAGATTTTACGTCTACACTTTAGCTTATTACATGATTTTCCAAATAATATTTTTTTATTTTTATTATTAAAAAAAAAATAAAGTAATTTTTTTATATTTTTTTAGCACCAGTATCATTTGTTTTATCGACCCTGAGTCACTCGTCGCTGACTAAAACAACGATCTGTATAAGTTACTCAGGGAACTATTTCAGTACTTTTTCGCGCAAATACTCCTGCGACATTTTAGTTTTGTTTAGGGGATGTTTGGCTGCTACTATTGGTCTGGCTGCTTGTAAAAAGTATTCCACCAAAAACATTTTCATGTAAAATGTTGCCGCCAAGACATAAGGCTCGTACTGTCAAAAAGTTAGCAGATCTCATGTAGAGCCAAGCTTATAACTACATGCACTTACTCTATAAGCCCTAACTTCACAACCTCTACACACCGTAGTCAAAATTTGTGGCTTGGCCGTTTCGCTTCCGTCACATGGGAGTAAGGTGAAAAATATATTCACTGTTCATTGCTTTTTTGTTATTCAATAGTTCTTATAGTATTGAAACGGCCAAGCCACAAATTTTGACTACGGTGTGTAGAGGTTGTGAAGTTAGGGCTTATAGAGTAAGTGCATGTAGTTATAAGCTTGGCTCTACATGAGATCTGCTAACTTTTTGACAGTACGAGCCTTATGTCTTGGCGGCAACATTTTACATGAAAATGTTTTTGGTGGAATTTCACTTCTTTTTTTTTGTTTGAAATTTCCAAGTTTTATAATTTTTTTGTTGTTTGTGTACTAATACAAGCTTACATACCAAATTTCAGCTTTCTAGGACTTCAGGAAGTACCCTATGAGTTTTGATGATCATCAGTGAGTCAGTGACGAAATCGGGGTTTTTTAGATATCAATAAAATCTAAAGTATAAGAGCTATGTTATTGAAACTTAATATGCTTAATAAGTTCACTATTGACATCATGTTCCGAGAATTTTGTTTATCTGGTATATTCCAAACCCAAGTTATGAGGGTTCAAAAAAACGACGAAGCGCTTCGAGAAAAGGTAGGTAGTGCCCTTTCGCTTCGCTTGGCTGTCTTGGCGGGGGGCACTCCCGTGCCCCCAGATTGGCCGTCGGGACTAGTTAGCTGGTATTCATAAGTTTGAAGTACGTACTAACACTACTCACTTCTATACATTTTGTCCGTCGGAAAATCTGGGGGCACGGGAGTGCCCCCCGCCAAGATAGCCAAGCGAAGCGAAAGGGCACTACCTACCTTTTCTCGAAGCGCTTCGTCGTTTTTTTGAACCCTCATAACTTGGGTTAAGTAATGTCTGGCGAGCCTGGGATTTCGGTCTATAATATTTTCCTTCGCCGAAAGAATTTGTACCGAACTTTGACGTCACTCATATCATAGAGCTATCATCGCATTATTAAGTCTTATTAAGACGGTTAGAATGAAATATTAAATAAAGAATGGTTGCACAAAAAAAATTGGAATGATGTAGCATAATTCATTCACAATAACTGAAATCAAAAGTAAATAAAAGCAATAATTTGCCGAAATAATATTTACATCAATGAAACGCCACCAGTGGCGTGATAACGAGTTTATTCAAAACATCGCCAAGAATGATTTATTCATTTATGATAATAATACTTTTAAATCCTCCTAGCTATTTTCAATCTTATACTGATGGGTGAAAGTTGCGTTTACCGTGGAATTCGTAACTGAGTCTGAAGTTTGGCAGGTCTTCGGCCTGTCTCGACGGTGAGAGTGAACCGGCATATCATCGCTTTCGCTCGGTTACTGTTACTACATAGGTGTAGTGAATATATGCGTGCTTTATGAGTTCAGACTTGATCGCCAGATCTAGTCACGATTTCCTTTAGTAACATAGGTAATTAATATTTTTTACCTGTAGAGAATTGAAACTGTACTGAATTATCCAAAGACTTTTACATACTGTTTATGTATTTTTTTTTATAATGATCGTATCCATTCATTTGTTTTTTGTATTTGTCCCGTATTTTCATAATGTGTTATGTTCATTTTCTGTAATAATGTGCGTATGATGGAACAAACAAATGTTTTTTCATTGATTTTAATAGTCACAGCGTCACGTTAATATTTCAACACTAAATTTACATAAAGCTTTCCATGGAGCAGTGAGATTGTAGAAAAGCTATACATGTTTTATTACGATAAATTATGTAAGTATCTCATCTTTCATCGCACTTAAATTCCATTAAAATGCGGCACCGTAATAGTAAGTTATAAACAGAAGCCATACCCCAGGATATCTTAACGATTATAAAACAAATTAACGAGCCAGTGTGTGAAACTGAGATAGCATGTTGAAATGATAACTTAGTCAACACTTGCGCTTTTTTCCAGACGCTACAATGTTTCTGACATCACCCAGTTACCTACATATTTTTTGTTTCTACACAGCCTCATACAAAACATTCTTAGCACAATACGTGGTATTACTATCATTAGTAATTATCTAGCTAGGCAAAAAAATAAACAGAGATTTTCTAGATTCTTCGTACGTCAGTTTTGTAACGTATTTACAGATACTTATTTATACTCTTTAAAATTACCTAAATAAATATGATGAGCTTCTTCCTACGTTTAGGTTGTAGCACAATCACACCATGGTAAGTGATGATATGGCCGAAAGTGGTAAGCACACAAAGCCTAGAAGGAACTGGCTCTCAAAATACAGCTATCGGAACACACCGATAGGTGCTTGGCGACAGATTTTCAACTTGAGGGTGGCCAACCAGGTGGGTATTACAAAGTACCCTAGCACCGTGCCGTGGTTTTCTCACGATGTTTTCCTTCACCGAAAGCTCAAGCTAACTATAGGTTTTGGACCCGGGACCTTCGTCTCGCATTCGACGTCACTACCACTGAGCTATCATCCTTAAATTAAATTCACAACATTAAATATTTTCGAATGCCATTTCATTAATTTAACGTCATAATAAATTCATTATTGCTTTACGATTTAATAAGAGAAATGTAAATATACAGGTGTTATCTTACATAGAAACTAATAAATCCGATCGGTTTCTAAACACGGTTTCGTTTTACTGTAATCGAATAGGTACACGTGTCATAAATACCTACCTATTCATACAACACATCGTCTTGATTACCTATATACCTTTATATAAAAAAAAACAAATTGAATAGACATTCTAACAATAGCCTTCATTCACTTACTGCACGTATTATCTTTTTAACATTACATATTTCATAATTTTACTTTACATTGTGAGTGAATTAATGATCAGTCGAAAGTGACAAAATATTAATTAATTTTAAATGCCTGCGGCTAACGTGGCTTTCAAAAATATTACATAATGCCATCCTTTTTTAAAGCTCTCTTTTATATCGTTAACAAATAATAGCTATTAATGAAGATTTATACCTATATCTTCGGTAATGAAGTGTACACTTAATAATTCTTTTTGCAAATTATAAATAAATAGTGGAAGATTCTCAATTTTGATACAGACTTATTTATTGTTTTAAATGATTTGCGTACGTACATACATGTATAATCAGTTACCACGCTATTTATTGCCTTCTATATTACGTTTTAATTGATTAGATATTTGTAATCAAAAGTCTTACCTTGTTTAGGATAACAGATAAGCTTTAAATATCATATACACAAAAACAAGGAGTATTTTCTTAGTCTTACAAATCTACTACTAATAATTAATCCTGTACGTTCTTTTTACCAATAATTTTTGTTTTCAATAAACCTGACATTAATTCAATTCAATTGCCAAAAAAACATTTTCACCCCTTCCTTTCTGGCATAAATCCTAAAGAAGTACATAATAGCCCGGAAACTTTCTCTGTAGGCACGCAACTAATTGCAGGCAATGTACTACTCGTAGTCTTATATTCGAGCGGGAAGTGTGACGACCTTTCCATCCACGTTATGTCATGGCGCGCAAAGGTCGCCGTGTCGCCGACCTGTGATTCATTAAATAAGTAAATTACTTATTATTTTGTAAATTGTGTGAATGTGAGGTACGTCTACGATAAAATAACTCGCTCAGTATATTGTACATGGTAATGAAAGTGTAAACAAAATCTTTGATTGGCTTTTTCCAAGCTTAGAATATTTTCGATGAGACTTGTTAAATATAACATGATTTATGAATTTTAATATAAAAAATAAAATTTTATTTTTAAAAATCTGTGTACTTATATATATTGTTACTTTTGTTGGCATAAGCCTATCCATTTTTCCAAAATCTGGGAGTGCGAATAAGATTTACCCATTACATATTTCATTAAATACCCACCAGGGTGCCTAGACAAGATGGTTGA
This sequence comes from Polyploca ridens, assembly GCA_951394255.1. Lineage (NCBI taxonomy): Eukaryota > Metazoa > Arthropoda > Insecta > Lepidoptera > Drepanidae > Polyploca > Polyploca ridens. Next base: position 4,162,239 of record OX596243.1, on the reverse strand, counting down.
CGATAATCGTCATCGTTAGTGTGTCGTTAGTAAACGATCAGCCTTTGTATGGGATTGACATTTCAAATCGAAATATCACGTGATTTTTAACAATCTCTTATGTCAGTCTCATACAAAGTTTGATCGTTCAGTAACGTTGACGATTGTCGACAACCATCTTGTCAAGAGGGGCTGAACTGATGGGAGTTTCTATCAATTCTAAACTCGTGAGATATGTGTCCTATGATTCCTCAGTCCTACGCCATTTTTAAGCGGTTTCTCTCTAAAGACACAGAATTATTTAGAACATTATGGGTAATAAAAACACTACATTCTACCACAATAAAACGTCAAATTCTATGTTATTTCAGTCTCAATCACCCAAGTAACACTTAAGTAATAATAGCGATAAAATTGCCACAATTTCACCAGAAACTTAGGGAACTGCAATGTTTTATAACGTGGTAAATGCCATTTCGTGGCCTTTTGTATTTAGTTGTATTATTGTATATCTAATTACAAAATCTAGTGTCGATACTTTGAAGACCTTTTCTTCAGATGTGTAGAAATTACACATTTATCGATTAAAAATACGTATTGAAAAAGATACTACTTTTTTTGACAATTTGGAATACTTTCTGCACGATAGTTGACCGTAGTGACTACAAATGGAGCATAGAAAAATAAAACAAAAACGGCAATGCAAAGTACACCAGGCATGCCTCACTTTTAGCCCTATCAAAACTCTGCCTAAAAAAATGCTAATTTTTTTTTTTCTTTTTACCAAAAAATCCATTCTCCAACTCCATTTTCATTGAGCCAACGTGCGTCGTTTACTAAATTCATATTAGGTTTCGATGCTATTGAATTAGCAGACTACCAAAACTGACAAATCTGTAAATCTTGACATCACTGATAGTTCATTGGAACACAATTGTAAAAACACACTTGGGCCCAGCGCTGCAACATCAGCTGAGATGGTACCTTTTTTGCTCTTCAAAATCTTGTGTAATGTGCATTTTTATATCACGTTATTTTTGTATCTCCTTCTTTCATTGAGAAAAATATATAGGTAACGGTAAACACAAATTCTCAGTACACCCTACGACAACAACTCAAATAAGTATATGACGTATGATAATTAGAGAGAATAGTCAATTTAAACGTGCAAACAAAACAAACAAAAGCTAGTTGTGATATCAATGATCGATAAATCTCCTGCACTTTTTTCCAAACATTTCACATTGCATAAAGAAAATGAAATCTTTCGCAGCATCTAACAGACATGCAAATTTACGTGCAAAATATACTTAAGGTGTGCGAACACTCATCTTTCAAGCAACTTACAGCATCGCTACTATGTGGCAAACAAGCATACGGCCCGGCTGATGGTGAGCGGTTTCCGTAGCTTATAGACGCTTGCAACACCAGGGGTATCGAGTGTCGACCCTGCAAAAATCCCTGCTCACCCAGAAAAGGTTTTAAAAGAGATTCAGAGGAGTCACCGTGCCGGCTGCGGAAAACAAACGCAGTGTCATTTGGTACGACCGCTGGTCCTCTTAGGCCCGGTTTCAATAATTTACGGACCGGTATCGGTTTAGATTTATTAAAATTAATACTCTTATATCTTTAGTAATAATGAAGCAAAGACAACAAAGCTTTGCATAGCAGACCCTCCCATATGGAAGTAGCTATCACAGGTAAAATTAGCTTACCAAATGATCTATATGCCCAGTTTGGCAATAAAAAAACCTACCATTGGTAAGCAAAACGATTCGTTTTTGTTTATTGAAACCGGGCATTAGTGGCGGCCCTAGCTCTTAATCAGAGTAGTGCTAGATTGTCTTTTCGTTCGACTTATCTGGCTACAAACAACGCAATTGTGCCCCTCTCACAAGGCGCCATCATTTTTTTTTGCTCGCAATTGTTTTTCGCTTTTCGCATTATGGCGCCACCTGGTGTCTAGAACGACCGTTCCTGTCGATCTACCCTAGAACTGGTCATTTATGCTGAGTCATCTCACATTGGCAGCACAGCGCTTCCTTATGAAGCCCAGGCGACCTTACCGAAGGAACACAACACCACATTAATGTTGGAGGTGTGTCACCAATCGGGCTGCTCATTTTGAACGGGAGAAACCGTTATATCTTACATCTTAAATGTTGTAATTAGTATTCAGTTATGTCATTTTAGTTATTTTTAGTGGGTAGAGACCTTAACTATTCATCCAGGTTGTTGACCTTAGGTATTTGTCGTGTACGAGTGCAGGTGAAATTGCTACAATGAAGTCTTCCGGAAAAGTTGAAGATCTGTTATCCGCATTATAAAATACTATGTCTGAATTGACTATGTATTGATATCGTGTGAAAGAGACGAGGATTTTATTACATTACGAGGAGTGAAAGCTGATATGACGGACAGAAGGGTCGAATGGAAGAAGCGTTCATGTGCTGATGATCTCCATTGACTACTCTATTTCTCTCTCCGCTTAACATCAGGCGCGTCGTACAATAGTACCCAACTGATATGGCGCGTCGTGAATCTTCGTTTGCACAGAAAAGAAAGTATGGCCCATAAGATTAACGAAAGAATGCTTAAAACTTACAATCAACATTAGCTCACTACAATAAGGTTCATAATACACTGCAGCTGTTAGTTCCGTCTCACTCGCAAGTCACGCCCCTCCGCACGGCGCGCGCTAACATGGCGGCAACTGTCGACCAACAGCGTTTCCCGCGCTTTGAAAATGTATCTGCGCAGGTACAGTCGGGGACTGAAAATGTTTATCACTTTTCAAACTCGATTCCATCTCATACCGCGCGCAATAAGGTCTAATATGTCATATCAACAAACGTAATTATAACATTTTAAAATTGTGAAATGTTTTTAAGTATCGAACATAGCAAAAAGGCTGTCAATGCCTTTTTGATTATGTAAACTCATTTAATAAAATGTTTTTTTATTATATGTTGACATTTATCATGCGTTTGTAAGCAAATAAAAATCTCAATAAAAATACAAAGGTAATAATGGCAAGTTTAGTCCTGCAGCAAAGGGCAGATTTTTATTTGTAAACTCTATATTTAGTGCTATATCAAGAGAACTCAATTCATACTAGGTATAACACCTCTTTGAATTCTTTTTCATGTCAAATACAATCCACGCCTATCAAAAGTAATTTTATTTCCGGTCAACCTTATGAAACAGAAATGTGCAAGCGATTATAGACCGTAAGGTGGTAAACATTTTTAGACCGCGACTGTACATCGGTAAGCCATATTAGTTGGGTACTACTGTACCTATACTGTTTTCCGAATTAAAATGTGTACATGATTTAGGGTTGGGTAGATACAACTTTGGAATATATATCTAAAACAGACTCAAATTTTGTAATGTAGATAATAATAATTGAAAGTAGGTGTGTGTGCATTCACCTAAATTATTTCAATAGTATTACAATTATAAGTAGCGTCATACGTTTTACGTATGAACGACAAATAAAACATCAACAGTCGCCATTTATAATAGTCGTATTGCTGACAACGTATTCGATGGAATCACGATGGAATTAAAAGGAAATTAAAAAAAAATGAAAAAAAAATCACCGCCGCACATCGTGAGCTTACACCTTCAAGGTGGTGAGCACAAATAGAAGGGAACTGACTTTCCAGTGCGGCTATCATCAACACCACATAACAGTAGGTGCTTGCCATCAGATATTCAACATTTGCATAAAAAAAATTGACTACGGTTGCTACGGTTTTATAATACGATGATTTAAAAAATGTGTTGTTAATATAGTTATTTGTCTAAGGAAATCAAGTGGAAGTAAAAAAAACAGAAAACAGTGAAGTATAACGATTTCTTTGTCAAAGACACGTAAATTAAATTTTTAATAATTGTGAATCCGAAAACCGCCAGTAAACCTCAATAAATACATAAAGCATTGATACATATTTATATAAATAAATAAATAAATATCCTGGGACATTCCTCACACACGGTCATCTGATCCCAAACTAAGCAGAGCTTGTACTATGGAAACCAGATAACTGATATAATACATATACTACTTTTTGTTTGTAAATACATACTTAATATACATAATTACACCCAGACTCAGGACATACAGACATGCTCATGCACACAAATGCATGTCCTGTGTGGGAATCGAACCCACGACCTGCGGCGCGTAAGGTGAACCTTAACCAACTGCGCCAACTGGCCCGCCGTTGCTGGCTGTGGTATATATTTGACTAATGTAGTTCCTCTGACAAGTTTTCAACCCGACCATGGTTTAAGTTATGTTCTAAGCATAACCTATGGGTTTTGTGGTAAAGAAAACGAATAGGTGTATGTAACAAGTAAGCACTTATAGTATTACTTAAGTACATAAAACATAAGTTATGAGCACTTTACGATTTTGCGGTAACCGGTAAAGGGAAGCTGTATATAAATTAACAAAAAAGTAAAAATTGATGAATGACTTAAAATTGAGTATGCACCAAAAAGTATAAAATAATGACGAAGTACAATAAGTGGAACTGACAGTCAGAAGTACGTAATTAGTACTTTGGAAGCATAGAAATCAGAATAAATGGGTATATTTTTAATCTTTCTACTTTTTATGTGATAATCTTTTTTAACTTACTTTTGACATAACAATGTAAAAAAAATAATTAAAAAGTTTAAAAAAGTAAAAATATTCTTTATATTTCTATCTCATTTGTAAATATTTTCATCTAGTTTATGAATTAATATTATTGTAATTTGATAATTATTGAATAATAAATTGATCTAAGACCAACCGTCAAAAAACATGAAGAATTAAATTAGATGTTGCGTATTTACGTTCGATAATTAAAACTTTTTTTAATCACAAAGATCGAATACACAGTCGTTTATAAGAGATATTTGTATGCAAAGCGTAGACGCCTAGACGGCTTATTAGCATACCGCTTACCGAGATTTGTAATATAATTAATTTGTTAATTTGTGTTAATTAGATGCGGTATAAATTAACTTTGTTCTCGTATCGCATGATGTCGTAATTTTGAGATAAACTTGGTTCTCTGTTTGGTGTTTCAACAACAGGAGTAATAAATACGTAATTTTTTTAAATGGTGGTCCTCAGATTTACTAAAAATTATATAATGATATTGTATAATAACGGTAACAAATATATATCCGAGATTTATAAGTAACTTATAGTTAGACGAAATCAGAAGGATTTGCTGGGTTTGTTTTCAGATTTTATCTTTTCAAAACCTATGATGAGTATTTAGGCTTCGGTAGGGTGTGTTTACAATAATAGTACATTATGATACATGTGTGCAAAGTTGGTATTAAGCGCGTAAGCCGCAGGCGAGCGCGATAAGTGAGCCGAGAGTGTAATAATCAATGCACACGCGTGTGATACGGCGTTTTTCAACACACTTGCGAGGAAAAAACAGACTTGTATTTTTTTAAGTAGATTTTTTGATAATAATCAACCACACGATGAGACAGCGGAGATCTGTCAAACTATTTTACCCGTTTAAATTAAGAATGCTTAGTCTACACACATATCACTTGCAGCGAGGTACAAACTTATCATAATCGGGATTATACTTATCATAAAACTGTGCGGTAATGTAAAGTAAAAAGCACTAGTGCGTAATAAGCTGCATTAAGATACTAAAAACGGTGCAATAAATGTCACTTTACGAGCGAGTGCGTTGAAAATCAGTGTTACAATTTTAATCAGTTACCGTCTTATCTATTTGTCTGGTAAAGAAGACCACACACAATATATTTTCTACATAAATTGGAATCTTTTTTCCCGGGATATGTACAACCCTATTTGGTCTACAAGTATATTATTCCATGATGAGCGTATATCGCCTTATAATAATGTCCTCTTGAGCAATTACTTCTGACATAGATCAATACTAAATTATGCAGACGGTGTACTAGAAAAAAAGTTGTTTAAATACCTACTTACCAACTTCAATAGGAATATTCCTTGACCGCCTATAAGTAGAGCAAGACTGTATATTTTACACATTTGTAGGTAATGATGTGAAATTAAATAATGCTAAATGAAAGAAACAGTGAAAAAAAAATTTTTTTTCTAAAAAGTGTAAAATTAAACCCAAAAAACATAGATTGTTTAGAATAATGCAATGTAAATTATCATGATTAAAAATATATTTTACTAGCTAAACCCCGCGGATTCACCCGCGTACGATTTTTTTTGTGCGAACCTTATTTTTCTTTTCTGCCAGTGAAAGTCGCGTCAAAATTGGTCCAGCCGTCCAGTCTGGGTGTTTCTTGTGGAAGGCTTTGTGCATAATTGCGTATTGGGATCTACAGGAAGCTGCGCAGTGACAGTTTACATAGACTAGTATAAAAAAGATAAGCAGTTATCTCTAATAAAATTAATAATAAAATACTACAGCGCCTCTTTCACCTTTTTTTTAAAATTCAAAATGAATTTTCGAATACATTGTAACATAAACATTGCACTCCTGACCTTGTGTAGAAAACGAATAACTTTCCTATTGTATTGGTTCATCTTGAATATTTACTACATTCGACAGTCATCTCGCACCCTTCCTGGAAGAATGTTGTAAGTGAAAAGTGACAACTTTTCAGGAGCGTAAAAAAACTGTCCTAAAAATTTATCAACAATATTAAAAATATGTAGTATACATCAAATGATAGCTAAAACTACCTGTGAGGGGCTTACGTGCTCATATTTTAAATTTACTCAATGTGTATTGAGAAAAACCTAAAAAGGAGCGTTGCGTAATTATTCTTCGAAACATATTAAACACTTGATGGAGTAATTATGAATATTGCATTGTTGACATGTTATGGAAGTCTCGCTGTTCGGTATTATTGCAGATAACTCTTTATTTGAATTCTGATTTAGTAGTGCATTCAATGTGTAAGTATCGTATACATAGGTTTTCCTCGAGCTACTCGTTTGTATAAATAACGTATCAATTGTTATATAATATAATGTGGATAAAAGTTTCGTGGAAAAAGTAAGCAACTACACTTGCACTACGATACCCACCAAATAAATTCGTTCATTATGTATGTAAGTATGAATATGCTATTATTCATATGGAACTTTAGTGAATAATTAAAGTGCAAATATATTAACTTCGTTTTTATGATGGAAATATAAATATTTTAATGTTGCAATATTTTACATATTTGTATTTTATTCCTTCATTATGAGGATAAAAATTATGAAAAAAATTGACAATATGTATTAGCTTTTTCTTGATTTTTTAGTGCAATAAAAAAAAAACACGCAAGTCGACTTGCATCGTTGTTCCAGGGGGGGTGCGATCTGTGTGTTAAACGTTGTAAGAGCTATTATCATTGTTCTTTAGTTTTAGTAAAGAATAGAATAAAATTTTATTGCTTATAATGAAAACGCTTTTGAAAAAATAAATATTCAAATTGTGAAATATTTCTATGCTTCAGAAATATACCTTAGCGCTCAAACTTCTGAACTATTAAATTATGTAAGTAATTCGTTGCTACTCAGACTGGTTTATCAAGTTAATTTAGGGTTCAAAAGAGTATCTAATTTGGTTTCAGGCTTTGACCTCCTACATTAAACTCTACATAGTATATGCTAAACTTACACATATTTTATTTTAAATTAAAATATCTTTTTATTTCGTATTATGAACCCTTGCAACCGGGGTATCACTCACACCGTCTCTCGATCCTCTCACCTCCCATCCTCGATGAGCTCTTGCGACTTTACTCACGATTTGGCTACAAAAGAACTATAATTATTAATATTTATAACAGACGTATAATAACATTTATAAATAAAAAAGCAATGTACAAAGGTGGATAATTAAACAAAACACTAGTTTAGTAAATAATAAAATAAAACAATAACAGATATTTTACTCAATCTTTATTAGCTATTAGAAAAAAAAATGACCATAACACTGTACTTAAAGTTGTGTAACAAGTAAGTAAGTGGTTGTTACGGAGATTAATGGCCGTGGTAACATTCATGTGACAAGATCAACGTCGCGTGCGCAAACGCATGCGGGACTATTGTTGAACTACCGGATTTCCACATATTTACCGTCGTAGGTAAAAAAAACGTCGTAGGTTTTATGAGTAGTCGGAAGTGGTAAGTTTGCTGGTTTAAATTGATGTAAAAGTGTAGTGCTTAGATTTGCTTAATTTTGAGATTAACTGCACGATTAAAGGAAACACGTTTATTTTAAATCGGCTATATTGACTGTGATATAAAGTAGAGAATCAGCTCAGATTGGATGAAATGGCAACAGGTAACAGGAATAAAAATCCACAGATGCCTTTAAAGCTAAAGGGAAAAATCTATAAGTCCGTGGTAAGACCTGTCTTAATGTATGGTTCGGAATATCTGGCAGTAGAGAAGACGGGTGAAAGAAGATAGCAGCTGAGATGAGGATGTTGAGATGGATGTGTGGAGTAACAAGAATGGACAAGATAAGGAATGGGTATATAAAGTTGCGACAGTGACTGAAAAGTTGAGAGGGAACCGTTTAGCGTGGTATGGACATGTTATGAGGAGAAATGAAAGCCACGTCATTAAAAGAGTTATGAATGAATATGAAAGTATGCTAAGTAGTAAGGATGCGGGAAGAGGAAGACCGAAAAAGAGATGGATGGATTGTGTGAAAGATGATATGGGTAAGAATGGAGTGGATGCTGGTATGACGGATAGAACGACGAAAAGGATAGACAAATGGAAGAAGCGTACATATTGCGCCGACCCCAAATAATTGGGAACAGGGCAGGCAGATACCTTGGATAGAAAGCAGTTACCTAAAGATATTTAATAACTTGAGTTGAAGAATAATTTTGAAACAAATTTAAGGCTGACGAGAGAGGCTGCTGAGAAAAAAGCGCTGGTGCTTGGAGCTGCCAAGCACCAGCGCTTTGTTCTGACAGCTGCACTTGAGAGCCAGTTCCTTCAAGGCTTTATGTGCTTATCACCTTCGACTACATCATATGACACCATGGTTATATTGTTGTCAAACATAACTCTATTCCAATAATGATGAATGATTTAAAATTTATTCAATAAAATGTATATTTTTCACTCAATTAAAATGTTTAATCAATTTGGGTGGCAAGTAATACTTAATACCCTATAAATATAGGTTATTTTTATCCCAGAAAAGCTTAGGATCCCTCTGCAACGCGGATCAAACCGTGAGACGACAGCTTGGATTAAAAAAATCTCGCAGACAAAAGTTTTCATACCACAAGCATGAAATAACAAAATTTACGCAATAACGCAGTAACAGAAGAGAATGTAACAGCCTATCCTATTATTGAATTCACACGCAACATTAGCACCGAATAACCAAACAAAGGTCGGCAGTAAATAACACAGATAGGCATCCTGATTCGAGAACGCTCGCTTTTCACAGATAACTGCACTTACGTAAGCTGTGACTCATGAAGAAAGTGACCAGAAACATGTCACGCCTCATGTACGCATTAAGGTCCTGCTCTCGGAACTGTGTGGTAACTATATAATGAATATACACGCGAGTAAATAGATTTAAGTTGGAATACAAGGTTCATGGAATTTGTCTACGTGATAGGATAATGAGGACGTTTGGAAATCCTTGACTTAGCTTAAAGAGATAGAAACTATCGTCATCTGTAATTAAGATGTCTACCAAAGAGTAGGACCATATGGATGAATCAATAGGAAAAAGGAAAAAGAGGTTCATGTGATGACAAGTGGCGGGATGCAGTGTGCTGAACCTGATTCAGGTCACTGATAGATTTTTGATGAATACGATAATTTAAGTATTTACGATAACGATGATGATAATTATAATAAAGAGTTACATAGGTAATATTTATGCGCAAATATTGTGGCGGTCAAAGTTTTAATCAGGATCCGTACATTATAGAGAGACACGCACGCAAAGTCATTTCGAGAAGATAAAGAAATTTTAAATTCAAATATGCTATTATTCTGGAGATGTTTTTTTACTTTCATAATATATATAATAATTTAAGTTGCAATGCCCTAGATGGAGCCCCATGTATGTAGCTTAGCTATAAAATTGTGTTTACGCAATGTATTGCAATAAATGATTGAATTGAATTGAACCAGGAGGATTCGTGCATGCGTGATAAATAGTAACTTAACTGCGCAATCCTTCAACAGCTAACGATTTCCTTAAAGCTGCAGCTTGACACGATTTATATCAATATCAGTAAAGTAACAAGACAATGGTTGCATAGTCAACTCTAGATATATATCAATCGCAACTTATCGAACAAATTTCAGCTTTCACAAACTCACGTACAGAATAATTTTGATAGTAGAGAATTAGGTTAGTAAACGGATGGATAAACAAGGACCGGATTCAAATTGTTATTTTTAGAGGCAACTTCGAATGAAAAAAGGATGATAAATAAATTTAACATCAAACTAGGTTCCTTCATTGCATTAAGCTGTATGTTGTCTGAATACTGCTTCTAATTAAGTTACGATACATATTATATGTAAAGCAACAGCCACATCATTATTGTACCTTTGTGAGATTGTAGCCAAACATAGGTATCTTCGCAGAAAAAATCAAAAAACATCGTTTACCTTACGTCACTAAAAATACCTCTTGAATTCTTGATAACATTTCTTCGATTTTCAAAAGTTTACTTCTGAGTAGAAAGCATTGCATACTTTAGAAGAATAATGCACTTGTAGTAAATAAGAAAGCATTCAATAATATTCAATGCACGTATGTACATCTTCCACTCTTACATCTCAGCCGTCTGTTTGCATCAGTAAATACTTTTAAAGGAACTAAAAGTGGGCGAGGCATTGTAATTCAAACAATTTGCGAACATATTTCCATAATTCTAGAGATTATTGTTGCATTCAAACAGCTTCTAATGCCGTTATAAGTAACACAGGAAACATGGATTATCATACATAGTTGAAATATCGAGCGATATAGAAGTAGATAATCAAGAAATACATTATTAGGAAGTCTTACGTGCATTAGAGTATTAGAGTTTGACAATTCATAAGTGCCTGTGAAGGCCTATTTGAATGAATAAATTATTTCATATTTCATTTCATTTACCGAGAAGTAAAAAAGAATCAGCAGGATTTGTACAAGATGTTTAGAGAAATTAGAATGACGGAGTGGAGCTAAGAAAAACTAGAGACAAACACAATATTTTTAGAACCAAAATAAACAGTTCCATGTTATTATTATACGACAATGAAAACAAGACCGAAACTGCAAATTTAACCGAGGATTATTTGTACAAAATATACTAACATTATTAATGTAAAAAAAGACAGGGTTTTAATTTTCTGCCCAACGCTGGGCTCTGGAATGTTATTAAGTTTATAGTAGTAAGAGGATGAAGTCACCAAGCCCAGGTAGTGACAATCATAATATCAGACCTTACTAGTACCTAATTGGTAGTTATACCGTCTAAAGGATTGTGATGGACCGTAAAAGATTCAATAAAAACACTAATAAATTATGATTTGTTATGACAGAATTCTCATAACGTAATAGTTTTGACAGACTCAATAGTTGATTTCACGGTGAAAAAAAAGCACAATTAGTTACGGTAGCCCACATAAGACTGTAAGAACGATTTGTTTTCACGCATCTTAGGTTATCAACAGACACGCTAACAAAGTCTTGAATAGCATTATGTTCTTTAACTTCTGTTCTATTGAGTTGTTAATGATGCCGACTGTACAGTTCAGTTACAGATCTTTACGTCTTTTCTTCTGAGCGTTTGTCTTTAGTTTTGTTTTGACATTTCATGAAGAATGGGACGTGATTAACAGAACTAAGAGATATATTCAAAGCATATTAAGTCAAGCTGATGAGTCAAGAACGACGATGAATCTATAATTATTGTGTAGATATCCCCACATGCAATGTTATAGACTAACCCCCTTATTCATGATAAAGTTATCAAACGTTAATTAGCTAAAATTCCGAAGTCTTTATCTGACAGGTTACATTTGGTGATCGAAAGAGTGAGACGGGGCACACTATTACACTGATTTAGTTAAAAAGCGATTATGAATAAGGGGGTAAAAAACTAAATTAATCAGCCATTGCCAAAGCGGGCAACCAATATTAACTTTATACTAACAATGCCCCGTGATTTTATATAGCCTGTCTCATCCCTTAAAAAAAGGACCTCATACAGATAATTCCTATCATTAGCAATTTTATAAAATACTAGCATCCGCCCTGCGGTTTCACCCGCGTTCCCGTCATAAAAAGTAGCCTATATCAACCGCGGTTAGTGTAGCTTCCCAACAGTGAAGGAATTGTTCAAATCGGTTCAGTAGATTCGGAGCCTATTCAATGCAAACAAACAAACAAACAATCAAATCTTTCCTCTTTATAATATTAGTAAGACATACAAATTCTTAAAGCTTTATAACATTAGTATATTTAGAAGCAAACAGTGAACCTAGAACACAACCTAATGTTTTTTTTAAATCTCTTAAACTTAACTGCTTATTTCCAAACAAACATTCTCAAAGCAATCCTTCAGACAGTTGTCAAGAAAATCTCCTCGCCAAACTAAACACACGTTGAATAATGATAAACGGTCATCTTTAAGCACGATGAGTTGTGTAAAGCTGTTAATCTGCGGGCATCTGTTACGAAACGGTAGCGACATCTGTGTATCACCCGCGTAAGTAATCGGGTCAGGCCGAACATGGTATAGAAGGTGCTCAGGCGCATCAGATTCTCGCATTCACGACTATTAACGTGTAATACTTACTGTCACTCGAGTTTGGTGGAAGTTACACACTTTAAGCATTCATAGTTTTTGTTTTTTTTTTGGCGATATTGTGGATGTTCGGATGCATCATAATCTTAATGATTTTCACAGTCTAAAGATGCTATTATATTTTAAAGAAATTGGTTCTTATGATAGACTGTATTTTTTTAAACATGTCGTGGGTCATGGACGTGCCCTTGTTCAGGCGGACTATTTAAAAAATCTATGAATGCAATTGTACTTAGATAGATAGATAGATAACTCTTTATTGTACAAAAAGTATTTGACAAACTATTAAAATAAATACTGTCAGTACAATAGGCGGTCTTATCGCTAACAAGCGAGACAACCTTAGGATGGAGAGGAATTTAGACACCTACTTACCTTACTTATGAAGTTTTCTATTCCCTATCTTCAATATTTCAAGTTGGTAATTTCCCTCCGTGTAGCATACTTATCGCGAGACATCCTGTAAGGATTCAAAACATTTTTGACCATAAAGACCATCAATAAGCAATACATAATTTATTAGAACTATAATGATGTAGGATCCGAAGGTGATAACTTATCACTGATAAGTATATAAGGCCTATCCAGACCCTTTCGTAATTCCCTTCTATTCTGCATTTTTATAAACGGCATTGCAATAAAAGTTAGTACCCACGCTTAATTCCATTACTTAAGCGCATTAGGTATTCTAAATCGAAGCGTAAAGTGAAGTAAAGTCAAAGGGCAAGTGAGTGGATGGAGCGTGGATTCAGATCAGGTTAGATAGCTAGTTGTAAATGGAATAGATTACAAGGATCCACGGCGGTACAGACAGTTAATGAGTCTATGAGTCAGAGGGGGGATTAAATTGTGTAACAGTTTATGAGGTAGGTAATCTAGTTGCGTAAAGGGACGATGAATTCAAGTTGTCTGAACCCGTATTAAGGGGACTAAGAGGACAATACGTGAGCCTGCTCTATACAAAACCTATTCTGAATATCAACGAATAAAACTTCATGAAATTTCGTAAAACGTTAAATAATTACAATTAGCTATACAGGATGTTGTTTTGGTCGGCGACAAGCGACCCAGGAGCGGTAGTACAAAATATATATTCCCCAAAAATGGACTTAATTCCATTAAATACTGTAAATATGTTGAGAAATACCTTATTCAATTTGAAATAAAATTACTGCAAAGTATGGTTACTAGGCACGTGCACAGACTAGAGCTAGGCGCAAGCCGCCATCGCTCCACCCCTTTACTCCCTCGTACTCCCGTTGAGTATTATGTCTACACTTTAGCTTATTACATGGTTTTCAAAATTTTAAGTTTTTATTATTAAAAAAAAAGTATTTTTTTTATATTTTTTTTAGCACCAGTATCACTTGTATTATCGACCCTGAGTCGCTCGTCACTGACCAAAACAACGACCTGTATAGGCTCTAGGCCTGTTTCAACTTTTCAGACTCTTTTTGATTTTCGAGGGTAAATATAAAATTTATTTGAACTTATTTAGCCACGGGCTTAGGAATAATAATTGATTTCTTATATTACAACGTTTTATCTGCAGTAACTCTCATGTTATTATATTAAAAATATATTATGAAACTAAAATAAATGTTCCAAAATATTGCCGCCACACCTAGACTTCCACTGCCGACAGAGATAGCAATAATCTATATATAAAATTGAATCCCTATTTCCCTTGGTCACGCGTGGTCACGCAATAACTTGAGAACGACTTTACCGATTCCATCCATCTTTTTTTAAGGTTCTTACGGAAAATATAAAAAAATTGCGCAACTGTTGACCTTTTCTAATGTAACCTCATCGCAGTAGGGTATGGTAGGGTAGGGTATAGATAGTGTATAGGACATCACGCAAACGAAGCCGCGCCGGGCAGCTAGAATATAAAAACGCGGATAGCCTGGCGAATTTCCTCTGTAGTAAATAAGGGATCAAACTAATTCGGGTACGTTCGGGCACGTACAGTGATGACTGATGTCAGATAAAGGTGTAAACTAAAAAGCCGCTAGGGTTGTACAGTATTACCCAAGTTATATGGCGCGTCGTGAATCTTCGTTCGCACAGAAAAGAAAGTATGGCCCCGAAGATTAACGAAATAATGCTTAAAACTTACAATCAACCTTAAATCACTACTATAAGGTTCATAATACACTGCAGCTGTTATTTCCGTCTCACTCGCAAGTCACGCTCCTCCGCACGGCGCGCGCTAACATGGCGGCAGCTGTCGGCCAATAGCGTTTTCCGCGCTTTGAAAATTTATCTTCTGCGCAGGTACATCGGTAAGCCATATTAATTGGGTACTACTGTAACGTTTTAGAGTAAAGAAGATTAGATACCCATAAGTAAACTTCTCAGGAGGAGGCTTGGGGATGAAAATCCAAATATTTACGTCACATATTGAAGTTCTACACGAGCTAAATTAAAAAGCTAACTGGTAAAAGCTTATTAAAAAATGTCATCTATTATTAAAAAAAAAACATGAAAGTTGTTTATCAACATACGCACTCCTAACTCGTAGCGATTAATTTGTTTACTAATAAAGTTGAAAATCCGCCGCTTTTAGTGTATTTATTTAATAACTGCGACACGTTACTACAAAGGAAAACTTTATTAAGGAATCAATAATCTGTAATACTCTACAAGCCCTAACTTCACAAACTCTACACACCGTAGTCTAAATATGTGACTTGGCCGTTTCGCTACCGTCACATGGGAGTAAGGTGAAAAATGTATTCACTATTCATTACTTTTTTGTTATACAATAGTTCTAGTAGTAGTGAAACGGCCAAGCCACATATTTAGACTACGGTGTGTAGAGTTTGTGAAGTTAGGGCATGTAGAGTTATAAGCCTGGCTCTACATGAGATATGATAATTTTACGAGCCTTGGCAACATTTTACATAAAAAGGTTTTTGGTGGGATATACATTTCATATTAGAAACAAAATGGTTTCGTTCTATGCCGTTTCATAGAAAGGAGCGGTTTTCCCAAGGGAATTTTGCATGGGGTTATTCAAAAAGATTAATAGCCCTGGTAAAGCAACCGTCTACAGGGCACGGTAACCGCTTAACATCAGGTGAGCTGGGCACTTTCCCTGTTGACAGCGATGTGTATTTTTCGACGCCCCTTAATTGTACATATTTTAACACGCTTTTATATTAGCTTCACATGTATGTATGTATCTATGTATGAATGTATGTAAAGGAATCTTCGAACGTAATTTTCATCGACTTCCAGACGTCAGATTAAATTGAAATTTTGCACACTTATCAAGTACCGATGACAATACAATAATTTGGTACCATCGAGCTGATCTGATGATGGATCCGGAAGGTAGGCACTGGAACTCCATAACGGAGCAAAGTTTCCTAGCCGTGTTTGGGCTTGTTGGAATTGTCATGAAATGAACTTTGACCATGTATGGTTTTCAGGGTCTGATGATGGAGTAGGAAAGTAAGCACTGGAACTCCATAACGGAGCAACGTTTCCTAGCCGTGTTTGGGCTTGTTGGAATTGTCATGAAATGAACTTTGACCATGTATGGTTTTCAGGGTCTGATGATGGAGTAGGAGAGTAAGCACTGGAACTCCATAGTGGAGCATCGTATACTAGCAGTGTTTGGGCTTGTTGGAATTGTCTTGAGATGAACGTTGACCATGTATGGTTTTCAGGGTCTGATGATTGAGTAGGAGAGTAAGCACTGGAACTCCATAGTGGAGCATCGTATACTAGCCGTGTTTGGGTTTGTGGGAATTGTCGTGAGATGAACTTGGACCATGTATAGTTTTCAGGGTCTGATGATGGAGTAGGAGGGTAGGCACTGGAACTCCATAACGGAGCAACGTTTCCTAGGCGTGTTTGGGCTGGTTGGAATTTTCGTAAGATGAACTTTGACCATATATGGTTTTCAGGATCTGATGATGGAGTATGAGGGTAAGCACTGAAACTCCATAGTGGAGCATCGTATCCTAGCCGTGTTTGGAGTAGTTGGAAATGTCGTGAGATGAATTTTGACCATGTATAGCTTTCAGGGTCTGATGATGAAGTCGGAGGGTTGGCACTGGAACCCCATAGCGGAGCATCGTATTCTAGCCGTGTTTGGGCGTATTGTAATCGTATTATGTGCATTTTGGCCAAATATGGTTTTTTGAGTCTGTTGGTGGAGTCAAAGAGTAGGTACTGAAGCTAAATACTTATTATAAATTTGAAAGAAATTGATATTGGGTGAAAATATGGTATAAATAACATAATAAAATGGTATGAATAATTTATGTTGACAAAAAAATAAAAAATAAATTACAGTTTAAAAAAACTAAAAAACACGCTTTAAAAGCCCTGCACTAAAAAGTGTTAAATAATTATAAAATTGAACCTGAATATATTCTCTGAGCGCGCCCCACGCTTTTCATTCAAATATTGAACTTAATTACAAAAATTGCTTACATTTAGGCCCTTACGGGATAGACAGAGAATATATTCAGGTTCAATTTTATAATTATTTAACACTTTTTAGTGCAGGGCTTTTTAAAGCGTGTTTTTTAGTTTTTTTAAACTGTAATTTTTATTCTTATATTAGTTCTAATATTAGTTTGTTTTAGTTGTTATTATTATTAGTCTGAACATTATTTCGTCTATTCAATAAAAACTTTCTATATAGAAAAAAAATAGATGGCCTAATAGAGATAATTATAGTGCATGTTCGTAATTCAATCACGGCGTAGATAAATGCTGAGCGATTTTTGATTAATGTTATTTAATACATAACACCCCGCAGATTTAATCTCCTTATTTTTATAAAGTAAACATCTGCATGTTCTTCGAATTTTCGTTTCATTTTTTTACTGTGTATAAGGTCTGTATTTGACCACAATCTCACCATGGTACAGTAGTACCCAACTGATATGGCGCGTCGTGAATCTTCGTTCGCACAGAAAAGAAAGTATGGCCCCGAAGATTAACGAAAGAATGTTTAAAACTTATAATCAACCTTAGATCACTAACTATAAGGTTCATAATACACTGCAGCTGTTAGTTCCGTCTCACTCGCGCGTGACGCCCCTCCGCACGGCGCGCGCTAACATGGCGGCAGCTGTCGGCCAATAGCGTTTCCCGCGCTTTGAAAATGTATCTTCTGCGCAGGTACATCGGTAACTCATATCAGTTGGGTACTACTGTAAGTGATTATGTGGCCGAAGGTGGTAAGCACACAATGACTAGAAGGAACTGGCTCTTAAGTGCAGCTGTCGGAACATATCGATAGGTCCTTGGCGACAGATTTTTAACTTGAGGGTGTTGTGTGATGTTAGCCAGCCAGATGGGTACTAAAAAAGTACCCTGCCACCATGCTATGGTTTCCTCACGATGTTTTCCTTCACCGTAAGCTCATAGTAGGATTCGAACCCGGGACCTTCGTCTCGGAATCCGACGTCACAACCACTGAGCTATCATCGCCTTAAAAATGAATGAAGAATTTTAATATTTCAATTCCACAATAATCGTGCAAATGCGTGTTCCGTTCTTGTTGAAAAAGGGCTTTTTATTTATTATGCGTACATATTTTTTGTAATAAAAAAAAATCGTATTAATTACCTAACATAGATTTTATTTATATAACAGTTTTCATATTATTATATTGTATACTACTTAGGTAGTGAACAAGCATACAGCCCGCCTGATGGTAAGCGTTTACCGTAGCATATGGACGCTTGGGCATATCACTCGCGCGCATATAACTTTCGCCATATATCATTCGATCCATAAATGATCAACCATAATGCACCAGACACACCTGCAGACTATAAAATTCAAAATGTTCTGTTTATTTCAACAGAGTATGAAATATGAATATCATAAACACAGATTCGCTCGTAATACAGAAACACTGAAGTTTGATAGAAACAAGCAACTACAAAATTTTCCTTTCAGACAATGAAAGTATTTTCATAATGCCGGTAAACAATGTTTATGAAATTAAATATTAATATTTTTATATAAACTGGCCTTTATTTTGACCGTCGTACTTTCTTTCATGTAGCATATTATTATAGTATCGTAAGCTTTGAAGCTTACATAAGTTAAATAAATAATATCAAAAGGCATCTCTTTAAGTATTTTAATTAGTACCAGAGGTTGCCTGAGTCGAAATTCGACTATGTTTTACCAACCTTTTTTTTCTTGAAAATCGGTCGTTCTCGAGTTATAAGTGTTAGAACAAACCCGACTTTGTTTCATATATTAAGATGAAGTAATTATGTAACTTGACAAATAATATAAATGGCAAAAATAAATCCAAATAAAAATTATTTGTCATACTACAAAGAAGAATTACTTCAGAGAAGAATTACTACAAAGTAGAATTACTAAGAAGAAGAAGATAAACAAAATAGTATGTGTGTGGTGTGTCAAACGCATGGTAGTGTATGTAATGTTTCGCATTGTAGTGTGTGTAACGTTGTTTTATTAAAATAATGTTGATAAAATACATTTGCTTTGGAAGAAGTGCACTTCTTCCCCATATTAACTTTAACTATACCAAATCTCACGTTCCTATGAGCGAAAGTTTTTGCTTCACGTATTAATAGTGTATCAATTTGTAAGCGTTAATATGGATTGACAGATAAATTAATTAATAAACACTTAAAGCAACTAGTAAAGTGACTAGCTTTCCTACCAAGAATATACCCTCATCTTACCCCCTTAGGGGTTTCGGTAATTTTGAAAAACCCTTTATGATGCCTTCGTTGTATAAAAAACGTGTGCAAAATGCCAAGTTCCCAGAACCTACGGTTTCAACTGTCAGTCAGTTTGATTCTCCTTTTACATAAACATTGGATAACTTCGACCCTATGGGACTGTAAACCAGTAATACCTTAGATATATTATCTTATTCATAACCGGGACGTCCATCAAACTAATAACTTTATAACAAGTAATTCAGTCACAACTTGCACGTCGATGAACAAGTCAACAAGTTAATTTTCAACTCTGTTTTAGACACGCAAGTAATTTTGTAGTCATTCTAAATTTGTTTCGTGATGTCTGGCACTCAGTAGAATTGACATACGTCCGGACTTTACGGCTTTTTATCAGAAACTTGAATACGTCTGAAACTTCTATAAAGATGGAAATAGAAGCACAGAGAGCGAACCACAAGCTCTTAAAACAATGTTAAACCTTATTTGACTTTTGTCTTTATTTGACATCGACGTCAAAACGCGACAAATGATAAATAAGGTTATTTTAACCTTGTTGTAGGCCCCCAGGACCTAACGTCAAAAAACTATGTCTCTGGATGTTTTATTTTGGATATTTTCTTGAATGTCCGAAACTTTCTTACTTAGATCATGGCTAGAAGGCCTAAATTGTCTTTAACTTGTGCTTATCATCTTTGGCCACGTCATCATTTACAATAATGAGAATATGGTTATTATTATTTAACAATAATACTTATTATTAATCAATAATAATACCCTAGAGATAGAAATGCGCGGGTGAATCAGCGGGGGAAAGCTAGAATTCTATAACTGTGGTTATCGCCTTATAGCAAAGAGTATGATAACATAATTTGACATCGACCGAAGCATGATCGTTTGGTCCTGTGGTTTGGTCCAGATCCAGTACTGGTACAGGACGTGTACGGGGTTTAGTATAAAATACTAAGTTGTGACGTCATTTTTTTATTTTTTTTATTTATTTATTGTTTAAGGACAGCCAGCATAAGTGCTCCCTTATTTATTGGCTACCACGACATTCACGTGTGGACAAGTTTAACATATTTGTACTATAACACGAGGCTAAAATTTAACAGTAGCAATAGTAGAATAATAATAAAATTACAATATAGCTTATAAATAACAAAACATGCTTCTGTAATATAGTGTAGATATAGAAGATAAAATAGTGACATGAAAACATACCAGGAAGATCCGTTTTCAAATGGAGTAAGATCTGTCTAGTGATGGGCTTTTTTACATTAATTTTACTTATCTAAGATTAAAATTAAAACTAAAACAAACATATGCTAAAAGGAGGTAGATGCGAGAAAAGACGAGTTAATAAAGTTGAGTTGAGGTTAAATATTGGGTTAAATAGTATTATTTTTTGCATTTTGAATTTGAATTTGTTGTTATGTATGTCAAAGCAGATTTTTTAAATTTGGGGAAAGAAAAGCTTATGTCGATACCTGTGTTTTTTGATAATGAGCTTAGGTGTTTTTGTATCCGGTTTATTGATTTGTGCTGACCTAGGTTGCTCTTGGATGATTTTGTCTTACATATTTCAAAGGTACTAATTCGTGGAAGTCTTCTAGGAGCATTAATGTTGATATTTTTTAGGAGATCAGGGCTGTCTATGGCACCATTCAACAGCTTGTGAATAAATAATAAATCCAATAGCTGCCTGCGTTTCTGAAGTTCATGCATTTTATAATGAGTGAGCCGATTATCGTAGGTTGGTAGTTTCTTTGAAAGATTGTCTTGAAAAGAGAGATGCCACAGAAACCTTTTCTGTACACCTTCTATGCGTTTAGTGTACACATCGTACTGAGGCGACCAGATAGGACTGCAATATTCTAGGGTAGATCTTACAAGTGCATTATAAAGGGCTATTTTAGGAGCGGAGTTTTTGAAGTGCTTGCATTTTCTTAATATAAATCCTAACATTTTTAGTGATTTTTTTACCATCTTGTCAATGTGTACATTAAATCTTAATTTTTTGTCAATAAACACTCCAAGGTCTCGCATTTCAGAAACATCCTGGAGGACATTGGAGTCTATCGAATAGTTTCGTGGAATACTTTTTTTGCTCCTTGTCATAATTTTTAAGGATCATATGATCTTCTTTTTTCAGTTACATTGGTAATTAAATTTTTTTCTACAATATTTGATGCTTCCGTGTTTTAGATGTTTTATACACTGGGTAGAGTTTAATCATTATTTTTCACACTTTTAATTGAGCCTATAGTTTTACGCTACAATTTTACGCATCTATCTGTCTCTATTTGTTCAAAAGTAATTCGTCAAAAATAAACTTTAAAGATTCACTTAAACATTGCTTAACATTTACTCGGAGCAAATACTATTCAGTAGCGAATGGCAACTTATTCAAATAAATATTTATATTGACAAATTGGAAAACATACTTAAATAGCGATGAGTATAAATATCACCTGTTGACATGACAAATAAACATAGTCTTCTTAACAAAGTTGCTATACGCCTTGCCTTCCAGCTCATAAGATCTAAAATCCAATGGCACTTGAATTACCATCTGAACAACCAACATTGTAACTTAACCATTTTAAGTATGCTGTTACAAAATTATTAAAAACCCTATGATAACATCATAAGGTTTAAAATAAAATGTTAGTTTATTTATAATGGTTCAGATGTGCGAACGGAGACCGCAAGTAAATTCACATTTACGTAAAAGTTACGTCATAAGCTAGGAGATACATCTGCGCAAGAAGTGACCTGTGAAATGACCCTTTAGTGATGTGACATTAAGAAACTCATCGATACAAAAAAAAGAGAGTAGTATTTACAATAATCGATAAAACGTAAAACACATTTTTGCTTAAAAAAAATCAGGAGATAGACTTTAAACAAACGTTATTTTTTTGGTATAACGAAGTAATATACAAATCTTGCTTGATTACTAGCAGGTATAATCTAAAATAAATAAGTTCATATCATAAAAATCCAGAGTCCGCCGTTTGAAACTAAGTAGCTTGAAAGCTACATTAGTCAAAATATAGCGAACGAATTTTTTCTCGTTGAGTTTTATGTCAAGTCTAGAAGTAATGTTTTATAAATTGTAACAACATTTTCATATAGGTTATCAAAATTATTTTAATTTGATTCCTGTCGCCATGCTCGATAGCAAACCCTAGCATCATCTTTTTCTTAAAACGTTGAAATTTTATAAGACGTAAGGCCATCATAAAAAATCTTAACTTCCTCAGATTACTAATATTAGGGCTTGTAGAGTTAGAGCGTGTAGAGTTATAAGCTTGGCTCTACATGAGATCTGATAACTTTTTGACA
Source organism: Polyploca ridens (assembly GCA_951394255.1). Taxonomy (NCBI): domain Eukaryota; kingdom Metazoa; phylum Arthropoda; class Insecta; order Lepidoptera; family Drepanidae; genus Polyploca; species Polyploca ridens. The sequence continues at coordinate 4,139,386 of OX596243.1, read as the reverse complement.
GTGCGACCCATATGATCTCGTCTTGGCAACATTTTACATGAAAATATTTTCGATGGGATATGTATTATTCATCGAATAAGAAAACGTTATTCCAGGTTATGATCTACCTACGTGGCAAATTTTATCACGATTGGTTGTGCCTTCAAGAGTACACAAACTACATCAATTTCGCATCTTTTATACATATTAGTAATATTTTACTTAAATATCGATATAAATATCGACTCATCCCGACCCTATCACGCATATTGCGTATGGCCACAGTACAGCACAGTTTGCCCCATAATGATGCAATATAATAATCATCGCCGAATCAATTTCAATGAGACTTTTTATAATTAACTCACAACAATCATAGTCAGCACATCTTTATGTAATTTCTATTGTATTATTAGATAATGACTCTTATTATACTACTAGCTGTCTCCCGCGGTGTCTCCCGCTTTACCGGGATGAAAAGTAGCCAATACCACCAACTTACTACCACTGTTTTTTTTGATACTAGCACATTCAAACAACCAAACTCTTTGGCTTTATTATTTTAGTATAGATTCCGTTGTGTCCGTCGTTTTCGTTCTCCTACGAATGTCCTCATTTCGAACCCTGTCAGGTAGTCACAATATCAAAAAAAACTGAGCTTACTCGTATACATAAATATGTAAAATAGTAATGTATGTATGTGTATGGTTATAAATATAACCAATTCAAAATCAAAAGCGAAAAGTCATTTATACAGTTTAGGCCCTGATAAGGCACTATGAACGTTTTAATTGACTCTACCATGCCGGTTTGGAATTCTAAAAGCTTTGCGAGATTACGTTGTACTTTACTGTACTATGCAATGTACTTATCTGTAAGGACAGTAGAAGTAAGAGCTACTTCTACTGCGTCATAAGCATCGAGGAAAATCCCTTTAGAGTAGAAATACCGAGCAATTCAATTTCGAAACTAGTAAGTGCATTTACACTGATTTAAGTACCGATCAATCAGCGCACCACAGCCACAGTACCAGAGCGCGTTGTAATAGATTTAAAAAAAATGAACGTCTTTGCGTTTTATTCCATGGTCGTAAGCTACCAAACTATATACTGTAGCGTATCTTGGGCGCATCCTACTCTGACCTTGAGCTTAGGCGATTATCACACTGCCACGCGCGTACTTGCGGGAGTGCAGATCTGCATCATCGTGCGGGTTTTTTACGCACTCACGCGCGTAATTGCGTTTTGTAGATTCACGGCGGCTCTGACTCATTCCATACAAAATCACGCACGGCACTATGAGAATCGGTGTGCCATACCTTGCGTCTCGCCGCGCACCTACGCGCGTAGGTGCGCGGCGAGACGCATGTAGGTGCGTGATCTGTATGAACGCGCGTAGATGCATTTTCAGTGTGTTGGACTATGCGTGTTTTCTACACAAATGGAGATACTTACAAGCAACGTTAAAAGACGCATTCACGCACTACGCTGCGTGGTGCGGGGCAGTGTGTTAATCGCCTTATGGTAAAAGTGAAGTGATTCTCTTAACAAAGAGCCTTTTCCTTGTCCACAGGCACAATGATACAACCATCAGAGGACAAATGGAAGAGAGTCCGCTGTATGTCCAAAAACAATTTGAGGTAGGTATGATTTACTAGACAAAGTATTGTAAGTAGTACATAAGTAATACATCATGAATTTCAGCCCAAGGATGTGTAATCAACAAACGAAGTTTCTATATATTTCTACAAGCAAAGGTCTTAGGACCGCTTGCTTGTAGCGGCTCCCAAAACATGGCAGCTATCTGTAGAAATGTTTTCCTGTTGATAGTAGGTACATCGTCGGTCCATCTGGTGGAAAGTCTTCCCGCTCGACGCGACTTCAAATGGTATTGGTACGAGTTCAACACTCGAGAATTCTCTTCCCCATCTCTTATATATAGAGTTTTCAGAGAGGTAGAGCGTAGCGTGTATTCACTCAAAGAGCAGCTTGACTGAGGAAGTACCTCCAGAAAACCGCAGTTAAATAACTTTTTGTGTTGCCTGAGCAAGGTCGTCAGAGCTCATCGGGGAGGTGGGAAGGGTCGGTAACGCGTGAGTCATGTCTCTTGAGTTGCAAGCGTTAATAGGGCTACGGTAACCGCTTTCCACCGGGCGGACCGTAAGATTGTTTGCCGAGAGCTCAAAGAGGTTTCCATACAAATTTTATCAATTTGACATTTGTTGTGTTAGGTGGTTCCTAAGTTAAGCATTGGGTGGTGAAAATGGGTATTAATCTCCAATAAATACAGACAGATGAAGAATTCAGTGATGAATGGGAAGTGAGCAGATCCAGGGTGCATCTCGGTGTACTTATTGGCACGGGCGCCTTCGGCAGGGTCCACGCTGCTCAGTTAGACATGCCGGGCGGGGAGAGCATCACTGTCGCTGCTAAAATGTTAACTGGTAAGATTTTATTATAAGCCATCGCAGTTGGCTTTGCATGTTTTCTGGAATGTTCAACAGTCACATTAAAAAAAATTTTTTTTTTTTTTACTGTTTTTTGGCCTGTGTTTGACCGCAATTTCACCAAGGTAAGTGATGATGCGGCCGAGGGTGCCTAGAAGGAGCTGGTTCTCAAGTGCAGCTGTCGGAACACACCGAAAGGTGCTTGGCGACAGATTTTCAACTTGAGGGTGGTAGCCAACCAGGCGGGTACTACAAAGTACCCTACCACCGTGCTAAATGAGAAAGAACTGAGTACATTCAACGATCGGGCAATAATTTTTAGACTGTGCGCAAATACGCGATGGGAGAGTTAACGCATAGTTTCGCACACAATTAAACCCAATTATCATAAAAAAATATAATGATAATTTAATATTTCCGTAGAACCGCGCGCCAGGTAAATGTTTGTCTAATTTTACTCATACATATAATAATTATCATTACATAAGCTATTCAAGGAAATGAAAGTCCACCGTAATCGTCAAAGATTCTCTAGAACCGGATGAATTGTCTACAACTCTTAGATAACCAGAAAGTTTACTTCAATTTGAACAATTATAGTTAACTTTATTCTCAGTACCTTTCGCTAGAACTAAACTATACTAAAACTAAACTCAACGTTGCTAAAACTAAATTCAACTGTATACTTTACTTTCATTAATAAACAGTGAAGTCATTTTGATTGATTATCGGCCTTACTTATAACGCTTTTTATCTTAAACACTGTTTATCTATATATCAAACAATGTGACGTTATACACGTGGCAATTAAATTAATTTGGCTGAATATATTTTGCAATAGGGGTGTTTCTTGGGAAAAAATAGGTAATAATTCTAATTAGTATGTCGGTTAGAAATGATCATAAAAATATTGCAGGACACGTATTTTTTGCTTTTTTTTAAATCATTAAATATTTACAAAGATAAAGCGGGTCAAAGTTCGAGAGTGGGGGGACTCGTGACGTCACTTTAGAGTAAAAACTGTACCATAATGTGCCGTCACGCGGAACTTCAACAATATATCTTTCGTATTAGAAAGAAAAAATACGTGTCTAATATTTTTTGATAATGCAAATGACGTACTAAATATTATTTTTCAGTCATCTAGGTTATTATAAAACGTTTGATCATAAAAAAAATGCGGAGTGCTTCTCAGTTAAACGCAGTTGAAAGCTTACTTCCGAACCGAAGGTAACTTCGTGACTATCGCACAATTATCCAAAAGAAACGCAATTACGTCAATTAATGAATAAAGAATGTCCCTATTATTTGGTACACTCCTTAGCATTATCATTGTTTCATTATGTATATTATCCAAAATTGTATATAATTCAAACCTGCCAGTAGCTAAATTCCTTAATTAGGTAGGTTAGGTACTTGAAAGTCTTAAAGTGTCGCCTTAAATATTTTATCACAAGCTTTATTATAATTAAAGGATTCCAGATCCAAATATATTCTGTTACAATTTTTTTAATAATTACCTATCTTCACGGCCTTTATCCCCGAAGAGATAAACAGTAGTTTGATCGCTTTCTCTTGCGCACATTACATCACCAATCTTGGTCTACACATGACGCGAAAGACGCGTTCTCGCCTTGCCGAACCTGGGAATCGAACCTAATCTCTACCTAAACATACATTACCTTGAACTGTCTGTTAGTTGCTGCGATACTAAATAAGTGTGTATTTAATTAAATATGTAAGTAATATTAATTAGCTGGTTTCCATAAAACAAGCTCTGCTGAGTTTGGGATCAGACAGCCGAGTGCGAAAATTTTCCCAGGATAATGAACATTAGTACACATAAGTATAACTATTTTGTCCCAACAGAAAACGCCTCCGAAGAAGAAATGCAAGATTTCCTCCGCGAGATAGTAATGTTGAAGCACGTTGGCCACAACAAGCACGTCATCAGGCTAATAGCGTGCTGCACCAAGCGCGCGCCCCTTATAGCGCTGCTAGAGCATGCGCCGCGAGGCGACCTGCTCACGTTGCTACGGGCAGCCAGGGGCCGTAAGAGAGAGCCACAGTGCTCTGATGTCACGAGGAGAGTCGATAGCGACGTCAATGGGAGGCCTTCGGAAGCTGAATGTAAGTTTTGTAGTATAGACATCAAACAGAATCAATAAGATTGATAAGTAATATTTATATTAGTGAATTAAAAAAATTAAAACTGAAAAAAGTATTACAGATAGACCGAGTGTTGCGTTTATAAGTTCCCTAAAATATCAATGTTTATAATGTTTTTACCAATAAATCATAAGCAACATTTCAGTTATTATTCGGTTCATAGCTTACATTTTCAATTCAGTAAACAATAAATTAATCATGTGTCACTGTTTCAGGAATAATGAAGGTTACAGAATTACATTAAATTGCCATAAATACATAATGTAAAATCTTTATTCTCTTTTCTTCCCTACATCGCAAAGAAAATTATGTTTGCGCCTACAAATAACCAAGAGCAATATCCCATAACCTCAACATGGCTAAAATTTCAGCGGAGTACACAAATCTGAGCGACTCGGACCCGGCACTTTCCGAAGGAAAGCTCTACAGGGAAGACAGGAGGAGAGACCACTATGTAGCTGAACCGGCTCTTCAGCTGGATAGTGGTACTATGAGAGAATATGCGTTGCAAGTCGCCCTGGGTATGAAACATTTAGAAGACCGGGGGATTACCCACAGGTTAGAAAAGATTTATTTACTTATTTTATACATGTTGGTGATACTTACTTACTTACCTAAAAATGTTAATTACTAGCCAACGCCTTTTAATTCTTCAACTATATAAATTACAATAAAAAATCACGAATAAGTACATAACGTAGGTAACTCAAAAATTTATAAGAATTGATTAGTATAATAAATACCTTTATTATTAGTCACGAAAACATACCCAAATTATTTTAAACGTGTAAATGTAAAATAATGATTACATTATATAATGTACCAATGTTCGACATCTCGTGCCGCCGTGAGCTAACACGGCCGGTTACCGGGAAAATGCTGTAATTTTCCTGGAAACTCGGCCCGCCAACAGCCGTCCTCCCGGGGCACCCGAGCTCGGGAAATATTTAATTTGAATATCGAACCCAGCCAGGTGCGTCGGTTACACGGTGAGTAACCTTGTTTGTTGTTATTCTATTTCATCTGACATCTTTTCACGTTGATTTTGTATTCACTATTTTGTCAGACGAATTAAGTATTGTCAAATAAATGGATGGGTAGGTATTGAATTGTAATAAACGTTTTATTTTTGTAATATTCATGATGCGATATTTTTTTTTACTGTTTATAGACCTAGCCGTATATGCTTGTAATTTTCATAAAAAGGAGGTATTAATAAAGCGCCTGCCAAAAATGTGATAAAATTAACGGACGCATGGTTACCAAAATGTAGGATAAAATACGCGTATACTGCTTTAAAATTACAACACAGATGTCAAAAAAAAAATATTTTGTTTATTGAATCGCTTTTGCATCGACTATTTTTTTTAAATGTTATATACTATTTTCATCCCGGGAACGCAGGTGGAAACGTGGGGGATAGCTACTACTACTAACTATAAATAAATGATGAATTGTATTACTTACTCGTTTTGAATTGGCCTGCCAACTTGTTAAATGATATATTATATATCTTTATATTAATACTTATTGCATGTTTTATATCAAAAATTACCACTTAATTTGTACCTAAGTTCATGATTCGAGGTAAGTATATTAAAATGTTATTTTGTATAATAAATAATTTGCAAGATTGTACCCCTCCTGTATAATACCTATGCTAAACTTAATAAAGCTGTTCGGAGGAACTCTGTCCCCCATATTACAGATTTATTTATAGCTTGGGAGACAGAAGCCTCATCACCTTGTACAAATAATAATAATTATTATATTATTATTATATTTTGGGAGAGTTAATCGTAGTTATTCTAGTAATCAAAATCATATGCTAATCGATAGACTAATCAACATCCATGACTAATCAAAAGACATGAGTATCTTAGAAAATATATATGTCTAGAAAGAGTATCCCCATACTACATGACTTTTAAAAAGTGGCCAACTTTGCTACATCTTATCCTCGCGTTACGTCATTCTGCTTGTCATAGTGACGTTTATACCAGTTACCAGTTCTTGAAAAAAATCCAAGAAAATGGGGAAAAATATATTACGGTGTAGATATCTTTTTAAACTCCGAAAATAAAAGTGGAATTGGGATAATACATGATAATAAGAATAAGATTAATGGCGCCGATATAAATTAATACTTATTATTTTTACTTTGATGTCAACGAACAGTAATTATTTGCGTTGACGTTTCAAATCAAGTCAAATCAAGCAAATCAAGTCAATTTTTTTTTTTTTTTTACTGTTTATAGGCCTGTGTTTGACTGCAATCTCACCATGGTAAGTGATGATGCGGCCGAAGGTGGTAAGCACACAAAGCCTAGAGGGAACTGGCTCTCAAGTGCAGCTATCGGAACACACCGAAAGGTGCTTGGCGACAGATTTTCAACTTGAGGGTGGTAGCCAGCCAGGCGGGTACTACAAAGTACCCTACCACCGTGCTATGGTTTCCTCACGATGTTTTCCTTCACCGAAAGCTCAAGCTCATTGTAGGATTCGAACCCGGGACCTTCATCTCGGTATCCGACGTCACTACCACTGAGCTATCATCGCCATTAAGTCAAATCAAGTCACATCGAGTCAAATCGAGTCAAATCAAGTCAAATCGAGTCAAACCGAGTCCAATCGAGTCAAACAGGGTCAAACCGAGTCAAACCAAGTCAAATCAAGCAAATCTAGTCAAATCCAGTCAAATCGAGTCAAATCGAGTCAAACCGAGTGAAATCGAGTCAATAAGTCAAATCGAGTCAAATCCAGTCAAATTGAGTCAACCCGAGTCAAATCGAGTTAATCCGAGTCAAACCAAGTCAAATCAAGCAAATCCAGTCAAACCGAGTGAAATCAAGTGAAATTGAGTCAAAACAAGCAAATCGAGTTAAATCAAGTCAAACATATTTTTTGGCTAGGTCCAGAGATCTTCACTACGGCTTCTCCGAATGATATCTATCCATTGGCTTCTTAAAATTGGATCAATTGGTATTCTGTAAAAAAAGTCTTATTATTTAAGTCAGTTATTACAAAATTAAAAAAAGGTTATTCGACACGCGTGTATTGTCTGATTGGAATTGCAAAATATTCACAATTTAAAATAGTGTCCGCCATATTGAACTATTTAGTTATTGGTCCGATTGCTCTCAAAATTGATATTTGGGAGACTCTTGGACCATATAACATGAATCTTTGCTCAAAATTGAAAAAAAGTGGCCGTCATTTTGAACTATTTAGTTATTGGTCCGATTGCTCTCAAAATTGATATTTGAGAGGCCTTTGGAACATATAACGTGAATCCATGCTAAAAATTAAAAAAGTGTCCGCCATATTGAACTATTTACTTACTGGTCCGATTGCTCTCAAAATTGATATTTGGGAGACTCTTGCACCATATAACATAAATCTTTGCTCAAAATTGAAAAAAAGTGTCCGCCATATTGAACTATTTAGTTACTGGTCCGATTGCTCTCAAAATTGATATTTGGGACAGTTTTGGACCATATAACATAAATCTTTGCTCAAAATTGAAAAAAGTGTCCGCCATTTTGAACTATTTAGTTATTGGTCCGATTGCTCTCAAAATTGATATTTGAGAGACCCTTGGACCATGTAACATAATTTTTTGCTCAAAATTGAAAAAAGCGGCCGCCCTACTGAACTATTTCATTACTGGTCTGATTGCTCTCTCAAATATGAATTTTGAAAGCAATCGGACCAATAACTAAATAGTTCAATATGGCGGCCACTTTTTTGAATTTTGAGCAAAGATTCATGTTATTTGGTCCAAGAGTCTCCCAAATATCAATTTTGAGAGCAATCGGACCAATAACTAAATAGTTCAACATGGCGGCCACTTTTTTGAATTTTGAGCAAAGATTCATGTTATATGGTCCAAGAGTCTCCCAAATATCAATTTTGAGAGCAATCGGACCAATAACTAAATAGTTCAATATGGCGGACACTATTTTAAATTGTGAATATTTTGCAATTCCAATAATATTACATACACGCGTGTCGAATAACCTTATTTTTTTAATTTAGTAATATCCGACTTAAATAAAAATGTAATAAACAAAATGTGCATGGTACGCACATATACAAGTTTACATCGTACGCCTATGCAACGCGGCACTACGTAGTTCAAATGATTTTAAACAGATGGCTGTACAGTTTACTTGTATGAAGAAGTATTTTACAAAATGTTCCGGTGACCGCATCCATGGTTATATACATCACTGACTATGATGGAAAAACCGAAAACGACAAACACGTCAACTTAAAAAAAATAGGTCCGCCATCTTGAAATTCAAAATGATATTCGTAATTAGCTCGAGGAAAATCTTAAATTAATACCCATTTTGATTTTTTCATTACTGAAGCGACTACTTATCTTACATGACATAATCGTCATTAGTATTTTAAAAAAAACATTCGACTTTCCACTCAAAAATTCGACTTGTCCACCGTCGCTTTTGATTTATATCAGTATCTACATACTCGTATTTAACTATTGACTGATATTACCATGGGAGTTTTGAGTTCATAAACTGGCAGCACAGGCAACACATAAAAAATGGCGTTTACTCAAAATATTTATTTTCGAAACATTTCAATGGCTTATATTGCAGAAACTAATAGGAAATATTGTTACTTACCGATGATAGGTGAGTTTTTTCGTTGGTCTAGATCGACCCATGTAGTTTTTATACACTTTTATCACACAAAACGACATTTTGAAACAATACAATTTTGGTGAATTTGGTTGTGTCCCAGTGACGTCTCGACTGACACTGAAGACGGGAAAATGATTAAGCCCCTAACAGTTAGGGGCTTATTTTATCGACGCGTAAACAGCTTCGTAGCTCCGTCTGGATATATCATTAGTCAAAGGTTTCATCCATGTTTCACCGCTTACGCGTTGCTATGCGACGGTTGCTAGGCGCAGACAAACCTCAAGGCTGTAGTTATCATCCGCAGAAATGATTTTAACTTTATTAACAAGCAATTACGTTCGATATTCGTTAGTCTTTTATAATAACGTTTATTTTATATGAAAACCGAATAATGTAATCTAGATCGATAATTTTTGTGAAGGTAATTTTATTATTTAAGATATAATAAACCGGAGGAGGTGGATAACATAACGATTATTAGTTTTTCAAAGTTACCCCTAATAGAGGATTAAAGGATGTTAAAGTTTAACCCCCATACTCATAAAACGTAATTTAACTAATAAGCTGATTAAGGCCGGTCGTATACCATAAGAAATTTTCTGTGAGAAAATTTCTGACGCCCGCCGGAAGGCTCTTTCCTCATACATTTTGTTCTAGACCCCGCATACTATGCGAAAATTCTGACGTGTCTGACATCCAAAAATGTATGAGCAAGCGGGGCGTCAGAATTTTTTGACAGAAAATTTCTTATAGTATGCGGCCGGTCTAAGTCACCTATATAACGTCAAATTGTTTGACAATGACAGCAAGGTGACGTTATTTATTTGACCATTTATTCAGTAGATTTAGTTAAATAGCGTTTATGACTAAGGCCGTATATGCTCTGTAATCTATTTATTTAAAGGTAACCCTTCTAATTCCAGAGACCTAGCAGCGCGCAACATTCTAGTGGATGGCGCGGGTTTCCTCAAAGTGGCGGACTTCGGCCTCTCCCGGTCAGGAGTGTACGTGCACACGAGATCGAGGCCGGTCCCTCTCCGGTGGCTAGCTCCGGAGTCCATCCTGCACTCTCAGTACTGTGGTGCCAGTGATGTTTGGGCATTCGCTGTACTGCTGTGGGAGATAGCCACATTAGGTGAGCATATTTGACCTGTTTTGAAGTAACCTTAACACCAAGAAGTCCACTTTTGAGTAACACATTCACATTTCCCCAGTACAGTAGTACCTGAGGTAGTACCCAACTGATAAGGCGCGTCGTGAATCTTCGATCGCACAGAAAAGAAAGTATGGCCCCGAAGATTAACGAAAGCTTAAAACTTACAATCAACCTTAGATCACTACTATAAGGTTCGTAAAACACTGCAGCTGTTAGTTCTGTCTCACTCCCAAGTCGCGCCCCTCCGCACGGCGCGCGCTAATATGGCGGCAGCTGCCGACCAATAGAGGTTTCCCGCGCTTTGAAAATGTACAAAAAGTATCTTCTGCGCAGGTACATCGGTAAGCCATATCAGTTGGGTACTACTGTACATTCACATTTAATTTTAAGTGAACAGCGCAAAAGCTGGAAAGCGCCGAGCGAGACGACCTCCCACCAGGTGGACCGAGGACCTGGTCAGAGTCGCTGGGTGCAAGCGGCCCAGAACCGTTTGAAGTGGAAATCAATGGGGGAGGCCTATGTTCAGCAGTGGACATCCATGGACTGATATGATGATGATGAATAGCGCAACTTGATTTCTCTAAGAAATTCTAATAATAACCAAGTATTATTTCAACATTTTTCAGGTGGTTTCCCATACGCGGAACTAAGCAATCATCAAGTTCCACCCTTCCTAGCTGGTGGAGGTCGATTACCAAAGCCAGCCAGAGCCTCGCCAAGACTGTACCAACTCATGATCGAATGCTGGTCGGAAGAGACCCAAGATCGACCAACGTTTGCCCAAATAGTGGACAAATTGATTGTACAGAATCAGCTGTATGTGGATTTAGAATGTGTTTTCCCACCGTCGGAAGATGAACTTGCTATGAGTGATTATGATTTCTCAATGTCAATTGACGGTCTCTCAGACCGATGACCTAAGACTTAATATTTATATTGTTGTTACTATTCTCTCACTATTTGCACATAAATGTGTCTAAGAAATGTTGGCTTTTTTTTTCTCCCAATGGTTGCGGGTGTGGTTTTTCAATGTTGCCAATAGATGGCACTACATGTAACATTTTCTTGAAACTTTTTAATATTGTTTTGTTTATCAGAAAAAAATTTTGAATTAGTTTGAAACATTTTTATAAAATCGTAGCGATTAATGACACAATCATTTGGCTGCGGTAATCTGTAAGGTACTTCCCCAGTCGAGCTGCTCTTTGAGCGAATAAACGCTGCTCTAAACTTGTCTCTCTCAAAAGGTTTTTGCTATGACTGCTATATTCGCAGTCATATAATCAAAGTTTATCACACTACCATTATTTTTTACCGATAAGAAAGTATAATAAAATATTATTACAAATTTTACAACAACGGGTAGCCTTCCAATGTTATTCCAAAATGATTAAATAAAAATATAATATAAGTACAAAACTATTTCTAGAAAAATAAAACTTTAACTGAACAAGTAAGTCATTCTAAATACTCACCATAACAAAATAAACTTTACAATCAAATAAAAAAATAAAGATTTCATATTTTTCAGTGATACCAAATGTAATCATCAAAGCTTTTATTATTTGTTTAACTTCAACATTATCAATGCAAGGAAAATGGCCTAACCCTGATAAAGACCCTTTGGTTTTCATCGCCAACCCTGTGGAAGCAGATATGCCAGGCCATTGGATCCCACTAAGCGTCGTCAAAGTAATACTGGAAGGAACCACGAAGAAATCAATGAGCATGCTTAAGTTTTCTAAGAGTATTCCAACACAGCCATTATCAACCACTGCGGCAACGGTGCCATCCACCACACAATCTCTGAAACCACCAGAGACTTCACCTGCCTCCTCAGAAGCACCAGCGACTGAAGCGACTACAGAAGCTACAAAGGCAACAACCACCGAAGCGACAACGGAAGCAACCACAGAGGGAACGACTGAGGCAGCAACTGTGACAACAGCGGAAGTAACCACGGAAGCGACAACTGAGGCAACAACTGAAGCGACAACAGAAGCGACAACTGAGGCGACAACAGAAACGACAACGGAAACTACAATGGAAGCGACAACAGAAGCTACAACGGAAGCGACAACAGAAGCGACAACAGAAGCGACAACGGAAGCGACAACAGAAGCGACAACAGAAGCGACAACGGAAGCGACAACGGAAGCGACAACTGAGGCAATGACTGAAGCAACAACTGAGGCAACAACAGCTGCTAAACCATCTAAACCTAAACGCCATAAGAAACCCATTGACGGACATGAGGATGGAGTCAATTAGAATAATACCTACTGTTTTTTTAATTAAAATTATAACAAATTTAATCAATCTCATTTATTATATTTTAAATTTTGTATTTGTTTACTTGATAGAAAGGTTTATTCTATAATGTGTACACAGCTGCATAGTGCACGTGGTAGGTATTCAATATTATTGCAGTCTCTAAATTAGTACCTACGCTGACAAAAAAAAATGGTAGTTATTCTATGAGTAGGTCTATCTATAGGAAATGGCACAGCGTTTCTCTATGATAGAGAAACGTAGGTTCAATCAAACTTCAAACTTCGAACTTCAAACGCAAGAACGAGTTTCCTAACGTCCTCAAGCATTGACGTAAAAAAAGCGGACGTATTCTCACTAACAAAAAACTGTGTCCACAGAGTCGGCCACCTCTCACTTAGCTTTTGTTTCTACATTCAATAGGCAACCTCTAAATCCATAGATATTAATTACAATGTCGTAGATAATCCCACTTGTACATACTATTCATTTTAAAATGTATGTATCAGAAGCTTAGCAGAAGGTAGATCAACAGAGTTAGGTAAGTTATACTTTATAGTTCGAAAGTCAACAAAAATAAATTGATTTAAAATAACATAAAATTAGTAAACAGTAGGGTTGTACAAATTATGATTTTTAAAGGGAAAATTAGGATAGTTTACTGTATACTTAATCTACATTTTATAATTTTTTTATGTTGCAAAAAACATCGCGCTAACCGAAATCCATGTGTGTAAGAAGTAGTAAGAACTTTCGATAAAATTAAGAATAATTTTTTCTATGCAATAAAATCCGTGGAATACATTTATTTTCGAATAAAATAAATCTCGTTAAATCTACACTACAAATATACGAGCGATTTATGTGTGTGCTTTATGTAACTACTGTATATCAGGTGCAAATAGAAGTTGTTATGAAAATGATAGAAATATTATGATGAAAAACACTCTTTGCGATTTCTATTTACAATTATAATTATACAAAGTAAGTTACAATAACTATATTTCACTCAAGTTTAAGTTCTAAGGACACCTGCAATAAAATATGTTATTTCATTTTCAGTGTTTAGTGTGATAATCAAAACTTTAACAGTGATTTCATTATGTCGTACGTCGTATACATCAAGATGGCCGGATCCCAAAAAGGATGAACTGTTATTTATCGCAAACCCAGTAGAAGCAAATATGCCAGGACATTGGATGCCATTAAGTGTCGTCAAAGTAATTCTTGGTGGTTTACCTCAGACAACACAAAGACAAGTATTGAAATTTGATCCAGAGAAGACGACTACAAGAACAACTACAACAGCTCCTAGTACGACAACAACGGAAACAACAACACTACCATCACCAACAACAACAACACCCAGCACTACAACAATTAGTCCCACAACAACCACTCACACTACTACAACTCGGACAACTACAAGTACAACTCCCACAACTACAACTCCCACAACTGCATCTCCCATAACCACAACAACTACAACCACAACTCCGACGACTACTACTCCCACTACTACAACTCCCACCACAACAACTCCCACAACAACAACTCCCACAACAACAACTCCCACAACCACAACTCTCACAACAACAACTCCCACAACCACAACTACTACTCCCACAACAACAACTCCCACTACAACAACTCCCACTACAACAACTCCCACTACAACAACTCCTACAACCACAACGACTACTCCCACAACAACAACTCCTACAACCACAACTCCAACAACTACAACTCCGACCACTACAACTCCCACGACTACAACAACAACTCCCACAACCACGACAACAACTACTACAACAACACCGGCACCGACCACAACAAAGAGGAGAGGTCCACAACGAAAAGAAAAAGCATTTATTGATGGACATGAAAACTTAAATTCATGAGTGAATCTTTATTTCTGTTACTACAATATTAAGAAATATTTTTATTTTGTTAACTTCTTTAACCCTCGTGAAAACAACAACAATAACCCGGCAATACTACAACTCCTAATACGCAACAATAACAAATCCCACAATAACCACAACAACTACCATAGCTACAGCCCTAATTTCTAACGTTTCAAAGAAACATCCTAACTAAAATCTGTTATTGGCCGTTTGCGTTTCTTATAAAATCTAGTAGGTTGGGATTACTTGGGATTGGGATAAATGACGTGCTAGTTGGTGCAGTTGCTTAAGATTCCACCTATCGCACCGCAGATCGTGGGTTCGATTCCCACACAGGACATGCATTTGTGTGCATGAACGAACATGTCTGTTTTCCTGAGTCTGGGTGTTCAATCCTTTAACTGTTGATGATCCGCGCGGGCGAGGAAAACAATAGTAATCAATTGTTATTTTTTAACCGCAAGTAAAGGGATTATGTATGTATACATACAAAAAGTAATGTAGTAGTAGTAGTACAAGCTCTGCTTAGTTTGGGATCAAAAATAAATAGACTAAATAAATACATACTTACTTAATTATTATTTACTTATTATTATTAACCAACCACGCCAACTGGCCCGTCAAAATATAATGGCATTTTTTGACATGATTAAAACTTAAAAAAGTAACTAGGTACCCTATAAGTAAGTCAAATTTATTTAGTAGGCCCTACAAGGGCACGAAGAACTTATGAATCCAAGAGAGTCATCAAGTAACAAACATATACGCTTACAAACCATTGCATTTTTGGGTTCCGTTACCGAACGGTGCCAAACAGGACCCTATTACCTCAGAGTATATAAATACTACGTACAACTATTACTTACGTAGTAACTATTTAGTAATCTGTGCTATTACTAAGACTCCGCTGTCCTTCCGTCTGTCTGTCCGTCTGTCACCAGGCTGTATCTTAAGAATCGTGATAGTAAGACAGTAGAAATTTTCACAGATGATGCATTTCTGTTGCCGCTATAGGTAACTACAAATACTAAAAACAGAATATAAAATACATATTTCAGGGGGCTCCCATACAACAAACGTGATTTATTTACTCGTTTTTGCTCGATATTGATAACGGCAGCAGGTAGACGCTTGACAGGTAGACGCTTAAAATATTCACAGAATATTTAGTTATATATTCATTTTAAAAATAAATAATTACATTAAAATATTTGAAAATAAATAAAAAATGGAAAAATCACGTTTGTTGTATGGGAGCCCCCACAACAAACGCGATTTTTCTTGTTGCGTCTACTATTTATCACACAGTCAATTTGAGTAAGCTACTTAATTATTATTATAATAATAATAAAATTCTTTATTTGCAGTTTTAGAATTAACAAAAACTAAGTATTATTGTACGGAACCCTCCGTGTGCAAGTCCGACTCGTACTTGACCAGTTTTTAATAATTATATTTGTAGGATCCTGCCTGTGCTCACGGCTTACAGTCATATTTGTTCGAAAAAATAATTTCAATACAAAGTCTAACAAGCCGCAAGCTTTTGGAATTGCCACAGACTGTACTAATCTAAATAACCTAAAAAACTTTTACAAAAATGAACAACGTTTGCCGCTCAGAGATTTCGCATGATGACCATAATAAATTAAGTTTTGGATAAACACACGTCTCGTTCGATACAGAGCGGAGAATTGCTTTTAGTCCTTTTTTAAAAGAATCATGTTTGTTTTAACGTCGTTTTTTTCGGCTGTCTCGGGATGAGATTGGGTTTCTCAAACTTTTTAAGTTTCTGCAAGCATTTAATTAAGTAAATGATGTTTTTAAATAAAGCTATGCGTGTGTTGCAAGACTTGCAAGCTATAAAAGACTAACTAGTCTAGTAAATTAGAAATACATTGTTACTTTTTTTTTAACATAAGTACCAGTACAAAATCATTCACAAAAAACCACAAAGGTTTATATAAAAATGGAATGACTTAATTGGACATTCGTCCAAAACCAAAATACAAATTGACAGGCAGTACCTATACATACTTCAAAAAGTACCCACAACTACTATAAAAAAAAACAGACTAAACTGCGTGAACCTTCGACGAAGGCGTGAACTGAAAAAGCAAAAAAATCTTTTTACTTATTACAATTACTTCAGTGGTAGGTACTGAAGTACTTGTAATAAGTAAAAGGTTCTAAGCACAGATTATACATAAATAGTTATCCCTAAGTATACGTAATGAATTGACGTTGAAAGCGCTTCCTAATCGCGTGTTTGCGTTTTTGATATTTATGTATGGAAAATGCCAATTCGCATGGTGACTCGCGGAGCACTCCATCATGCACCTAATTTTCTCCCATAAGTACAAAACGCAAACGTGACGGTTTACTAACGTTAAATCTTTATCATCAGCGTCCTGAAGAAAGTTTGGGATACACTGAACCTATTGAAGAGTGGCCCGATGCCTGAGGCTGCATGAAATTAACATAGCTTTTTTCCCAACGATCGCCCGTCGACCCATTCTGTGAACTTGGCCGAATTAGTACGGGTATAGGTATAATTATTGCAAATTGTTTTACTTATCACAATAATATTTTATTTTCTTTATCCACTAACCCCCTTACTCATAAAACGTTACTTAACTAATATACTGTTTAAAGGGTCACGTATATAACGTCACTCTATTGTCATTGTCAAATAATGTGACATTATTTATTTGACCATTTACCCCCTTACTCATAAAACGTTATTTAGACCGGCCGCATACTATAAGAAATTTTCTGTCAGAAATTTTCGGACGCCCGCTTCCTCATACATTTTTGGACGTCAGACACGTCAGAATTTTCGGATAGTATGCGGGGTCTAAAACAAAATGTATGGGGAAAGTGCCTTCCGGCGGGCGTCCGAACTGACAGAATATTTCTCATAGTAGGTATGCGGCCGGCGTTAACTAATAAGCTGATTAAGTGGTCACCTAAATAACGTCAAATTGTTTGACAATGACAGCAAGGTGACGTTATTTATTTGACCATTTATTTAGTAGATTTAGTTAAATAGCGTTTATGAGTAAGGCCGTATATCAATAGGTATGTATATTAGTTAAATAGCGCTTTATGAGTAAGTGGGAAAGAAATTAACTAACCGATGGAAAACGGTCTAGATATGATATATTACCTTGTTTATTTTCATAAAACATAATTTATTAATTTAGACCCTGAGATAAGGCACTTATGAACATTTGGTTCGGAATAAACACAGCAAGAATTTTTAGTTCAAATATATGACTTTAAACTTGGTTTAAAATGAAATTTCCCTTATACCACAGAATAAATAATAGTAGCCTATACAGGGCTATTTAGACTAGGCTAGGCTAGAGGAACCTCTAGCCTTTAAAGGGGTTAATGTACCACTGAAATCTCGAAAAAAACTTTTCATACAAAAGTGCCAACGCTGCACGATCAGAATGTATTAAAAGTTCCCTGTACCTTCTAAGAATATGAATCAATATTTCAAATAGATCCAAAACCTAAATATCTTTGACGGGCCAGATGGCGCGGCTGGTTAAGATTCCACCATTCGCGCCTTTGAAAATAAATAAAATGTTGATTTATGTATGACCTTTTGTACTTTTATTATACTAAATTTAAAAAAAACGCGTCTTGTCCTGGTTGCTAAATTTTAGAGATGGCAACCCTACTAGTATAGGATCAGTTATCTGCTTTCCATAGTACCTTCAAGCTCTGCTTACTTTGGGTGGTTTGGGCCTCTGTGGTTTGGAAGGAAAGTCCCAGGATATTTATTTATTTTATCATCAGTAATAATTTCATTACATAGGTACGTAAACACAGGTTAACCAATAAAGGCGGTAAATATATAAATACTTTAACATAATTATTAGTTGAATGCATGAATGAAATGTATACCGCTAATCATAAATCCCATCAAAAACATTCTGTAAAAAACTAGCCAAGTCTCGATGAAATGTCTTGTTTATCTCTAATTAAATTATTAAAAGAAACAAAAAACCCGACTGCGTAAAGCATAAATTAACTGAAAAGAGAAAAACAAGCTCTTAAATCTATAGAATTTTGAATATAACTTGAATTTTATAAGGTATTGCAATCGGGGACAACCAATAACCTAAGTATGTATTTTTTTGTAATATTTGTTTATCCCCGACTGCAATACCTTATAAAATTAAAGTTATATTCAAAATTCTATAGATTTAAGAGCTTGTTTTTCTCTTTTCAGTTAATTTATGTTTTACGCAGTCGGGTTTTTTGTTTCTTTTAATAATTTAATTTATTTCAGACTTTTTAGTTTTATACAGAAAGAGTTGTATGTATTAGTAAGTAAATGAGCGGTACGGTAAAGGAACGCTAACAACCATCGCAAATCTGTGATTTACGAATGGTAACGGCTCAGTACAGTACCTACTGTCCTTGCATTAAACGTGTTTTTTTGCAGTTTACGTCAAAATGGTAGCATAAAAGTATTACAATATATACATATATGGAATGGTCTATTTACAAGCTTTCATTTGATACCCATATTGTTATAATAACGAAACTTTTATTTTTAATACCCCCCTATTTTTTTATTCTTAGGTGCTATATAAAAATAATATACCCTATGACACTCCCCCAGTCAAGACGAATCTAACGACACCTCATATGCTTAAATCCATCAAGCCGTTTAGGCTGCAGAGCGGCACAAAGAAATAGACATACATACATACATACATACACTCGAAAAACATAACCCTCCTTCCGGGTCAGTCGGGTAAAAAGTAATGAAATCTAGACAAAGTCGTGCCAAGTCTAAGGTTCCTTACTGCGATTTCTTTATTATTATAGTTAATCTTGTGTGACTTGGCCGTTGAACATTCTTTATACGTTAGTGGGTACAAGTACAGATTGGTGCAATGGTGTCATGGAACACCTGGTTTTGTACCCTTGTGTTCCCTTCAACGGCCAAGTCACACAACATTAACTATAATAATAAAGAAATCGCAGTAAGGAACCTTAGACTTGGCACGACTTTGTCTAGATTTCATTACTTTTTAGAGATAAACAAGACATTTCATCGAGACTTGGCTAGTTTTTTACAGAATGTTTTTGATGGGATTTCACTTCTTTTTGTAGAAAATGAAGCGGCCCACCAAGTTGAATATTTTTTGTAAAGGCGGTATGTCGATATCTCTAATAGTTTGGTTGGGCTCTTGTGTTTTCTAATCAGGGTCACCAGGTACTCCAGATCTTCGATGATCCTAGTTTTTATAGTTTTCCCTTTATGTGGTCATTAAACCCTAACTCTGTACCAAATTTCAGCTCTTTGAGTTTATAGGAAGTACTAGTTCTATTTTGATGATCATAAGTGAGTGAGTGAGTGAGTTTAATTCGGAACTAAATGACCTACAGACTTGAAATTTTGGATTTTAAGTATGTGATTATAGCTTACTGGATGACGAAAATTTTGCGTTCGGGTCTTATCCAGAGGTTCTCAAATAGGGGCCTGAAAATGCGGCGAAATGGTTCCAGTAAAGGATGGTACGGCAGTGTTTGCTTCGCGCTCGACTCGGCGGGGGCACTGCCGTGCCCCCCGATTATCATAGTAGAAATATCAGAGAATTTATTAAAAATAATTAGTTTGATATATAGGTAGGTACGGTAAGTAGTCGATAAGTTTATAAACCTACTGAATAGTGACAAGTTTGTACTTGCCCATAAAAATCCAGATAACAATGCTGAAGTTGTGGCTGAAGTAAATAAAATTACTCATATTTTTCAAACAGGTTCCGACTTGAATAACTGTTCCCATTTATCATATTTTAAATACCACCGTAGAACAAATTCCACAAAACTATTGTTTATGTAGCGGCAACATTTTAGAGTTATCTCTCGTCTTTTCTTTCCCTTGATCCTTGATAAGACCCTGTTGAGTACGGCGCCACTAATTTTAGGGCGAGTGGCCATTAAAAGAGTTTTTATGAACAGTTAGTCAATGCTAGCTATGAAGCGGATATTTGATTTATGCTAGCACAGCTTGTAGTCAGTAACATGGGAGTAGTCCACATGCAAACGACTGTGTAGGTACATTTTCGAGAATTTTAAGGTGTGTTTACGCTACGCGAATCGAGCAGGAGCCGAGCACGCGTGGAGCACGAATTCGCGTAGCGTAGAGAAGACGCCACACATCACAACTATGTTCCGTTTAAGTGAGGCCATCCGGCCACACTTGTTGTTGTAGAACGATGAACGAAACGCGTAAGTGCAGTGAAAATCACGGTGTTTGCGAGAAAAATACTCATAAAAGCATTCTGTTAGCGCTACGTGTTTCTACTGTCTGCTTAGATGACTAATTATTGTTTCAGCGCTAAAGAGAACTTTAGTTGACTGTATAAAAATGGGACATAACCTTTGCTTATGATAGCTTCTCTATACGTAGTAATAATAGCTCAATGAGCGTAGATGGACTTGCGAGACTCGAACCTCGAACGAGCGTTCGGTTCGCGCTTGTGTTGTACACACGACTACACATCAAGCTATACATTTCCAGTATAAGCTGATCTCGCATTGTAAAGGATTTCCGTAGAATGAGAGGTCAGATTTTACTGGAAAGGGGTACGAACATTTTTGTATGTGAGCTGGCATAGCCACCCGCCGCCATTTTGATTTTTTTTCAATGTGGCGGCGCACGGTGTAATTGGTATATTTGAGTAGAGGACACTTATACAAACAAAAAATGTTAATCAATATGGTGACCTAAAGTGTCACGTTTCCGAGATATTTGGAGGTAAAGATCGCCATATGAGAATAACAACAATCATTAAAAATGAACTTATTACGTGTTTATATGCATTAGATTGTATTCAAATAATAGTTCCCAGGTTGATTTAACTTTTTATTAGAATATAGCAAAACAAATAGCTCGAATAAACAATATTCATTAATTGGTTACCTACTAAACCGCATCGCTATATTCGCAATGAAACACAATGTTGTCAAGTAGCTCGGATCGTAGTAGTTAACTTGTTTTCCATGTCTCCGTTATTAAACAAAAATGACAATACTTGTCTTAAAATATAATGTTACCGAGATTTTGAAATATCGATGTATAAATAATATGAGAAGAATGACACTAGTTTAAAGTTGATTAAGTACAATTTATGTTCTTGTTTTTAAGCAATAAACTGTGGCCAAATAATATTGCATCACGGTTTTAAAAATAAAATAATACACATAATAGAAACAAGCCGTGACCTCAAACCTTTAAATAAAAGGTTTTTTTTTAAACTACTTAGGTAGCAAACAAACAAATATACGGAACGCCTGATTGTAAGTGGTTACCGTAGCCTATGGACGCTTGCAACACCAGCGGTATAACTCGCGCGTTGCCGACTCTACAGAAATCTCTTCACACTTTTTTTAAGGAACCCCACGCCGTTCTCCGTTGGGAAAACCACGGCGGGAGCTCATTCCATAGTCTAAGCATCCGCGGAAGAAAGCTCCTTTGAGACCGCATAGTTTGAAACTTTTTTGGTTCCAATGTGTGAGGGTGGACTCCCTGTCAATGGCGAGATTTGCGATGGTAGAAGGTAGCCGTGCGCACCTGGTTAAACAATTCTACAGAACACTGTCCGTTGTACAAGCGGTAGAACACACATAAGGAGGCAAAGTCTCTCCTCAGATTGAGGGGCCCTAAGCCGCTTCTGAGCTCGGGATCGTGGTCAATTCTAATGGCACGTCGCTGAACCGAGTCTAAAGGCCCATACTGGTATCCAGGTAAGAGCAGACTCCATATAAGGCCGGACTTGCGACTTGTAAAGTCGCAGCCTTTGCCCCAATGTGAAGTACTGCTTCGCTCTGTTGAGCACTTCGAGTTTTTTGGATGCTAGCTTAACCTTGTCTTCTAGACGGCCTATTGACGTCGTTAGACATGTCGATGCCGAGGATTCCGATGCTTTCACTGATGTCCGTGTTCTGGAATTGTGAAGCCACAGCAAATGGGGTTTTCTTAGCGGTGAACGCGTAGACTTAGGTCTTAGTGGGGTTGAAATGGACTAGGTTTAGTCGACCGGAATCGGAGACACTAGTTAGTGTGCTCTCGATTTCAGACACAAACCGTTCGCGGATTTCCTCCACCACGAAACGAGGAATATTTGCAATGAGCATCCTCTGTACAATGAATGCCGTCAATAGACAGCATTTCATTGATATGCAGCAGGAACAGTGTTTGGAACAGTACAGATCCTTGCGGAACGCCAGCATTTATGTCTCTCAGCTCGTATGCATCTGCTGGACAAAAAATTGGCGACCCATTTGCATAGTCCCTCGGGAAACCCATATGCTGGTAACTTCGTTAGAAGACCCCAGTGCCAGACCTGATCGAACGCCTTCGCCACCTTGACTCTCGATGTTGAGTGACCGACAATATGGCTTCCACCATAGTCCATTGGCTGGTGACCTTCTAGTGTATACATAGACACATCACATAGAGATACACGAGAAGGTCACCAGCCAATGGACTATGGTGGAAGCCATATTGTCGGTCACTCAACAAATCGTGATCCTCTAGGTATCTCAAGAGCTGCGTGTTGATCACTCGCTCCATGACATTGGAGAGAATGGGAGGTGATGGCAATAGGCCTGTAATTCATCGGGTCTGATCTATCACCCTTTTTGGGCATTGTGTGCACGTGAGCAGTCTTCGACGAAGACGGGACTTTCATTTAGGTGGAAGTTTTATTAGGTCGGGTCGGGCCGGCCGCAGGACCGGGTTTTTTTATTTATT
Organism: Polyploca ridens; assembly: GCA_951394255.1. NCBI lineage: Eukaryota > Metazoa > Arthropoda > Insecta > Lepidoptera > Drepanidae > Polyploca > Polyploca ridens. Next base: position 4,116,003 of record OX596243.1, on the reverse strand, counting down.
TTCAACACACTCGCTCGTAAAGTAACATTTATTGTACCGCTTTTAGTATCTTAATGCAGCTTATTACCCATTTGTGCTTTTTACTTTACATTACTGCACAGTTTTATGAAGGTATAATCGATTATGATAAGTTTGTACCTCACTGCAAGTGATATGTAGACCAAGCATTCTGAATTTAAATGGGTAAAATAGTTGGACAGCTCACCGCTGTCAAAAAAAAACCTTGTGTGCTATATTTGTAAACGTTCTCATTGTGTTGATTTGAGTATTATCAAAAAATCTACTTAATAAAATACAAGTCTGTTTTTTCCTCGCAAGTGTGTTGAAAAACGTCGTATGACACGCGTGTGCATTGATTATTACACTCTCGGTTCACTTATTACGTTCGCCTACGGCTCACGCGCTTAATACGCCTCGAGTGTTAATAACCAACTTTGCACACATGTATCATTATGTACTATTACGTCGCTATTGCAATTTTGGCGCCCACGGAGCATTACTAAGCGATCTTTAGTTCCAATTAACTTGTAACATGAGATTATAGGACAAGTATTGTCATTTTTGTTTGTATAATAATGACAAGATGGAAAACAAGTCACGATCCGAGCTACTTTGACAACATTGTGATTCATAGCGAATATTACGATGCTGTTTAGTAGGTAAGTAATTAAAAATATTGTCTATCGTGCTCCTAGTTTAACTCTCTTCTAAAAAATTGATAAATCAACCTGGGAACTATTATTTGAATACAATCGAATGCATATAAACACGTAATAAGTTCGTTTTTAATGATTGTCGTAATTCTCATATGGCGATCTTTACCTCCAAATATCTCGGAAACGTGACACTTTAGGCCACCATATTGATTAACATTTTTTGTTTGTATATTGTATATAAGTGTCCTCTACCCATATATACCAGTTTCATCGTGCGCCGCGATATTGAAAAAAAACTAAAATGGCGGCGGCTAGCTATGCCACAAAGGTTCTAACCCCTTTATAGCTTCATATGTCGTGTGACGTACACACACTTGACATCGCGAGCGACGACTGAAGAGCGCCTCGGCTCGTGCTCGGTTCGCGTAGCATAGACGTACCATTACATATTGGCAGATAATGGACCAGATTTTTAATTAAATTTTTAGCATAGAAAAAACCACCTTCACAGTTGGTTTCCAGTAGTTTCCACCTAAAAGTTACAACTTTAATCTGTGCTAAAAGTATAAAATAACAATACAGGAACCATATTATTATAATTATATCTGTTCCATAGAACAGTAAAAACATCTAGGCTATTCTCCTGAAATATTGACACAATTTTATATCAAAACATTGAACCCACCTACATAACACAAATTACGGTTGAAAGCGGGCTGTGAGAACCGAGTGGCGCCCGGTTTAGTGGCCCAACAAAAGATGGCTTTCTCGAAACTCCCAGGTAGGTAATTAAACTTCACAATGAGAGAATGTAAAAAAAAATACTATTGTTTTTAAATGGTGTGACTTCAAGTGGCACTCACAAAAGGTCTACTGTCTAGTCACTTGACGATAAGTTTTGACGACATCATAAAAATAAATTATTTTTCTAAATTACAATGCACTTTTATATTTTGTTCTTGAGTTTTTAATGACGCCAAATGCCATGTTTGTCTGGTATTTATTTTTGAGATACTTACGATATTTAGGCATAGGTCACACACCCTAATCTATGTTAGGAAGGTATCTGGGACATTCCTCACACACGGTTATCCTGATCCCAAAATAAGCAGAGCTTGTACTAGGGAATCCAGATAGGTATCTGATATACCTATACTACTTTTTGTTTGTAAATATATACTTAATATACATAATTACACCCAGACTCAGGACATACAGACATGTTCATGCATACAAATGCATGACCTGTGTGGGAATCGAACCCACACGGCACGGCACGATAGGTGGAATCTTGTGGAAGCCTAACCAACCAGGGGGGCTAAAAAGGAAGCTAAAGCAATATTACTAACTGAATTCATTTTTTCGAATTCTCGGCAAATCTCAATATTTTTTGGTATATACTAGTCAGTCACTCATTATAAACAATTCAATTCAGTAAAAGATTCGGAATTGATGAATTGCATAAGATCTGCTGTAAATTCAAAAAAAGAATTCCATTAGCAATATTGCTTTAGCTTCCTATTTAGGGGCAACTTTTAAAATCATGTTGAATTGAATTATTACGCTCACAGTGTGGCTCACAGAGAAAAGAATTACGATTCATGTTATCATTTTATTAGACTTGATATCTTGTTATAGGTACCTCGTGTTTACGATGTACACAGCTTAATATCGGTATGTAATAAATCTTAATCGTTTACTTATTTCAAACATGTTGGTAAGAGTAGAAAGAGTCATTAAATGTATATTAATATTCATGGCCTGGGCCAAACAACGGGCCTTTGGTTCGGACGCATTCCTGGCTCCTTACAAAAGGCAGCGTTGCATGTTTTTAGGGATGTCTGAAAATTATTTCATATCGATAGTTTATATTATAAAGTAGTCGTAGTCTTTATAATACCTGCATGGTAGATAGAAAATGTACCGTCTCGCTCGATGAATTGAATAACTTAGATTAGCTGTAGTTTTTCCTTAACAACTTTAGATTTTAAAATAGGGCTATCGTTCAGTGGCCCCTGGCTTTGGCCACCCTAAGGAAATTTTTATATAAAAAAATTCGCCTCTAATTCAAAAATACATATTGTGTTGATTAGTTACATTAATAAAGTAGGTCATTTATTTAGCTTTCAGGTTTTGTAGAAGTATGTATTGAGTTGAGAGACAAATATTTTATTTATTATTAATTTTTAAAGATGAAAGGTCTATAATCACTCTTGATCCAGTTGTGGCCACCTATTTCCACCTAAGTTTCCAGGTAGAGGAATTCATTGACTATAAAAATAACATCAAAATCAAGTTCCTAGACATTCATATATGCTTCAATAAGAATCAACGTAACAAATAAAAAATTGAGCAAGATATTTATCGATTAATTACCAAGGGTCGCTAATCGTGTCTGTTAAGAAATTAACGGAAATTATTATTTTTGCTTTTGCAGTGTCACAAAAAAGTTCCTATACACTTACGGTACCACTACAATTGCTCGTCAAAAGCGATAATCATCAAAGATTTTATTTACTACTAGCTGCCCGGCGCAACTTCGTTTGCGTAATATCCTACCCTATAACCTAACCTACCCTAAGCCACCCTACCGTTAAGTTTTCTTAAATTTTCTAAGTTTCTGCGCAATTTTCTTAATATTTGTTTCCGTAAGAACCTTGTACAGAGTATTAGAAAACTACAAAAAAAAAATAAGCCAAATCGGTCAAGCCGTTTTCACTTTTCATGTTATGTCGTGACAACGGAAAACGGGTTTCATTTTTATATATTTTACTATAGACAATAAACGAGTCAGGCTTCAACGCCTTATTTATTGACTTTCATAATTGCAGGTGGCCACAACCGGGGCTCCTGCCTTACTTAATAGACTAATCTTATTACTATCGAGAGGTCTGGGTAGATATGATGTCCCTAATAGTTAATTAGAATGGTGCTATTTGGTGCATATTAAAAAAATTGCATTTCATTCATTTCATTATATCAGTTCTGTGTGAATCAAGAAAATCCTCATTTGTCAATCATAGAGCATAAATATAAATAATATAAATAAGTCACTTAATTTATTTAAACAACAACATTCACGCATAAACTGCTATGCGACTATCGACTACTGCGACCGCATTATCGATACCTAACTCATGAAATAATCGATTTGGAAACATCACTATCTTCATTCCCTTTTTTGTTGTTTTTTGTAACGTGCGGTGTATGCACGTCTTTAAGTTTACTTTTGTTTCTTTATTGTTTCTTTCGTTCTTTATTTGTGCGCTCACCGTAGCTTTTATTTTGTTTTCGATAATGATTTGTAAATGAAGCATCGTTTCGATCCATCGGTTTATATTTTATTGCTTCAATCAATGTTTGATTTGGACTGAATATTATCTTTTACAACATCTCTTTTTTTGTTAGGAAAAGTTAGCCCTAGGATGCATTTTTGTGACTATAGTAGGTACAATAGTACCTAGTTGGAACTTGGGTGGGTGATCATATCTTAGCCTAAGCACAGTACGTACGTATACCTAACTTTAGGTAGGTACAAATTTTCTTTATTATTTTCGGTAAAATAAAAGAATGCCCGTATTTTCTTGCAAAAATGCTAACCTACATAGGACAGTAGGTAGGTATCTACTTAAGTTACCTACATATAGCATCGTCAATAGAAACACATATCTAATGTCACCTTTGCTGTTAATTAAGCATTATTTATGTCCAAAATCAGCCTCATAGCAAAAAACAAATATGTTATACCTATTAGGTAGGGTCATTTCGCCGGTTAGCGACCAGTTAGCTGGGTTGCCCACATAAGATGAGGAAAAAAAAATGTTGTCTACACGCAAAATAGTATATGTTAATGTGAATTTGTCCCAAATATAATCTAGTTTGGATACAAAAACATAAAATAAAATACATTCATACAAAAATATGTATAAAATGCTGAAAAAGTGAAAATATAGCGAAAACGTCGGTTTACGACCATTTTTATCAGTTTGTGACCACCAGTGACCTGGTTTGCGACCGCTATTTTAATATGAAAAATTTGCCATTAAAACAATCATAATCGCTTTAAAAATATTTTAATTTTTGCCTCTTAATAAAAACAAATATGGTAATCATTTGGTGTAATGTCTTCTTTTAATTAAAAAATAAAAATCTTACATTTCGTAGGAACTTAGTAATAGTTGTAATAGAATTAAACAATATCCTAAATATTAAGTAATATAACATTTAAAAAATTATCAACATCAATATTTGCTCGTTGTGGTGGATCAGGTATAAACAAATGTTTGCTGAAAGCCCCAGTATCCAACATTGCCATATTTTTCGCTAGCAACGCTTTCCTAGACACCACCAGCCAACCTCCACCTTGTATTCCTCACTGCGGCTCCGAAATGTCGGATGTCCGCATTCACCAAAAAGAGGTTCTCAAAGTGCTGCGTGGACTAGACGTGAGTAAGGCTAGTGGCCCCGACGAGATCCCGGCGGTAGTATTGAAGACCTGTGCCCCTGAGTTGTCTCCTATTCTCACACGCCTATTCAGACTCTTTGAAAACAAGACGTGTCCCTAAATCCTGGAAACTTGCAAACGTCCAACCTATACCCAAAAAGGGTAGCCGTACAGATCCGTCGAACTATAGACCTATCGCAATCACCTCCATACTCTTCAAGATTATGGAGCGTGTATTGAACGCCAAACTTCTTGGCTACCTGGAAAACAATGATCTCCTGAGTGATCGACAATTCGGCTTTCGTCCTGATCGATCTACAGGAGATCTCCTAGTGCTAGCCACCCACCTCTGCAGCGAGGCCATTGAGAAACACGGTGAAGCGCTAGCAGTTTCACTGGACATCTCGAAGGCTTTCGACAGGGTCTGGCATGATATTCTGCTCAGCAAGCTTCCCTCATATGGACTGCCCTCTAGTTTATGCGCCTGGATCTCCGATTTCCTGAGTGGACGGTCTATTCGAGTGGTAATCGATGGCTGCTCGTCGGAAGTAAAGGCGATCAAGGCTGGTGTTCCTCAGGGATCTGTTCTCTCTGCTAGGCGTTTTTTTGCTGCATATTAACGACTTCCTGAAACCTGGAATTTACGGGTACGCAGATGACAGCACCGTCACAGAGAGTTATATATCCGATCCGCCACAACAGTCTCTCAGAGAGGATATGGTTACGAGGTTGAACTCGGCTCTGCAAATTGTTGCCGAGTGGGGTACCGCCAATAGGGTCGAGTTCAATGCCTTTAAAACACAGGCCTGTCTTTTTTCTGCCAAGAGGAGCTTCTTCAAGCTGACTCCCGCATTTCGTGATGTATCTGTACCGATATCCAAAAACCTAGATCTTTTGGGTCTCAATTTATCCTCTGACCTTAATTTCGGATGGTCCATCGAGGCAAAGGCTAAGACTGTTGCCAAAAAACTTGGTATCCTGAACAAGGTGAGACGGTACTTCACAAAGGAACAGCTTCTATACCCATTACAGGATCTGGTCCCTTTGTCTCGATTGTATCACACCTCTTCCTCTAACTCATTTGCATATTCACGCTCAATTACAGATTTCTAGTACTAAGAGTCTTTGAGACATAGTGCGGACGGACGGACAGACAGACAGACAGACAGACGAACATGGCGAAACTATAAAGGTTCCATGTTGACTACGGAACCCTAAAAATCAGACTTGGTCGCATACTCAATGAACTTTCATACCAATTTCTGTTAGCGGCCGTTATTTTTCTCATACTAAATTATGGTGGCCGGAAACCAATGTCTTTATTTCGATTGTTTTGGTTTACGACCACCTGTTTAGCACCCAATTTCGTACGTAAATTAAACAAAGTTCTTTCAAAGAAACTGGTGGTCGTTTACCAAAGAACTACAAAGAAAAGCTTTTACAATGCTACATTCAAAATTGTAGCAGTCCTGTATGAAGTATTAGGATCATATTGAACATAACAAAATAATGCGATTCTCGTCGATTGGCGACCACGTGGTCGCTTTCTAACGTTTTTGATAAGTAAGCATTTCGGTTACCGGCCACTTGATTTTATCTTAATAATAAGTTTAAAAATAGCAAAATACAACAAAATAATAACCAAAACTTATCGGTTGTACAATTTAACATCTAACTTGTGTGTAAAACATGAAATAAGTAATAAAACTTACCTTTGAGCACCGCGCGCCGTGTTATTTTTTTTCCAACTTGCGGTACATCCACTCACCACTAAATCAAGACGCGCACTGAGCAATATTTTTTCGGCTCTGGGTTAACCCATTTGTTTCAAACTGTGTTAATTCTTATTTCATAATTATTTATAAAGCACGTTAGATTTATTTTTTATTTATGTTACCTCTACAAATACTATTATCTTGATTTAAAGAAAAGTAGTACGTCAAATGGTCGCCTACTGAAGGTGGTCGCGATACCGGCGAAAGGACCCTACTGGTCATTTTATCACTTTAGAAAATTTTGTCGGATAAAGACAATAGTCCTTATCTTATATTGTCTTTTATCACAAAGATGGAAAGAAAGTTAGCAATCCAGAAAAAAAGTCATTCCAATTCCAAGGAACTCAAAAAGAATGTGCAATGCACCGCGTGGACGGCTACTAGCGCCGGCCGGCGCAAAAACTGGCGCCCCAAATGATTTTAAACCTTATAATAACAGAAATTGCATCATTTATGAACTCTACACTTCGAGAATAAGGCCCAAATTCATTTGTACCGTAGGTATGATTTGTGTTTAAACGGTAGCTTTCTTGAGGGATTAGCTGCATTTTCCAGTTGGGTCATATCGATTATCGATATATAATTTTATCGACCTGTAACAATGTTGTATTTTTTTATGTCTTTGTGAATTTATAGTAAATTCAGCTGTCTTAAAGTATCTACGGACGGCACGATTTGGCAACCGATATGTAGGACCGATAAGTCGGGCCGATCTTTCTTGTCATATAAAATTTGCGTCAACATTGCCTCCTAACCTAACATGCCATTTTCACACCAATTTCTAGGGCCCCACCCAATCGGCCCTACATATCGGGTGCCAAATCGTGTCGTCCGGAGATGCCTTTATGAAATCACTCAGATTTAGATAATATATTTATATTTAATGTAAGGATAGTAGTAATAGTAATGTAATCGATTTATATGTAATGTAATAGGAACATTTTGTAATAAAATTATAAAAACTCGCTTTTAGGCTAACTCTAACTAAACTTGATCGTGACAGTGCGGTCAACCGAACTTCCAGCAGCGTATCTACATGTCGTCGCATAGAGAGAAAAGAATCCACACTACCTAAAATCACCACATGATACGTTTCTCACGAAAGAGTTTATGGTGTATTGCTAGTTTTTAATAGAAAATAAAGAACACGAGCTAGTTTTCATTACATGTTAGCCGAGTTACTAAGCCTTAGTGACATGGCTTCTATCTAATGTCTATGGCCTAGACTCTAGTCTAGGCAGTTGTTTTGTATTTGACGGCGGAACAAATCAGTTTCAAAATATCGGGTCTAGTTTTAAAGTGGGAACGGCGCTTATTACTTGTATAGTTGATATTGGTCTTGGTAATCTTATTGGTGGCTTTCAATACTGCTACACTTAACTGCGATTTGTCACTTGTCCATATTTTATTCAACACAGAAAAAACTCTTTCGACGCTTAGTATAAATTAAATTATTGTTTGTTATTTTTACGAAAGTGGGATATTTTTGCCCTCACTGGGGATAGCGGGACAGACAGCCTGAAAGCATGTCCATGGATAAACTTACCGAGACGGCACGCTTGTCTTGGCTTTTTTTTTATAGAAATAAGATGATATAAGGAATCTTTCAGCGAAGTCATTTTTCGAAGCAACCTCATAGTTTTCGGGAAATAAATTATGAAAGATTATTAAAAAAATCACATATTTGCGTCTTTTGACAAAAGGTCAGTCCATAAGCCAAATGAGATGAGTTTTAATGTATTTATGTTGAAATTACATATGAAAAGTTTATATTTTGCAAAAAAATACACACATAACTTACGTTTGTGTGTGACTACCATGGCGTCTCCAAAGCCCCAGTATTCATTTTTCAGTGTTAGATAAGGTCTGTCATCTGTCAAAACCGACTACTGTACTGGTAGGTTCAAACTGTTCAAAAACCGACTCAGCGCGCACGTAAAGTTTTACCAAGTCCATCACGCACGTATAGAAATGTTCCAGTCATTGCTTTGATTGGTATCGATATTTATGTTTCGACTAGCCCAACACTAACCACCGGCGGCAACTGGCGTGCCGATTCGCCTACTCGCTCTTCATGCCTGTTTGTTTCTTTCTTTCATTCCGTCAGTCGAGTTTTGATTGTCAGCGAGTGAGCTGTGTATGCGTCCACCTCATTCGAAAAAACGCGTGTTGTAATTTCATAAAATTCACGTGCACAAATAATAACAAACAAATTGAATGTCACAAACTTAATGTTTTAGTTTTAGTGATATTTTATAAAGTGTTCTGACAATAAACTGTGATAGCCGGTTATTTTTAAGTGATATTTTTAGCTGTAGATATTTTGGTGATGAGTCTGACAAGTGTGTTCGCGTAAAGGCATGGTGACTGGATACTTGGATAGTGCGTTTATTGGTTACAATAATAATTGATACAGCAATGGCGTTGGTTAATTTTAGCGTATGCTTGGTCCTTGTAGTTTACCAGCTATCTGCTGCATACAGTGATGAAGCGTCCTCGGAATCTACGGACCTTGGATTGACAGGTAAATATTTTAATGAACCTGGCGCATGGCAGTGCACATGGCCAAGTTTTGATGGAAATCATTTTCAGATTTCCGTAATTTTAGTTTTTATAAATTAAGAATTTTATTTTGTGGGTAGGGTAGGATTTTTTTAATTATTTACTAATGCCATGTTTGCACATACTAACGGTAATCTAAACATAAAACCGTTTTTCGTAAATACAATTTACACGCATTTATATTGATTTAAACTATGTTTACACCACAACGATTGCTTCATTAAGGAATTTAGTATATTTTTCAACAATAACTGCAATTTTATACGCGTACGGTAAGAAAAAATATTTCAAAGAACTGCTATTCATCGCTAAAGGCCGTAGCAAATACAAGTATGCTGAACTAATAGCGATTATCGATCGATAGTTACGGATCCGCTAGTTTATTATTATGAACCTTGCTGCTATATATTGTATAGATAATTATCCTTTACTAATTTTAATCATTATGTGTAAATAAACAATAGAAAATCTATCCATTATAGCCTAAACGCTAATTACCTATGTTCCAAATTAAACTTAAATGCACCTTAAATTAACTAATAAAGCAAACATTATTAGTTAGTAATTTATAAACAGTAGCTTGATCACTAACACAGTAGGCATGAAGATAAGAATTTTTCACTAAACATTACCATTACTCCATCCGTGTCAAATAGGATCATAAGTTTATCTCCCTCGGTCAGAAATCTTTTACGTTAATTAAACACTTCATTTTTTTGACGCATAAAACTACTCATTACTTAATTAGTTAGTAGAATTTAGTTACTAATGGCGTTTCACATGAATGATAATGTAGGGATTAAATTGGGATTCATTGTAAAACTTGGTTGAGAAAATAAAACATTATTATTATTATTGGACTCTGGTAGGTACTTTGTAGTACCTAACTATTTCCCTTACTGGCTACCATCTTCAAGTAGAAAATCTGTCGCCAAACTCCTGCCGTTGGATTTCGGCTGTTGCACTTGAGGGCCTGATGCCTTCTACAAAAGTCTTTGGCTATCCACATAGTACTCGGTACTTTAGCCAATCCTAATGTCGGCTTGTCAGCCTCATGTCAAAACAAGATTTATAGTAGGTAGGTACTCAATGGTGGCATAAATGTCGAACGCTGCGGTCGTGGGTCTTTAACTTTATAACGAGGTAAACAACTGTTATTTTGAAAATCAGACAGTTTTCTATGAGTTTCTATCGAGATGAATAGAAATTGGATAATTATCTTTTTACAAGCATGCATAAAGTCGATCGATATGTAATCGATTACAGCAGATAAGATCGAGTAAACAACTTGTGTTGCTATGGCGATAAGCCGCTCGGCGCCCGTCGGCGGGTGCGGCGCGACAGTGTCCTCCACTTAAATAGACTTAACTCCATTTTGTATGATATTTAATGAAGGCAACTGAATGAAAAATAATTCCATTACTTATGAAATCGCTGTAATAATTTGTGGATTACATAATGTATCCGGTATATTGAGAAGAAGAGTAAAATAGAGAGTTAACATGAACTAAGAACAGTAGTGGGAACGCCATGAGTTTAGCCATGTTTTAAGATATGGTGGTAATGTAACTGGTAACGCCCTGAGCCAGAACTTAACTTGTGAAGCCTTTGAGGCTTTATCCTATACCTATTGATAGAATTATAGTTTAATCTTAATCCTACCTTAAGCCTGGCTTTCCTAGAAAGGCCTGCTTTCTTAGAAATCGCTCCATATCTTATTATCGTTTTATCAATGAATTACTAAACTGTCCAATCATGTCTCGATAGTGTGCTAAGTAAATATCGATAGTGACGCAATAATGAATCGATAGATAGGTTATCGTAAAGATCAGATAAAAGCGCAAAGTTGGCGCCGTTTACTTAATATTATAAGTAATGTAACAGTGTACCCACACGCACGCACAACATCTTGAAGTTACTTCAGAACCTAGATCGCCAATGATGGTCTTTATAAAAAAAAAAACAAAGTTAGCTTAGCCCATTGACTCGCTTTTGGAACGCGCGTCCCCAAACTTCGGATGAAAAATAATACAATTTCCAGGAAGAACGTAATAAGCGGATAAATGGCCATTACAATACACGCACATGAGTTTAAAAAATACCGAGTAAATAGAGTAAAACGGAAAAACATAAAAAATTTGGAAATAAAAATTAAAAACAGTAAAACATAGGATGCTTTGTCTCGGGATAATATTATATCCCTCGGGATCACGGGTAAAACTGGGTATATTTTTATTATATACTAGCTTTCACCCCGTTTCACCAAACATCTAGCTTATCCGGAATAAAAGGTATCCTGTTCCAGGATATAGTCATCTTAATTACGCCGTAACCGGCGTAATTAAAATTGACACATTTATTAGTATGATTTTTCGAGAGTCTTGGCCAATAATTAGTCCTAGGATAAAAATGTATGTCATTGTTATTTTTTTAACCGCGAGCCTAAGTATTTTAACAGTCATGTTTTAAATGCGGATCCATTATCAAAGAATCCTTTTCTTATAACTAGGTATATAATTATCAACAAATGTTGATTTTATGCATTATTACACACACATTTAAGACTGTCATCTGACAACTAACACTTCCTATTACTTAGTAGGATGGTACCATGATGTAATATCCGCCATTAAAACCTGAGCATTATCTATTGTTAGAAAAGGCGCCATGCGCCATAGTGGTGAAAGGAGAGCCTGTTGCGTACACGCAGTGCATTGGCAGTCTAGGAGACATTATTGTAATTTGATGATTTATTAATGAGTTATGAAAAGTACTTTTATTTTTATGTTATATCAGAGATAATTTTGACGATTTAATGTCTATGGTCTAGAAGAAATGGAGTTCTAAAACAGCAAAAAGAGCCAGCGACGAAAAATAAGAAAAAACCGTTAATTAACCCCATGTCTAATAGTATGTAACGCTTTTTAGTGGACAGATAGTATACAGCGTGATTCTCTCGTATTCTTACTGTACAATAATTAAAAGCTAGACACGACAACAAAACGACCCAAGTCATTAGTTGCGGGTGGAATCCTGTGACGTCATCGGCGCCCGACGCGCACTGCGCTTTCCCGTCGCGCCAACCACATGTTGCTACGGGGTGGCTGGTCTGGACTGATTTGTATGGGAATGTTGACATTTGAAATGTATTTGAACGACATTTTGATTTAAAATCTGTTGTGAGTTTACGCAATGTAACAAAATATTCGTTTACTCAAGATATAGGTACTAAATAATTTATATTTACTCCACATAAGATCTAAAAACATTACAGGGCGCGTGCCGAACTTGGCTTAAATTTTAACATTAATTGTTTTTAAGGGATTTAATAAATTATTCTATTTTCTAACCTGTCTGGTGTAGATTTTAAATGTGGGCTGGGTAATGTACCTACTGTACAATTTAATATTAAGTAAGATTGATTAGATTGTAGATTTAGATACCTATACTTACCAAATTAGGTAAATTGGTATCGGAAAAAAGTTAAATAGTTAAATAATTGTTGTTTACATTCTTTGCATTTGATAATCAATTTTCACTTGTTTTTTCAAGATAATGATGTTTCGGGTGACACTGACAGATAGCACAGCTGTCAGATAAGCTGCCGATAAACTAACTATTCATACCTATCTAGTTGGACTTTGGAACTATTAATTTGATTATTAACTTATAAGCAAAGCTAAAAAGTTTGTAAGAAAAAATACAATTTCTAAAATTTTTTTTCTTAATTTTCAGGTAAGCGTCGATCAAGACTCAGGATGGTGACGTCACAGCAAATTCCCAATCGCGTGTTAAAAGCTAATACCACCACGCTCCATGCTCCTAATAACAAGCTAACAAGGGTTTGTCTCCATTTTAACCGTTGTCTGGCGCCAAAACACTAGACACCGATGCTCAAAATCACTCTTCAACACCTACATTCCATTTTGGACTTTAACCCGCTTATCTTAAGGTCGTATTCAACGTCACAGTTTGCAATAGAGAGGGGAAAGATCGGTTTTTACGGCGTCCGCGTCGTGTCATTATGTAACAATATTATATGGGGTATTGAATTGCGTTTAGGGAGCGATATGTGAGCGTACAATCGACAGATGTTTTATTCACCTGTACTTGTCGGGGTCTTTCATCTCTCAAGATCCAATTTGTCCCTAAAATCATCAATTGCTTAAAAAATGCGTTACCTATTGATGGGAAATTTGAATTTAGAATTTTGTTTCATTCGTCATCATAATCTTGGTGATATGTGCCAAATAATCCACAAATGTGCTTCCTCGAATACTAAAAAATCAAATGGATTATTCAAAATAAATATAGCTCCGACCACAGGCTCCGACCATAGATAAGTGCTGCCGTCCGAGCCGTTTGGCGCCACCACCACAGATAAGCAAGTCTAGGGGATTAAATTGCACAATTGACGTGATTGAGTTTATCAACCGGGCGGCTAAGCCTGTCAAATGTACTTATGCTGGAAATGTAGTAAGACACATCATAACCATAAGCTACTGGTTTGTCGGGATTAACACTATTGAAGTGGACTGTAAAAGTCCGGTACAGACGGGCTATCGAGCTTGTTGACTGGTCTTTCTGCTTAGATACAGAGGGGTCCTCTGTATCTCGTTTTTAGTAGTAGGCCCTCCGGTGCTTCCACTGTGCATAGGGCTGCCATATTTTGCTAGGGAATCATCGGGACGCTCTGGCTGCTGGCTGAAGTGTAAATTTTTTTTTTAAACTTATTTTGTATCTCTTCGCCTGCGCTACGCAGCAAGCATGCAACTTCTTACAAACATCCTTTATTATAGATGCTACAAATTAGCAAACAAAATAAAAGAATAACTAAAGTATAAACGCTAAGCCCAGGATGATGACAAATGATAATGAAGCTAATTACTAGCGCAAAGTAACTAAAGTGTATTAATCTCTTTGTTCAATACACAATGATAATTCCCTCTCGACCCGCTTCGTTTGTTCGAGTTTTTTTTACCCGACCGCAAAGTTTACCTAATGTATATTTGAATTATATGAGCTATTGTACATACTTACTAGATAGGTCGGTTCGGTACGTGTGTTTAACAGCGCATGCGTCATGCCATGCTCGGCAAACAAAGAATTGTTTCTCGAAATTAAATGGGGCCAAGCTTTTTACCACGAACGTGCGTATCGTTAGGGTTTTTAAACAAGAAAAACATTTCATAAAAGTTTCGGAGCTTTCGTCAAAATAACGCATAAAACGTTCAATAATTACATAGATCAGTCAATTGTAACCAGTAGCTATACATTAAAACAGGTAAATTGATACCAGTTGAAATACAAATACAACAGGGCTAGTGCTAGTAGTGCATAACGAGCGACAGTTGCAGCTGACTTCCGCTACTTACCGGATGTGTGGCGCCAGCGGCGCCTGCGCTGACAATCCGCGGTTTTCAGCCATTCACACTGCAACCGCGAGACGGGCCGGACGTCACGCGTCGCTGCACACGCAATTAAAACTCTGCGCTATAAAATTTAATTTGCATTTAATTAAATAAAACAGTTCTTTATTCCCCTCGTCAATGTTTGCCTTTTTGCTTAATGACCATTATCTTGATTTATTATTTTTTGTTATAAAAATAAATTGTTTATGCGAATTAATATCGAGTCGGTCGTCAGGGCCGTGCAAATAGAGCATTAATCCAGCTTGTCACGGTGCTGTTGCAATGCACTTGCTAAGCAGGCCATATGTATGCGTTAGGCGCCGTCGCCGCTCGCTTGCTGAAGGTGACTGTATAGCACACATTAACTTTGCGTTATATGGCTGTAGGCCGTACATGTACCTAAGATGTTTAAAATGTCTTAGAAGTAAAACACCAGTCTATTAAAAGGAGAAGTAACGCATGACGCATCTCTGAAGCGTGCGCTCCAATCTCGAGCGCGTTGCTTTCTCTGACGTCAATATTTTCACACCACAGCTGCAGTTTATATTCTATTCAAGTTTGTTTGTTGAATAGGTACAAATCCATTATAAAATACTGTTGACAAACAATACATAGCTACAATTCGTGGACGTTAATTTTCAAAACAGAGGAACCGGGCCTCTTGAAAATGTACTAGAAGCGTCCACTTAATCGAAACTATTCTGGGCTCGATGGACGTGTCTTCAAGTAGGTACACATAAGGTAATGCAAAGTAGTTAGCAAGTCAGCCAACGATGCGGCCTTTTCCTTGACGAGTGATTTATTATGGAGGTGCGACACCGGTGGTCTTTGATTATTGAATATCAATTAGGTAGAACTAAAATAAACCGCAATACCTATCTATAGGGGTGGCATTCCTTTAATTGTTGGGGTCAATATAAATTCATTATTTGTAGATGATACTGTACAAATAGGTACTGTAGTTTCTGCATCGCAGCTCAAATCAAACAAATATTATCTGTATTTTTTTCTAGAAACATTGTGTTCCAAGATTGTTCAGCAGCTCTGTTTATTATGACAGACAAACGTTTCTAATCACCTTGTTATTGAGAGTATGTGCAATTCACAGGAACATGTTTGGCCTGTTCGCACGGAAGTAAAGCATTCTTCGAAATGTTCTCCGTTATAAATATTTATTGCTTCAACTACCGTGGGTGGTCAGCCATTATTCAATGAAAGCATTTCTGAGGTGTACACATAACTGGAGCGAAAACTGCTATTTGGAAATTTATGTATCTATGCTCAGAGTTGGCAGGTCATCTATCATTTTCCTATAGCACATAAAATTGTTTATGTCCCTACTTCAAATACGCTCTTATTTATTGGTTCTGTCGTTATTGCTAATTTAGAACTTCTCTGTTTTCATTAAGTACTATTTTGATGATTTCTGCATTTACATTTGCGTTTCTTAGGTTCGCTCGTTCAAAAGTCAGTCGTCTATCAGTGCATAGAAAGTTCCCATTTCATTATCGTTACTTTAACTGCCGATAACAGCAAACTGCGCTAAATTTCAATGTAAGTGGGAGATTTTAAATTCTAATTTCAATCAACTTCTCACTTATCGACTCGACACCTTTTGATCTGTCTAAGAACTGTCAACTTCACACCTACATCGGTCACGTATCAAAGTAAAAACTCTAGTTCCTAAACTAGTAATCCTTACTTGAAACTTACATTTAATGAACCGGCCTTATTCCGAAGATAATAAGGTGCATTCAATTAAGTTGACATGATTTTGAAAGTATAATTCATCGAGTTGGTCTTGTATCGGCGCCACGATTTACATAGATGTCTTGCCATAAAGAGACCGGCTCATGGTGTCCAATATGTAAGAGCTCTGTAAATGGCGTGTAAACATCGTCAGAGAGGTCGGAATTAATTGGTTGATTAATGGGCAGATCTTTATTTGGTAACTTGTTAGTTGTTCAGGTCGATTTGTTCAAATATTTTGCCCAGTTGTACGATATTCCCGTAATTATGGCATGGCGGAAACTTCGTGTTCTCTCTGCTACCGTTTTGCCGACATATTAAAATAATAATTAATAACAATGAACCTTGAAGAGATAAATGGGTAGATAACTTGTGGAATTTTTATTTAAATTAATGTTTATAAGTTATGATTAAAATATAGTCATTTATTCAAATATTATTATGAACGAATAAAATCAACACGCGGTGTGTGGTGGGTCTATTTGGTCTAATAACGAGATTCCGATTGTAGCGACATCTATGAGCCATCTATCAGTAACACTAAGATAGTTCACACACTGAAAGATAGATGGCGTGGCGCCACATTATCCTACATCCTGCATCGCGCTTAAGAAGTTTTCTCGAGAATCTGCATATATACAACTGTCCGACATGTACAGTTGGACCGCGGTCCCCAGGCACGATGCCCCAGCCTGGCGGAAGATCTTCCCTTTTAAATGGAGGTGTCATCCACCTTGCACCTCCATAGTGGTGACCCCGACGTGATGGATGGGAATATTTCCAACCCTCCAAAAATCACGGAACATGCAGTACTTCTGAGCAGATTCTCCAAGCTCATCACTCCCCACCGGCAAGCAGTCACACAGCAAGCCAACTTCGCCTCAATCAGGTCCATCGCAGCCGACTCACCGTGCTTCCTGGTCCTGCAAGGCAACACTGCGACTAAGCTCCCCGCCCGCACAGTCCACCGCAGCACACGCCCGGATCATCTCTCCGGCGTGGCGGTTTCTGCACTACGTGGACTAGCCGGCTCAACCTGTCGCAGCATCTGCGCTCCGTCTCGACTCACCGTAGACTTCGAGCAGCACTGGCACTTGCAAGCTTAACGCAACGACGCAACAACAGATCGACCTCCGGTCTAGGAAGGGAGTGATGTAGCGACATCTATGAGCCATCTATCAGTAACACTAAGATAGTTCACACACTGAAAGATAGATGGCGTGGCGCCACATTATCCTACATCCTGCATCGCGCTTAAGAAGTTTTCTCGAGAATCTGCATATATACAACTGTCCGACATGTACAGTTGGACCGCGGTCCCCAGGCACGATGCCCCAGCCTGGCGGAAGATCTTCCCTTTTAAATGGAGGTGTCATCCACCTTGCACCTCCATACCGATGTATTGTTATGTTACAATATGGCATTAAATTAGCTATTTGGAATATAACGATTGGAATATTTTCCGAATTCCTTGTATAGTAATGGAACGCGATGGGACAGTTTGGTGGCCATAGATTATGTAAAGCAGCTAATTTGCCTAAAACCTTGGAGTTACATTGACACTCAGTAATATAACACAATTCAATATCAAAATTTGTGTTCGAATTCTAAAAGTGGCTCAAGAAAATGTATCGAATTGATAATGAAGAACCCAAAAATAATCTATGTATGAAGATTGAAGAAAAGAGTATCTTTTCGTTCTATGTGCTGGAAGCACAAAATAAATCAAAGGTGGCATTTCTTTGCTGCTTGGTGTTCATAATCATCATCAGTCATCCCAGCCATTCGCAAATATTGGCTCAAATACTCACCATGGCCAACTTTTTGCTACCAATGTTACACTCGTTACTTAATTAAGCTAATCATATTTATGGCGTCTAGAGATTTCACCGTATACAATTACAGGACAAGTAACACCCACGAATGTCAGTACGTTTATCTGTCTGTATTACATGCAGTAGCTATGGAAGTGCCGGGGCGAGGCGCCGCGCCGTGCAATCGGTGCGCCGTGTACGGTAGACTGATTTTTAAACAAAAAATAACATCATAACAAAAGATTTACAATCGTTTAAATTATAACTAATGTTACGAGCTACAAATCAGCATTAATCTTATCATTCATTATGCTGAGATCCTTGAATTAAGTACCAATATTTCCATCACAAAATAATAACTGTCCTTCAAAATAAATACTTGAATCGGATACAAGTTTTACTTACGACTAAAACGTCGTAACATAATTTGATTTGATATGTAGTCAATTACAAGTATTTATACCAACGGAAATACTTAAAAACCACCGGTTGTTTGAGTAAATTAAATACTGACTCAATCATTCTGGCTGGCTATAAATGGAATGACTTTAGAATCGGAAATGGAAAAACGCTAAACCGATAAAATTATGTACAGATACTAGCTACAAATCGATTGCAATCACATTCTGGAAATACTGTTCCATCTTGACTTGTGCCGTTTTTGTGTTGAAATCGTTGTCATTTTAATTGCGGATTATTGCATAATGTAATCCTGACATAACATCGATTTTCAACCAAAACCCCTATTATTAAATATTTTTATCGAGTAAGGGTATGTTCACACGGAGAGAAGACTTCACAGTTCCTAGATTTCTGGATGATTACCACCTTTGTACCTTCAGTATTGACTATTAGTCATCTTGTTAATTTTAATCTTCGCAAAGATGTTACAGCTTCGCTTATCAAAGTACACATATTAAATCGTTTGTCCGCAAACATCAACGATAAGAATTCTTCGTAAGTATATCCTCACCAAATAATGAGTAACAAAGGATCATTAGCAAGCTACCTAATTAAAAAACCAAGCTAGCGGCCATGTTTGCTCACATTGGCTTAAGTTTAAACACTTGACTATGGCCACATGTCTTATGTAAATGCATGCGGCAGATGCCACTTGGACAAATAGACAACGTCCCATATATGACGAGGGACTTATATGTATAGGTTTGTATATGGTAGTATGTTGAACATCGGCAGTCGCGTGTTTGCTATGCAAATATAGCGTTGTGTTGTTAGCAAAAATGTTGCATTTTTGACTTACGTCATTTTTACGTTTTGTAATGAGTTTGAATTTCAAACAGCGGTTGTTCGCTGTTCGCGCGTCTCTTGGTAAGCAAACCGATTTGTTTTTGTTTATAGAAACCGAGCATTATAGTATGTTATTATGATTTTATTGGGTTAATTATATAAGGTATACACTTAACCGAGTTTTAGCCATTTAATGACCATTTTTAACAACCAGTTATGGGATGACGACTCTGCTTAGGAGACTCCTGACACAATTTAAAATTACAGCTTTTCATAATCATGTTTTATAAGTTAATTTCATAATCATAGTTTCTTAAGTTAGGCATTTGTTGTTAAAGTGAAAATGGACATAAGGGCTTACTTAGTGGTTTCTAAAATAAGTATTGTATTGCTGCGGTACACTGAAAAAAATAAACTACAAGTGACTACAAAATTTTAGTTAACAGTAACACAAAATTTGACGACCATTAACCTAAACAGAGTGACTTGCGAACTAAACTTACCAGTAACAAAACTAGTTTTTGTTTGTTACATTTTTTTTGATTAAATGTAACTAAAGTTAGTTTCCCGACAACTAAAGTTAGTTTCCCGACAACAAAACGTCATCTTACATAACTAGTTTTGTAGATAATTTTTTTCAGTGTAATTTAATGAAATTCGGATCACTTTAGCTAGACAGAGTATATAATATTTTCGGACACGAGACCGTAATTTCGATAGACCTTTACAAAATATTTCAAAAATAAATAAGTACCTATTCACATATTATTGAAAAAGTCAACAAGAAATATTTTAAGTAAGTAGGTATCGAAAATAAATTAAGTATATTCGCATTCCACAAATAACTTTTACAAAAAACTTCGCTTCGTAGGTACACAATTTTATGAATAATTTATGCAAATTTGAAGCTAAGCTAGGTAGTTTGAAGACGTGTATTTGTATGTACCTACCTAATGTGGTAATACCAGTTAGAAATACATTTATTCAATAATATTATTAATTCAATATAATTGAGCTATCAAAGGCGGCTTGTGTAATTCACGTGTCTTAAATACTTAACTAAGGACTTAATAAGGACTTGATTTTAAATAGAACTACCATTTTCTACTTTAAAAACCTCTTCATTATGATTTATTTTGTCTCACACTTGTTGCCAACATCTTGGCATTAAAAATCCGTATATTGGCGGCTCTAGGACACATAATAGACAAGGAGCTCCCTATCCTAGGTACCTAACTGTGAAAACTGGATTAAAATAATGAAATGGTTCTTGACTTATAAACACATTAACGGATAGACAGATAGTAGCTGTTATTTTTTTATTGTAATTCTATTCATCCATCATAATTTATGTAAGGATCTATATCATAAAACTCATACAAATATCAGCCAAACTCCATCACAATCTTTTGTGTTTATGATTAGTTAAATAAAACCAAAAATATTTAATTTATTACAAAAAGAATATTAATTAATCTAAATTCAATGGTTTTACATTACAAAGTTAAAAAAAAAACGATAAAATGAAGTAAATCACTCCCGCTGTTTTAGCATTGACAAAAAATTTAAATGTTTTAAACAAAGAACACTAATGTTAATTCAATGAATTGCTGATAAGGAAGATTTTGGTACAAAGAATAAAACAAAAGCTATCTTCAGTCTGTCTAATCCTGAACAGTTATCTAAAGATTCTAATGTTCTATGAAAGTATACTAGGTATTTAAAAACAAAAAATTCCAAAATTGAATTTCACCAACAATTAACAACGAATTCCAAATTCAAATAGAATCTGAAAGCGTTCCTTTGGTTGAATCCCCGAGGTCTTTGTTCCATGCGCTACTCTAATAATAAAAAACATATCGAAGAAAGGTGGGAGCTTGGACCCTCATAAATATTTTAATACGACAACGATGACTCAGCTGTATAATCGTCTATTTTTGATGTGTTGTTTATACATTATGTTCTGTATAATAACATACAAGTATTGGTATTCCTAGAGCTAAAGAAATTGAATATATTTTCACAGCAAAACTTTCGAGAAATCTGAATAGATTAATGAATTTTATAGCTATTCAGAGTTTTGGTCACTTATTCATGTTTAATCACTTCATAGTGCGGGAAAATTGTTGTGAAATATGTGTCAAAATAAAAATAATATTATTTATTGGTATCGCGATAACTAATGCTGTAATATAAATTACATCTGCAATTACCGTCTCGCGCTATTATAATAAAATTTAATTGTATAACAGCTGTTTATATACTACATTGAGAGCGGTTGCGTGCGCATGAGCGATATAATATAATAGTCGGAAACTACCGTTACCATGTATTAATGTCAAGATTATTATATATAATTTAAATAAATAATTCACTGTATCAATCAGTATTGACATTATAACGTACAGTTTAGTAGAACTTAGTAATATCCTACTATCCTAATTATACTTATTATAATAGCGATTTTTTATATTGGATGCTTTTTATCCCCAGAAAATATTAAATATCTCCAAAACGCGAGTAAAACCTGGTATATATTACACGGCACTAGTAAAACAAATAGTTTCGTACAGAGGCCAGTGAAACTCCATTTCTCAGCTCAATACAAAATAATTAGAATCCAAGTAAGCCCAGCTCCGGGTCAAATGCCAGCGCCTGTGCAGATTGCATCTCCACCTGCAACAATACAACCTCAAGAAGGTTTATTGCCGTTTATAATTACTACATCACCGGTTATACGTACGCCTTTAATAATAAACCTATCTACTAACTTAATCTGAGCAAGGAAACACTATTTCCTAGTTTACGACTTACTACAAATTGCAATACGCCCCGCCGCCATCGCCACTCGCAACTATTATTCGACGTTTAATTTTAACAATTGTATAATCAAAGTACACTATTCGAATTAAAAATACTGATGCTCTTGAATGGGAGCCAAAAACATCAAATGATTTCAGTTCCAAAACAAGATCATGCCGTGACTACTCAACGGTGGCATCTGGAATATCGGAATCAAAAAGAATAACGGAAATGTGAAGAACACACAATATACTAAACATAAGGGGATGTGATTCATCCAGTGAAAGCGCTCGTATTTGTGAGTCACAGCGTTATCTTACTTTTACTGCAGCTACATGCCTCTTGCCCAGAAGTCAATGCTGAAGCACAATTACGCAGCGGATGCTCTAACATCGACAGAAATATCAATGCACGTGAATACCGCTATATAAGCTTTGATGACACGAATAGATGCGATGCAGGAAACTGTCCGAGAGAAAGCATAAAAATTTATAAGCATAACACGTTAAAATTTAAATCTTTGTATTATTTGATTTTTATTGTCAAGCGTCTTGACAAGAATGCAATGAAGTCAAAATTTAAAATACACATTATAATTTTATCAACACGAGATTAATTTGATAATAAACACTCAGTCCCCATCATGAGATTACGCGTACAGCTGTTAATTGTCTCGATAAACTTAACTGCTCGTTGGCGGGCCACTAATGCGATTCGTTGATAAAGAATCACGGAACACAGAAAATCAATTAAGAAAAGGTACTGTTATCAGAAACGGCGAAGGTACGCCGAGGTAAAAAGGGCAAAAAGGACTGCGAGTCGATCTTGTCTTATGTTCTTATCGTATCCACTCATTTGTCGGCGACATTCCGGGAATGGCGTCGGCGGATGCCCTAATTGACTTTAGTCGCCCACACTGTATCATACTGCCATTAACGGTCGACGCCTCTAGGAGCCCCTTTTGTTCTCGACGTGTCCCAACAGGTACGCTCTACCTGTACATTAAGATTTGCCAAACAAGGGATGCCATTTTTTTTCCAACAAACTCAAGTATCTCTACCTGGCCTCCTTTTTCCTTTCTTGAGTGCCTTCGTTTCTATTTGAAATATTGTTTATGAAGCCACGTCGCCGTCGCTCGTGTGG
Source organism: Polyploca ridens (assembly GCA_951394255.1). NCBI lineage: Eukaryota > Metazoa > Arthropoda > Insecta > Lepidoptera > Drepanidae > Polyploca > Polyploca ridens. Next base: position 4,092,399 of record OX596243.1, on the reverse strand, counting down.
TCACAAAGCTAATTACAGTGTACTCGCCATTAGTGTGTCTGTGCCAGTGATTAATAACCAAGTCTCGAAAGCTTAGAACGAGATCTAGTAAATTATCTTCATTTACTGTTTCCACTGATTCTGCACTTAGGTAAAGACTTGTTTGAAATCTAGTGTGTAATAATGCTTAAAGTCAAATTACTCAGCTCATGTTTTGTTTCAATTGTCATCTTCTCCAGGCTATGTTTGTCGCTGATTCATCGTGTACCTGTCAGCGACACTTCGGACGCCACTCCATCATACACTATCACTTGACATTCTTTGGGCTCTCATTATGCGTTAATGGAACTCGTAGCTCTCTAAACACTGTCTACAAAGAAGCTAAGAGCTCTTAATTGCACCAATTCTCGTGGAGTTCTAAAGAAATACTTTTTAGCTTTGTTTTCTTATAATATATCCTAATTTGTATAAAGAAGAGATATGACTAAAAGCTTTCAAGTATTCTCAATAATTTATTTGTTTCACTTTTCTCCTAAATAATCTTTTAGGGGAAACGTTTGAACTGCTCTCATTTCTATACACTTAGCATTACAAACTCCTCTTCAATTATCTCAAAGAGCTTCTCGATTGCAATGTCCCTCGGCTTTTATGGTCTAAAATTACCTATTCGGAGCACTCACAGGTTTCCGTTACCTAAAGTAGACTTCCGCCGACCTGTAAATCGATCCAGACGGTTATAAATCTCACTGGAGCCGAGCCCGCCGATATGGTTAAAAGCTTCGACGAAGAAGTAAAAATAGGGACCGCTTTAAGTTGAGGTTCGTGTACTTTGATAAGGTTTTGTAGTTTTTGTAGCATCGGGACCACATCCAAAGATAGCGGTGCCTCGAACCTTGAGATAATAAAACACGTCCCGCAGGATGGCACTTAAGAGGTTTGGGTTCCTTCCAGATTATGGCCGTGGGTTCTATTTAAATAACCGCTGTACGGTCGCTTGTTTGTAATACGAGTTGATTATTTATCACTGATTTTTGGTTCCACTGATAAAGTAACATCATACGTAAGTAACTCAGTTGGATTATTTCAGGTTACATAAAACGCTATGCTCTAAATAATATCAGACGTTTACTCAAGTATGGACGACGGCTGGCTTACATCTGTTATCGAATCGGAATTTATGTTTTTCGTCTTTCAAACGCACCTGCTGCTGATTTAATTTTAAACTGTACATAAGAGGTTACATTCGATAACGCAACAATATTCTGTATGTTTTTCTCAGGACCTCTTGTATTATCTGTTTGCTTAGTTGATTTATGTAAGCGTACGTTTTAAGTGCCCATTGTCCTCCTCTAGCGAGTTTTTCAAGTGGTTTGTCTACAGCTTTCGGGTGCTTGAATCTTTGTTCTCTCACGATTATTTTATGTTGGTATCTGAACCCGGTAGAGACTTCCGCGTTGTCTTCCAGAGTTACATTTACGTACCGGCCAGCCTGGGCGCCTGCGCGCCTGTCCGACCTAAGATATTTATCACTCCGCCCGCCTCATGTAATGTGTCAAAATAAACGGGATCGCTGCGTTTGCGGATATATTTTTACTATTTACTTCTCCTTCTCTCCTTTAATTTAAGAACAGGATAGATTCAATTTCCTACAGCAAAATTAATCGCGTTGCCAACTTTATAACGCGTTGTTAAATTGCAATTCAGTTTGTTTTTATGGAGTATAACTTTCAAAGTATCGTAATGACTCGCTACGGTCGCATGAGCGCATTCAGAATCCGTGGTTTCTATTACAAGTGACTTATGTGCTGCTAATGCGTTGTTTATTGTGAACTTTCTGTCTTGGCAGCAAGGTGTATAGTCGTTTGCTGGTAATTATCGGTTCTGAGTGAGGTGTGCGCGTGCTGGGCTTATCCTGGTGCCGCCGTTGGCGCCGGCGCCGCACTTAGAGCGCATTTTTTTTCCTGCGGTACACCACGTTGTACTCATAATTTATTCATTAAATTAGTAATTTATTCGCGTTTTATATATACAGCCGCGTTAGTTTCTATTTCGCAACTATTGTTTTTTTATTGTATTTGTACGGCGGCGTATCAGCGTGGGCCGGGCAGCGCGTCGATCGCGCGCGTCGTGCGTTTAGTTCAATTAAAAGATCGCGTGTCAAATATTTTACCGTGGGAAACGTAGTGATATCTCATCAATTATAATCCCATCATGCTTAGTATCAACCTGCGTGATAACTGTTGAATAAGATTTCTCGTGCGATCGCATCGTGTGTAGACCGCTTAACCGCAATATGCTACTGGCTGACCTCGACTTGAGCCACCCATATTTTGCTTGCCTAACCTTGCGACCTAATTCGGTCTACATAGTCATGTATTCCAGCTGCCTATTTACTGATGTTTATTATGACCAAATGTTTTGACGATTTGTTATGGGAACAATGACTGACGATGTTCTGTAAACTTTGCAGTTTGCAGTTCTCAAATTTAACGTTATTTCTGAACTAGTTTCTATCCAATTACTGTTCAGCTTAAACAAAGATCCCTTGGTAGTCTGGATGATCATAATAGAGTCTCTGTTTCAAATAGTGACATATTTATAGACGCAGTGTGGGATATCTGCCTCAAATAGAACATTTTAGGCGCGGAGAGCGCGCGGGGTTACACCAAAACGGGGGTCTCAGTTGACCAACTTTTGGAGACCTCCTGAATATCATACCGTTACTCTTCGAAAGTCATATGTTACGCATGAGTGGGGAAGTGGGGTAGGTCTTAAATGACTGGTCATGGGCATGCGTAAGCGGCGCATGGCGACAGATGTGGATGTAAACTGAAAAAGTTCGGTAGCGTCGGCACGAATGACAGAAAAATAAAACAAACATAATTTTTTAAATGAAACTTTTGATATATTTGAGTTGTTTGTCTGTATGTCAGCAACTTTCATTTCTTTATGTTACTTTTGAAGCTGTTAGGAGCATCAACCCTAACTTGACAACACATACCCCTAGCGTGACATGAAAGAGGTGCAAACGTCTGATTTATTATAGAAAGTCTCTCGTATGCAAAGCTGGTCAAAGGCCAGTATATACTTACGGGTTAACATTTAGCTCTGCTGTCAGCTTTCTACCATCCGCATTTAACCATCTCTCGCTATCTTCAGGTTATCTGATATAATCTGGAGGGTAATAATAAAGCTTACCATTGGTTCTATCCAAAACCTACACAGCAGAAAATTGCGTCGAAATTCAAGCATATTTGGATATCATAAATTATTTTCTGGCAGATATCAAAGATAAACTGCCAGTTTCAAATTATTGCCTGATCAAAAACGTGGGATGCTATTTGAATACTAATCTTAACTCACTATAAAATTAATTAAGACTTATGACAGGTTATTTTGATATAAATGGAGTTATCAATGCGATATTTTGGACTTGGTTTGATTAAAGAAAGTACCTAAGTCAAAATAGACAGTCTTTAGGTACAAAGAGTATTCCTCATTTGACTTGAAATGAGCTAAGAAGATAGTAGGTTGCGTTTTTTGACGATTTGTTGATACAGCCTTTTTTTTGTGGCAACATTTTTTTATTGACTGCCAGTCCATCCTCACATATTGGAACCAGAATTGTTTCGAACTGTGCGGTCTCAAAGGAGCTTCCTTCCGCGGACGCTCAGATTGTGGAATGAGCTCCCAGCCGTGGTTTTCCCAATGGACTACAGCATGGGGTTCTTCAAAAAGGGTGTGAAGAGATTTCTACAGGGTCGGCAACGCACGAGTAACACCCCTGTTGATGCAAGCGTCCATAGGCTGCGGTAACCGCTTATCATCAGGCGGGCCGTATGCTTGTTTGCTAAGTAGTATAAAAAAATTGTGTCTTTGTTTCAGGGCGTTTCTTCATTCCATCATACCTTTTAAATATGAACTGATTTAGAAGTACTGCGTGGTATTATTAGAATCCTTATGTCTGGCGGCGATACCGCGTAAGTCAATCTTATTGAACTTCGTTAAACTGGGCTTCATTGAACTCGCATTATCTCGGAGTTCTATAACATTAAGACCTCAAGTCAGACGAGTCAAGGATGGCTTTCTTAACTCGTTTCATATTCACGTGTTCCATAAATGTAATAGAATTTTAGAAATAGGAAGACTTCAATGAAGAAGATTTACTTACGCGGTAGCCCCCTTGTAACATAGGAACAAAAATTGAACACAAAGTTGTAAAAAAAAACACGATTCCATTTCAAAGTGCTTTGTATTTTATATAAAGGCAGTAATTTTTTTAAAATTTTCAAGAAATTTTCTAAAAACTAAAATCCAAATGAACATACCGACTGTACAGTCATGTGTTTATTTATAACGATCAGTACAGTGGCGTGTAAATCGGCTGGTTGTTTATAAGTTTTATATTATGCCGGCTGCAACAATAAACATCGCAGACACTTGCGTACGCGCAGACGGCAGCTCTGTCTACTAACAAAGGGATGTGGATTTAACCCTTTATATAAATTTTGTTATTACATATATTGTTCACGTATTTATTATATTATTGCAATAATTGCTAAGGGTCCTTCCATTATTCCCCCGATTTCGTTTTCCGCCGTTCTTATGTCCTCCGATTCTGTTTGGATACCATACATTTAATGCAATTTTTTACTAAAATAATAAAATATTGTGAAAGTAATTTGTATTGTAATAAAATTGATTTGATACACTTCTTAAAATTTTGCTTCCTATAACTAATCTGTTTTTTTTTTATAATTTGACCATCAATTCGTATAAATAAGCTGTGTAGAGCCATAATAACTTGCATTTTGACAACTTAATGAAATTCGATCAATGTGATATTATAAACGATTAGTAATCTAATAATTCACACAGGGACATTATAATATGAGAATTTTAATTAAATTAATATAGTTTTAATTCCATTCAATAAGAAGGTATTCTTTGAACTAGTTTGTCTTAGGGCTTTGATACTGGCAAGATTTACTGCTCAGCATGACGCATGGTGTAAGATAATTTACATGTAAAAAATATTTTATTAATATATGTATTACAGTTTAATCTTAATATGACTTAGGTAGAGGTAAATTAAACTCATTACCTAATTTTAAGAGATGACCACACATATTATTTTATCGACATCGATTAACAAAACGTTTATTGTTTTCAGGTAAATCCTTCATTCTGGATCACCACAAGTTAGCTATAAAAACAACGGGTAAAGTACTTTTACATTAAACAAAAAATCATCTCATTGAGTTGATTAGCCGACTTATTAGCAGTCAGGCATGAGACCTAAATACCTGAATACACATTAATCAATCACATACACGCAGAACAATGTGCAAAATGCAAAAAAATCAACGATAAAACAATTTATTAGCATAACAATTAACAATCGGCGTTTTTCCAAAGCGGAGCGAATGGCGACGCGCGCGTCGGTGAAAAGGACACGGTGCATTGTTTGCGAAAGGACGGCGCCACCACACGCCCGGCGCCCGACGCATCCGCTAGTGACGCGACGTGTTTTGTCGATAAAACACCCAAGACAATACTCGATCAATTTCGAGTGTACACAATAGCGTTGTTGCTACTTACTACAGCGGTTATGACACTGTTGATTTTATGATCAATTTTGTTTATGGATGACTCATTTACGTACTGTGAGGATTTTTTGTTTTAAATTACTTACCATATTTAATATGTATCTATAGAAAGTTGTTCTAGAAATGGTGCAGTTATTAAAGACAAGTGGCTTGGCGCCTGTAATCAACTAATCATAAATAAGTTAAATAAATTGTAGGGATTATAAGTTTATCGATACTGAGTGGGTACTTGGTTGCGTTTCGCTTGGCTTGTCGCCTGTCGACCTCATTCCACGGTTGCGGCGCCTGTTGCGATCGACGATTAGTGAAACTGTACGCCCATCACTATTGTCTTTTTCTATAAGCGTGGTGATAATTGTTTCCCTCCATTAGATGCTGTTTAAAAAATGCAGTTTTTTCCTACATGTTTTAGAAATCTCATTTCGCGTCTGCACGCAGTCTGTGAATTATTATGTCAGCGCAAACATAATATTTTATACTCCAGACTGTAAATAGGTTCACTAATTTTCGTTAGTTAAACTTTACGACGAGAGTTAATGCACTGGCGACGCATTAATCATTACAATTTTATTTCACAGCTCATGTTACATAGCTCCAACATCTGTAATTGTCCGCAACGTTGGCGCCACTGTTCTTTGGCCGTCTGCCATTGAAATAGTGTGTAGTTCACGCGATTAATTTCAAAATTCAAACATTATCAATATGAATGCAGTAAAAACCGACTTGCTAATCATCTGACATATCAAAAGATCTCTGAAATGCGGAGGTGAAAAGTTATTCGCCGCTATGTGGTGTGAGAATTAGTTTTGGAGCCGAGCCATTATCCCGGAGTATGAATTACGCTCTATTGAAATATGTAATGTTTACAATAATTCCTGAAACACACTTAAATCATTTATATTTCATTACACGGGATACAAGAATAAATTATTTAGTGCATTGCATTCCCAAATTTAATTTACGGTCGCTTTTATAATTGTAGTTATCAAAGTGGCGATAAAAACTTCAATGTTTGGCGTCGGTAAGGCGGGCCGTGATTCGTTTTATATGCACTTGGCTTGTCGCCACCGGTGACCTCATTGCGCGCCCGTTTTTGGCGCCACTGTCGCTTGTAATGATCGCTATCGCATCGATGACATGCCAAAACACGAATTTTAAGATCGTTATCGATGTTTTATTTGCAAATTACTGTGCAACACTAGCGCAACGCCTAAACACTTTTATTTATGATGTGATTATTTGTATTTAGTGTGATGTTTGATTATGCTTTTGATTGCTTTATTTGAATTACAGCCAATATTTTTTATGATTTGCGATGGCATTATTTTATGATGCTTTCAAGTTACCTACTTACAGCCATAATAATATAATTTAAGTTCAGTTGTCAAGTCTGCGTAATTGTCTGATGCCTCAGTACTTAAAATAGATGGTTACTTGCAGGAGTGAGTCACAGGTCGAGGTATTCGTATTATGTGCATATTGATTCCAATTTCCATTGTTTACACATTTTATTCAAGTTTGTACGGTGAATATTTCGTCCGCCAAGTTATCATGATCTATTCTAGCAAAAACATATATGTAATTAACAAAACTTACTACTGACAGACAACACAACCTAAGCAGATGGATATAGAGAGTTGAAATTTGGATAAACATTTCTTGACTACCCGAAAGGTTTTGCCGCAATAGGGATGTTGCCTGGGTAAAAATATAATAATTCTAATTAGTCCATCAGTTAGATTATCAAAAAATATTGGACACGTATTTTTTGCTTTACCAAATCATTAACAATTGACGAAGATAAAGCGCGACTAAGTTCGGGAGTGGGGGCTCGTGACGTCACTTGTTCCTAAAAAGTGTACCACACCGTGACGTCACGCGGAACTTCAACACACGATATCTTCGTATTTTTTTGTTTAATTGACAAAAGAAAAAATACGTGTCTAATATTTTTTGATAATGTAAATGACGGACTAATTAGTTTTTTTCAAGAAAGTAGCCTATTCTACCCCTAAAAGTGTAAAACGGAGGTTCGGTTTTGGACATACGGGGCAGAAATCTAGTTAGGTATCTAATAAATCTTGTTTGTCACCTCCTACTAATGGTAGTTAGTTGCGACACCACCTCGACTTCGTGACTTATTACTAAAGCAGAAACAGTACTCAGTTTAGTTGATGAACAAACGTCAAGAATTAATGGACAATGGGACAAGCTTACTGATAATGTGCGTGAAGGTGCTAAGCAAGATTTGTCGCCATTTGAAGACAATTTGCATATAATAAACATGGTTTGTCTATTTGTAACGTACCTTTATGCCTTTCTATCCAGTTCATCTGTTTGGGATGACAAAGGCCCTGATTCTGTAGTTCACAACTAAACTTATTTTAAAGTCACTATGTCTCTTTCTAACAAAGAACATAAGAAAATGATGTAAGATATTTAGTCCTGTCAAATTAGTCCATTGCTTGTTTTCAATATAAATTTAGTCGCCATCTATCGCGGTTACGCCTAAATACACGCAAAATAAGACGGCAAAGATTAATTTGACAACTTAAAATATGTCCTATCCTTTTTCAATAATGTTCGTAAGAAAGAGATGAGATGTGACTAAAATTAGTTTAGTGCGATTTACAACAGAATCGGCACCAGTGTGCGCAAGTCGTAGAAGGTTTCTGAATATACGAAGAAGTAAGTTGAGCGCTAGCTAATAACAAAAGAAAATACATAACAAAGAGATATCTTACAAATTCCCAGTAATCTATAAAACGACATTATGATGGAATATAGAAACAATTAAGGCCGAATACCAACATTACTTGTCGACTCTATCTCCTACAACTTTATTGTAATTATAAATAAAGATGGAGGCAATTCAACCCGCGCCTGCGCCTCTTGCCGTCCAATTTCCACTTGAGAAGTTAAATGGCTACATCGTATTATTTTATTATCGACGAATGCGGTAACTATCAACATGTGTTCATTAGTACGGACGGACAGACGGACGGACCAATTAGAGGTCTGTGAAATTGTTTTTATGGTCCTTTCTTTATATCTGACCAGTCGTCGCCCTTAATTGATTTGTACCTACGGAGTTGTGATGGGTTATTAACTGTACTGGCGACCTGCTAGGATCAACCCATTTCTTTTACTGTTTACTAGAAGTAAGCGGCAGGGACCGCTGATGGCTTTCAACTCGCAACCAGGTAGTATTAAGTCACGTTAACGTCATGTCGCCGATACGTCACGTCAACTTCAGGGTCGCGACGTGGTGTATGTGAACAAATAGTCGCAGCAACACCTCGGTCACAAATTTTCCTTTACTGCTTCTTCTTTAGCATTCAACCTTCAGACATTAAAAAGCCAAGAGATTACTTTATTGGATCAAATCAAAATTATTGTATTTTTCGTGGATCTAGGCGATCAATTTTCAACTTTAGGTGGATCAATCAAAATTGCTTTTTCTCTCACAACTTGCCTAGTACTTTGCCATAGATAACCTAATAGTTCCTAAACTCACCTTAGTTAAGTAGGTGGTTGATAAATTGATCAACTTAGGCTACCTACACTTCACTACCAGATTGCATGTTAGGCCTTTCTTCACGAACATTAATTTATGTCATATCATAGGTACAATATCGTTCCTATTTCGAGTCTGAGTGCTTTTAGGTTAGGTCATAATTAATAGTTAGTTGATTACTATATCGTTCATATATGGATGGAATATAATATGGAGTGTATACTTTTTCAGGAACAGATAACGCACAACACGTACAAAAAAAATTACTGTTGATATTTTTTATCTTGTTTAAAGCACTTCTATACTGTATAATGAAATAATTTATATGTCAATTTTGTTTGATCTTTTAATCTTTATATTATTCAAAAGAGCGATATAGTTTTATTTTGATCCAATAATCCTCAATTAATTCGTTTATTTTATTGCAATATCTGTCCGTTGTGCGATCCATATTTCGCGGGAGAACGTTTGGTTTATAAATAAAGTTAATAAAATTCGCATATATTAGAGGAAAGTTCCTTGAAGCAATAAGTGGAATATTAGGATTGAATCACGAAAAAGTCGGAAAAATAAAAGTAATATCAACTGTGCGTCAAAAGGGAGTTGAACAGTAAAACGCAGTAATTGTAAAATAATTAATTTCTAAATAAATTAGGAACTTTCTAGCATCTACTAGATATTCCTAATATTTTGATTCTAATGTCAAATTGGCAATTCTAAAAACAAGTGATTAGTAGGTAGCTTGCAATAATCAAACATTATTTCATAAGTAGGCACTCACTTACCGAGCATACACGCTTTCTATTTTGCTATTCAATTCTACCACTTTTTTGTTCACATACATAACCATTATGAAAAGTGATACTAAGCTACCGTATTTCTTAGTAGTTGGAATTTCCTTTGATTTTCTAAGTTTTTATTATGATAAAATATTAATGATCTTGTTGATTGAGTTATTTTTAAAATAAAGTATTTAACGACGAAAATACAGACTTCACATAATCGTAATTTTCTTCTATTAAACTTGCTGGTACTCTGTTTTTGTCCCCATATTTGTTGAATCACTTCCGAACCGGTGGTAGATTCAATTAATGTACTTAAAGTTCATAAGTGCATAAATAATTCATTAGTTATTTTTTTATCCTACCACACATTTTCAAATTTGTCTATAACATTTTCATTAAATATGCTGACGTTATAAAAAATATATTTTAATTATTACTTTCATGTTTTATTCGTCTTAATAATATCAATAGGTACATGCATTTGTTTCAAAATTTCTTATATTGATGTTAAATAAAAAGGCATCAATGGAAAGTCAAATCTTGCTGGTTTGACATAAAAAACAACGCCTCTAGGTACCTACATATTTGAGTTTATTTATCTCTAGACCACACATATGTTACACCCCTAAATAACAGAGTGAACAACTGTCGTTAGTCGTGACGTAATACTTATGTAATATTCCCCAAACAGTCCTCATTTTCCGCCTTAAAATTAAAATAATCGTCATGTTTGAACATATGTCTCAGAAATAACAATTTCTCGACTACGAATTATGTTCATTCCACATCCGTCGATTAAAAGCCAATTTGATATCGAAAATGGTTCCATAATCGCGTGGTTAGCCTAACAGGTAGAATAGAACCGGCTTTTAAATTGGGCCAAAATTATACCCTCGACATTTTTGGGTCATGTTTTTTCATGGTCTAGCGAAATACCGTCTTTTGTTTATTCCTAGAAAATAATGCATGTTTTTTACGTCAACGAATTTTAGTAACAAAAATATATAAATCTAATTATCAAATAAATTTAAATAGCCACATATACAAATTAGCGTGGCCTAAAAGCTTGCTATCTGAAATAGTGCTGGTCTTCCACGTAATTCAATGCTAGTAATGTAGTATTATTTTCCTTATGTTTAAAATACGGTCGTATTTTCAAATGTTTATTGAAAACAACTCTAATGAATGTTCAATTCTGCTTGCACCTTTCACCAGCAAAAGCGTCGATGTTAGTTAACAAGAATTTTGTAATAAATATAAACTATTGTATTGTAATAAAGGTTTAAAATAATACAGTAATAATCATAGACATTACAGACAATATATTTGGCACAAAGCTTGAGAACAAAACAAAATTCTCCTAGAAACATTTCCCTGAACGATAAGTGAAACCACCTAACTATTGCGCGAAACCTTAGCTTTTCCTTTCCAATTCCATTTTACTAACAAATACGGCCTTTGTAAGGAAAAGTGAGCAAATTAAAAAGGCAATTATTTAATCTATGGTTACGCGAAGACTCCGACACTAGAACACGAATGACAAACGGCCAACGTTTAATGTCAATTAGCGATGCGTTCCGGGGGAAATGCCTGTTATCTATAAATAATGCCTGCTTGCTGGTAACACTATTTTATACCTAACAATATTGCCATGTTATTTATTTCCTAATGATACAAAAGTTTTCTTTACTATAGCAGTAAATAAATGTATTAAGTTTGAATATAAAATACTGTTACATGATGAAAATAGAGAATAATGAATAGTCGTAGAAACAGCTATTAATATTTAATCTATAATTACAAACTAGTTCAATGTATTAAATAGATACAAAGAAACTGCAATGAATCAAGACAAATAATAATTTAAACTAACAAAAAGCAATCACGCAACTATGTTGCACGCAACCATCAAAATATTCCGCGCCCTTACAATTATGGAGCTAAGCGAAATCGTGGTTAGATCCTCCTCTATTCTTTAAAGTCAAAAAGACGTATCTTGTTATTTACAAAAATTGACATAAACTTTTTACATCTCAGTTCTTTCAAAACCTTTAACGGCTTAAGCTTTAATATTTAATGTTGTTTTTAGGCATTTCGTATTTGGTTCTGGTCGGATTCCCTCGTCTGTCGGTGGGCGGCTACCCTGTAATCACGGCCCCCCCTCCCGCGTAGAACCACTCTTTGGGAGCGGTCCACGGTGATTATAGGAAGAATTTTACGGCTCCTTCGTTAGCCCGTCAAATCATAGGTCCGTGTACTTAATAGCTTAGAAGACGGGCCTGTGAAACGATTTCGTGTCATTTCCGAGAGTGGATCGGGTAAAAATTACAACTTAGACCATCGTTGCGTTTTTGTATTGTAATTGTCTGTGAATTGAACAAAAATGCCGGTGGAAATGGTCGTGTGTGACGTTTATGAAAGCATTGAAGCGGTCAGACGGTATAAGTGCACTAGTAATTTAGTTCAGCTGCCTTGTGGCGCCTTTTCTCAGTGATTAAAGATCACCTGCCTTTTATTTTCAAGTTAATTCATCGTGAAATGATGCATAATTTATTCGATACTGCAGCTGCATACTGGTTGCTTTAAAAATAGTTAATACACACAAGTAAATAATTAATACTGCGCTACGGCTTGCTAGACGGGAGATGGCAAGGTACTGATAACTTTAAAGCTTCATTAGGAACCTGTTTCAAATATTCCTAATTAAGTAGACTATTCGATGCAATACTGCATGTTCTGGATGTTACTTTTTTATTATCAAGCATAGACAGTTTTATAAATAAGCACCTAATCAAGAAATGTCCATTAAGATTTCAAAACAACGCTACAAAACAATCTGATGTTATTTGGACATTGATGAGAATATACGACTGTAATTATATTAAAAATGTCTCAAATTGCCCTCGAATGAAAGTGGCGAATGTAATGTGCACCAATTACTGTTGTAAAAAAAACAGAGTTAAAACGTAGCCTTATTATGCCATGACATGTAACAAGCGCGAATGGAGAATTTAAAACAGCCAATGAATAAAATGTGACACGAGATTAAAGCGTACCTGGAAAACTTGCTTTCGTGAGTTACGCTCTTATTACATGTGGGTCAATATTATTTATCAGAATAAGAGTTTAATTTTTTTTTTCTTTTAGCCGTGGTAGTTTTTTTTTTTTTTTTTTTTTACTGTTTATAGGCCTATGTTTGACCGCAATCTCACCATGGTAAGTGATGACGTGGCCAAAGTGGTAAGCACACAAAGCCTATAAGGAACTGGCTCTCAAGTGCAGCTATCGGAACACACCGAAAGGTGCTTGGCGACAGATTTTCAACTTGAGGGTGGTAGCCAGCCAGGCGGGTACTACAAAGTACCCTACCACCGTGCTATGGTTTCCTCACGATGTTTTCCTTCACCGAAAGCTCAAGCTCATTGTAGGATTCGAACCCGGGACCATCGTCTCGGTATCCGACGTCACTACCACTGAGCTATCATCGCCATAAAATAAACTGTTATTCCAGTTGCTCTTTTTTATTAATTTCTAAGACTCATTTCTTTTTCTCTTACAAGCTTCTTTCTATTTTAATTATCCACTAATCTAATAGTAATTTACTTTTTTCCATCCTTGATATACGATGACGCTAACAAAGCAATAGAAACATTGAAATATTACAATTAACGCCAAGTTACGCGGTGTACTCAACCATTGGAGATTGTTTTTACAATTTATGCGTTCCTTATTAAACGTAGGTATATTGCGTGCAATAAGATAGTAACAAATTATTGGTCGACATGAGAACGGATATAATAAGAACTTTTTACACTGACATGAAATATTGTAATTGTTTAAAGCAATTGCTGTTTAAATTTGTGTGCCAGTTGTGATCTAAAAAACTAGATAAGGCAGTCATACTCGTATTTCAGACAAGTTATTGCTCATTGATTTGTTTGCATTGTAGGTAATGGTATCTATTTAAGACTTCAAGCTACCTACTTAAATAAGAAGAAAGCTTCTGTTCGTCGCTGTTTTATACGGAATTTGCGACACAACTATAAACATACTCATGATTTTATTTTAAATTTGGTTTGTCTTTCCTTTAATTATCATTTTCAGTCTAATTATCATTATCGTAATTTCCACACAAAAATACAAAAACAGTAAAAACGCATTTACGCTCTTTTTATCTCCCCGGAAACAATTGAATAGGTACTACAAAGAAGCTACAAATCCAGTGATTTGTGTACGAATCACAATGCTACTCTCTGTCTGATTCCGTTTTTTTGTGTTTTTGAAATAAATGGCTGATTATCACGCTATTTTTACACTACGCAAGTACTATGGTATAAATTATTGCTGTTTTGTAGGTATTATTTGTACCTACATCCAGTTTATTATGAGGAAAAACTTAATAGAATTATGGTTGCTATAAAATTAAACGACCAAGTACCTTAATAGGTATTTAGAGCTATTAATATGCTGTTCCTTAGTCATAAATTATATTATTAATCGGTTGGTAGTCCTAGCCAGACGGAACTCACTATATTGCCGATGTTGATGTTGATTGTAGACATAGAGACTAGACTTTGAGATTGATTAAAAAAAATGCGATAATTTGCTAAGTATTATACTTGAACGATAATTTAACATAACCCTTTGCGGCCCGAGGCAGGACCATGCCGGCAAAACACGACACGGTCGGTCGTGGTCGGCGTACTCTCGGCAAATAATCGGCCAGGTCGATAATTGCCGATTTCATTCTACCCGATGATTGCACAAGATTGCACTACAATTTTCTGCGAGCAAACAGTTGTTTATGCATCTGAAGTTTTGCCGACCGAATTCTTTTTACTTGTCAAACAACTTGTGAAGTCGCAATTTGAATTTTTAATCGCGATATTGCGATTTGCTTTCTGATGTTTAAATTGAAGATACTTTTTTATTCCATTACATTTTTAATTCATTATGTATATTTAATTGTAGGTATGCAATTATCGAATCCGTAGCTATAAACGTTTGATGATTTCATTAAACAGGAGTTTTTATGTATTAACGGAGCTACGACTTTTATGATTTTGGTCGAGAAACATAACAATTTGAAGACGCGGCAATAAAAAACCGAATTCAAATTCCCCGTACCTTATTACAGCTACTTATTAAAATATAATTTTACATTTCGAATACATTTCATCCGAGTAACACGAGAGTGGTAATAAACGTTATTTACCTAACCGTAAAGAAAATAATTCGGTAACTATGTTGGGAACCCTGCCGCGTCCGGTGCTCGGTACTTTGGACCACACATCAGCTCGCGTCGGCATCTTTGTATGGTTTACATAGTACGTTTCACTTGTTAACATGACGCATGGCATGAACTGAAGCGATTCTATCAAAATTATGTGTAAAAACAAAACAATACAAGAACAAGTTTACGTTATTGTCGCATTAAAATTGAATGCCGCTTCTTCATAGTGAAAATTATACTTTTAAAATATTATCATATTTGCTTCTTTGCTTTATCTCAACACTTCTCAGTAGTACTTATTCTTTTTTTGTATTTTTCAAACAACTAGCCAATTTTATAAATGCGAAAGTTGGTCGTGGGTGGATGATAAATATTACTCAATCACGTCTAAATGGTTGTATTTGGACGTTTGGCATATAAATACATATATGTTACGATAATTTAATATAACCCGATATAATTGTGATTACGGTTGGGTTTCTTCCCGGGAATAAACCCAACTTCGAGTAAATTTCCAATTTGGTGGGAATAAACCCGGGAATTTTCCCATTGGCTGGGAAAATACTCAAATGCTCACATTTAGTAGATTTTGCGTTTATAGCGAGAGAGACCTTTGCCAAATCGTTCGAATAACATTTAACAAGATTTCTATTAGGGTCATACACATATAAACATTTTTTTTTTAAATTTTGTGACGAAAATTTCGTTGTTGTTAAAAAAGTGATGTTTTGGGGTTGTGGTGGACAGGCGGCGGCCCCACACAATTCCCACGCCGCCCGGCTTGGTGGTAGTACATACTCGTCCGACTGGCTAGAGATCACCCTTGTGAGTAAATCTGACTGGAAGCAGTTGCCTTTGTTTCGATAGGGTTCACGAGAGCCAGCCCCCCTACATCCGAAGTGTGCGGCATGTATGATGGTGGGGTCTAGCGAAGCGATTTGGGCGATCTCTGATTTGTGTGGCGTGTTGGGTTGACATGGGGGTCAGGGAGTCGTCTGTCCGCTGGCCGCCCGCCGGCTAGTAGGGGACCCGATTTTGCAATATCAGGGGTCAGTCAGTCCACAGTAATATCAACGCCGTCCTTCATCATCTTGAGAGAGATACAGATAACCTGCCCGAGCGATACATCGTATCATCTTATCTAGTGTGCGTATTCATCCGGGAGGGCATCTGTTGTCGACGTCTGAATAACCTAGAAGACAGAACCCTGTCTACTCTCTGGCTGCGCGTGGACTACGGTGAGTAGGTATATACGGGTGGACTGGCGTGCATCTACAAGTCTCATCGTGGCGACACTGAGACAACTCGCTTCTTTGAACGCGTCCAAGAAGCGACTGCCACTGTGCTGGAACGGTACCCCATAACCGGGTGATTGTCCTCGGAGACTTTAACGCCCACCATAGCGAGTTGGGTTCTTCACGAACTTACCACGCTAGGAAAACCGTTTATGACTTTGCTTTCGTTACGACTACGCGAGCACTACCCTTATTGATTGCCACTGGATAACTCGCGTGTCACGATAAATAACGTGTTAATCCACAGCGCAGAATGCTAGTACCAGCGAAGAAGAGTTTGTAGCGATTGAATTTATTGGAGAAGTGGATTGAGGTCAAAGATGTAAATATAATTTTTGAATTACAGGTCGAAGAGAAAAACTTTTGGGGATGCAACTTCATGTGGTCTTGAGTATCAAAAGTGAACCCGGTACCTTGGTGGAAGGCTATATGCGGTAGTTCTAGTACATGCAAAGTCCTTTCTCTCTGACTCCTACTTTCCAGGATATGTTCTTGGAGATCAACGTGATCGTGATCTCCTGGGGTACTGGGATATGGCTTTATTAACCAAAATTCTTTAATTTCGGCTGTTCTATTGAGTCAAAATCAGAAACTACTGCTAGAAAAGTATAAGAATCTTGTTTAGAGTTAAGTGGTACTTCACACCACGCATCGGAGCAGTTTCTGCAACAGTAAAGAACAACGTCCGGTTGTGGGTGGACTGCTCATTTCACCATCGGATGGATCTGCCAAGTACCGATGATAGACTTATCGGCAATGAGGAGTTGGTGAAGGCAAGGTCATAAGACTAACTCATTAGCGAAAGGTTGCTATAAAATGAATACTGTAGCGTTTTTATCGAATCGCAGGGCGAATCCATACATTCAGAGTGAGCGGCCAGGTTATGCCGGGCTTGTACCCAAAACGCCACAATGGTTGTCATCTGCAGTAATCTGCACTGTAGAGGGGGTGGGCTCTCGTGCAGAACGAGCACGCGTGCACACGCACGACGCTTACGTAGCCCGTCCCGGGTCCCGGGTCCCGGGGGAACTGTGACATTCCTCCAAGGTCCGCGTGGGTCCGCGCGTAGTTAATGTAGGTACGTACAACAACGAGTATGGTTGAAATTACAATTAAAAGCATCAAATAATAATTTTTTTTAGGTACAAAAAGCCAATTGAGTATTTTCCCGCCGTTCGGGAATATTCCCGTATTTTTCCATTCTTTCCCGTATTTTCCCGTATTTTTCTTTTCTTCCCATATTTTTTTCTTTCCCTGCCCATCCCTAATTGTGATTATTTTAAGCCACAAATGAATAAAAATGCAATGGCTACGATGCCATTCAGATTAGTTTAATGTTTTCGCTTCTGCTTCCAACTCGAAACACGCACTATCGTCTGTTTAAATATTTGTTGTAAATGAACGAGAGCCGCTTGTTTCTACCGAAGTGAGTGGCTGGTTACACGTAGTATTTGTACGTCTACTTAAGCCCGTTTTAAGAAGGGTCGATGGGACCGAAGGCTTATTATCACTTGTCCATTCCGACGGCTAGTTTCATCGGTAACTGCCGGTTGCCGTCAACGGCATGTCTTGATAGAACGGCCATTAGCAGTGGAGGGTTGAAATGTCATAACTTTCTACAGCTTGCTCCCTGATAAAATGAGGCGCCGTCGCCGGTGGGATTTTGCCATCAGGTGATTCGTTTCCAGGAGCCTGTCAGCTTCTGAACGAAACTCAGTTGATTTAAAAGAACGTAATTTAAATAAAAGCTGTCGTCCTTAATTAATTGCTCAATTATTCTCACAGCCATAAACATGTTTACAAGAGACAAAGAGATAGCTCAGAGTGGCTCAGATTTACATGTCATTGAAATAATGTAGGTACTTACGTGATTCTCAAAGTTCGTATTAATTGGCATAGAATTCGTTGCGTTAATGTTATTACCATGTTTCGAAATAAAAGCATTTAGTTCTAATTTTCATTCCATTTAATTAAAAAATAACGGTAAATTCGGTAGCTTTGATTAGTTGAATTAATGTGTCACTTGGTATGTTTGTACAATAAATTGAATTGAGATAAGAAAGTGTTGTTGATGTTCAACGTAAAGTCTTTGAATTGATTAAAATAACAATTAATTTTCAAATTTGGAACTGTTTAGATAACCCGTTTATTAAAATTTGTATTATAACTGTTATAATGAAAGAATGTGTTTTTTATGCGTTATTGATGACAACTTTATTCTCAAGAAAAATGCGCTTCTGTGGCCTAAAAAAGTTTCTTCTATTTTTAATAGCAATGATATTTAAAATAGGTGGTTATAGACAGGTCAATGTTTTACCACATTCTTAGTAGATGTAGTGGCCTCAGGTGGTACCTACGTACACAAAATCTCGAGGGCAATAATAAACAACTCATAATATTGACTAATAATGTACAGTCCCCATCTCAACATTAATTTCCAAATTATATTCACTAATAAACAACGAATTATAAATAACTGTAAAAAGAATTTGTCATTGCGTTAAAATTAAAAACAGAATGCCTGAAGCATCTCAATTATAATAATCGAATTAGTCGATCGATTGTCATTAATAACAAAGCTCTAAAACTATTAATAGCAATAAGCAGTTAGATGATATATTATGTTTGGGAACTGGTACGTCACTGGTAGTACATCGAACTCAAACCTACAACAATAACGCACCAATCTATAAAACTATGCTAATCGTTATTGCAAACGGAATAAGACTTAACATCGAATGCACACTGTTAAAAGAGCAGCAAAAATAAACTAGTAATTTCTAATCCGCTAATAAATAAATTTAAATTCCACAAAATATTGTAATAGAGTACATTAATCGAAATTAATAGTATAATGAATGATTCGTATTAATTTATACAAGTATCGGTATTCGGTATTTAATCGTTAAGTTTTCAGTAAATTCTCGTATTGATGTCGGTGTTGTACATAATTTTTATTAACGACTACTTTTATGATTTAATAAAGGTTGTTTTAAAATTTATTTATGACATTGGTTTCTATTGAAGTTACTCTCTATGTTCTAGCAGCTAAACTAAACATTCTTTCTTGGCTAGCATGTTTCGTGTCACAGATTACAGAATAAAAGGTAGATGAAGCGCACGGAACACGAAAGTGAAGCCAAAAAAGCAAATACAAATTTGCTTTGTTTAACCACAGCTTATTAATAAAGAAGTGTATTTTATTAAATAAAGTTTGTTAAACAAAGCAAAACGAATACCAGGCATCTGATTTTGAATTTGTATTTGCTTTTTTGGCTTCACTTTCGTGTTCCGCGCGTTCCATCTACCTTTTATTCTGTGATCTGTGTTTCGTGTACTCATTTATTATTACAAAAACGGCACAAACAATACTGCTAGAAAATAAAACAACACTATCTTGGGTATCATCAATATTTTGAAACTAGAACGCTATAACTAAAATCGCGCATCACAACAACCGTTATAACATTTTAAATCCATAGACTATCTAATAAATAGCACATACCGTTAGTGTTTTTATAGCAAATTATCAGGCTGCAGTGTTTTAAGTTTGCTTTTCTTGTTGTACCTACTCCATAACGGATGCTGAGCTCTGATTGCAATACAGATTAATCTCTTACAAGCTTTCATTGTACAGTGAAAGCCATTTAAATTACACTTAGGACATTAAAACTACATTATCGTCTGTTAGTAAAATTGTTATAAATTGTATCAAATTTAAGGTAATTTTATTTGGAAATGCAGTTTCGTTTCGGCAATTTTTACTGGTATTTAATTTGACCTCAATTTCACAAAACCGAATAACGAGATTTTTAAATGAGTTTTTTTTTATTTACTTTCTTATCCATGTTATGTTACATTAAGTAATAGATAATGTAATATAATCCATATCACTTATATGTAACTGTTAACAGCGTCTTCTGTTACGTACAACGAGGAGCTGATACAAATGGTACTACCGCAAACTCCCTACCACTGATCTAATTCTCGATCTGCAGGGCAATTTTAAAACGGAAACGGATTCAAAAACGACCGAGGCGATTTTCCGCAATTGCTATTTTAATTTCCGAATTCGAATATTTTTGATGTTTCTTTACAGACATCAATTCGAGTCATCGAAAAGTGTTCGGAAATTAAAATAGCAATTGCTTAAATTCGTCTCGGAAATTTTTGAATCCGTTTCCTATAGCGATTCCGACGTTTTAAAATAGCCCTGCAGAAATGAAAAATGCTCCATTTATTTCTTATGAGGAATTTTTTACTTGATATCATTTGATGATATAATTATGCCATTACACAGGTGATGTGACGTCTCTCATATTATGTAAAACAAGACGTTCTAATGTAATATTAACTAACTACTTTAATTTATGTTTACTAATCCACTTGTCTTCGTTTTTTTTACCTTTGATAAATGATTTTTTATGGGCTTGTGTTGTGCTTGGCCCCAATCTTACTGGCAAGTGATAATTGTTCGAGTACCACTAGTGTTGTGCCATCGAATTCCGCAAGTCCCGGACAGAGCATACGACCGCATTCCGACCGGCCGCGGCCCATCGCACATCGAGAGAAATTCTTCAAGTGCATTCCGCTAAAAAAACGGCATAATCTTAAAACATGACGTTAGATTTCAATTTAATAACTGTCATAGGATAAAACATCCTAGCGATCCTATCGAAATGATAATTTTAATAGGCCGTGTCCGCGATTTGATGTTTATGTATTCGTTTAAAAGTTCCGTTATTCTTTCATTGTATAATACAGAAAATAATGTAATTTACCTATTAAACTGAGCTAATAGGTAAGGCGATGATAGCTCAGTGGTAGTGACGTCGGATACCGAGACGAAGGTCCCGGGTTCGAATCCTACAATGAGCTTGAGCTTTCGGTGAAGAAAAACATCTTGAGGAAACCATAGCACGGTTGTAGGGTAATTTGTAGTACGCACCTGGCTGGCTGCCACCCGCAAGTTGAAAATCTGTCGCCAAGCACCCATCGGTGCGACAGCTACACTTTGAGAGCCAGTTCCTTCTAGGTTTCGTGTGCTTACCACATTCGGCCACATCGTCACTTACCATGGTGAAATTGCGGTCAAACGCTGGTCTATACATAGTAAAAAAACATTTAGTTACTTTTGTGAAAAAGTAACTTCAAAGAATCGCTTGCAATCAAAATTATCGTATCTCAAACTTTCTAAAGATTAAATAAATATGACACAGCATTGCTTTTCCACCATTTAATTAAAGCTTAACAACGCTTGGATAGGAACGGAATGCGGTCGCTTCGTACATAGAATGAGCTTCACATTCAATCTGGCTTACAAATCCAGCGTCCGAGTCAATGAACCAACTGGCCAACTAATGAAACTTTCCCAAAACAAACGCCGTATATTACCCGTGAAGCTAAAACGTGTCGCAAGAACACAAATTAACTTATACCTCGGTCGCTAAACATCCAGTGACATGTGACAGCCGACGTTCCATATTTACACAATATATTAACGGTAAATCTCGAATGAGAACAACACTAGAGAACGGGACGCACAAAGGGTAAATGTTTACGGAAAGTCGGCACGCGTCGTACGTAATATTACCACATGATTGAGAGCTGTTATGATTTAAGCGACAATCCAGTCGAGAGCGTTAAACGACGGCCATTGTCGATGTGACATTAAATGTCGCCTACACAATCGAAGGGGTTTCGTTCGATAGAGGTCCATTCGAAGCGGATAATGCTCCGCGCTCGTGAGGAAAAAAAAACTCTCGTGCAGGTAGCCGGCCCCCTGTCCATTGTTACTTAACGAGCCGATGAATAATCCGATTCAGTATTGAACAGGTGGCATCGCTTCTAACATCGGCGCTAGCTCCATTTTGCGCTTTTAGGAGTTCGACGAACGCATTTCATTATTCAAATGTTATTCGAGTGGCGTGAAAGCGCCTCGATAACCTCGACGCGGCGGGACGTGGCCGGAATGACTGATAAACGAACTATACTTAGATCCACATTAAACCTATCAATTGCAGTCTTTACTCAGTCGTAATAAGGGCTAGAGACGTGATCTATCCGAAATCCCAGCCGGAGCCAAACTCATTACCATTATCGATGCGAAAGCAACGCAGACCTAGAGAATTATTCTTAGCTAATGTTAATCAAAACTACTCCAACGAATTACATCACTATGTAGGCTACGAACGAGGAACTCGTTTAAATAATACACGGTTGTCAAGTGATTTCTATTACTCGTAAGCACATGTACGGTTCAGCGTGCGAATGAGCAATTTTCCGGGGAAATGATCTTGAGCCGCAACAGATAAGTCTTTGCGAAGTCGTGCGCCTCTCCATAATAGCGTTCACATTTGTTGGTGGTTCGTCGACACCGTTCGACATGTCGACTCGTGAAGTACCGCTACATTTTGACGCATCGTTTTCTCCTAGAAAATCGTTCCGAAAAGCTCGTGGAGATCTCCGATATGGGACAAGAGATTATCGGCGCGATTTGTCGAGGTGCAGCAACACGGAGTATTAAGCTGCTTTAGAGAGAGACTCGATCTCGAATTGCGATAGCTGCAGAAACGCTACTCGACCCACAGACAGGCCTCTCTCGGCTCGCATTCCGATGGAAATTGCCCGCGGCCCGGCCAGATTACTGGCGCCGCATTGGATAATTACGCACCAGCGAGGACATCCATTACGGAAGATAATTCTGCGAGTGCAATTAGAGGATGAGTCGTGATTCTATCGCAGGCGGCGATGCGAAACGATAACACTAGCTCTGATATAAATTAACTATCCCCACAGTTATTAAACATCGCCTCGAGCGCCTGCTTAACATTCCACGACACTACACCGATGATACTTAACACGCTGACGGCGTTTCGCATATTGAGCATAGTAATAACTGAGCTGCTGAGAACTCGTTAACTTTGATACCCGCTCAGCTTTGATTGAATACAGAAGTCACAGATCAAACCGTCAAAATTGACAGGTAATAAATAGCTTCATATAGCGGATGTCGGAATGCGACAACAAGGCCGTAACGCAGCCTTGCTTTTTCCGCATCATCCAATCAGCATAAAGCCTGTTATGCTGGCTCCAATCTGAATAGCAGAGAAACCGGCTGCGGCGCGCGCCACATTCATTATTAACGTAATAAAGTACTAGATAAAACGGACTCGGACAGCGTGTGAACGCTAAGAGAAAGCCGTTGTCGCAACATTAGCTGCTCGCTTATTACCATCAGATAGTCGTTCAGATGTTTTTGACCGATTCCGTAAGTTTGATTGCGTCGCGTCCCTGGTGAGCCCTGGTCATAAACGATTAATGCCTACTAATGATCATAATCTTTCAACGAAAAGCTCGTTTACTTTTGTGTTGTGGTAATTATTTCGTGAATGTTATCTTTTATGGATACAATTCTAATCAATAGAAACGTATATTTTATTGGATAAACATGACTGCTATAAAACTAAAAACCATTTGGTCCAGACCTTCGCAGATAATCTGACAGGAATAGTAAACTATTTCTGTGTGGACTGTTTGCGCTATCAACGTGCTACATCTAAATTGAATCTGCGATCTGAAATGAGCGAAATGTACTAAAGAAACGAGCTTTGAACATGATATCCAGCATAGACGTCTCATTGCCGTGATCTGTAATGAAATTGAAGGGACGTAGCAAGCGAACCGGTGTTATACTTATCTTATTAAAAAGATCAGCTCAAATGCGGCGTCTCGTCGGCGAACGTTTCAATCGCGATTTACCGCAACCGGCTCCTGGGTCCCGATCGGATCTGCTGCTAAATATTTGCTCTTACAAAATATATTTATTGGATACAAATACAATATCCTCTCAATGTATTGTTGCAGTAACATCTTCTTTATTAATTAAAACAGGAAGAAAATTCAATAAAGAATCCTCTCTCATTTAATACTATTTTCTTATTCACTTTCATGTTCACACAATTAGTGACGGAAACAAAATAGGAAACCAGAAAATTAACACCTCATTTACCTCGGCACGTGTCGGAGGGTGACCGATGGCCCGAAAACACCGGATTATGCGGCGCGGGAGTCCAAATAGATGAATTACCTCAACATCCGTGAAACCACGCTTCATGAACAAATGTGCTGTGACAACAACGCGGCGACGCCCCTCCATTTACAAAACATCTGCAAGAAAGCAAACAATTCCTAATTCAAGTTAATAAATCTGATTAAAGAATCGAAAGTTCGGGTAAAGATAAGGAGCACTTCCCTTTATCTTATTGTGTTCTATCCCATACTTATGAATTCCTACTTCGACTCATTAGTTAACCATCTCTGTCTGGTCTCGCTTCATCCTTTTCTCTCTCGTCTCCGGAGGGCCATTTATCAATTCCAAATAACATGCCGGGATCTTTTCTCTTGTGTTTATTTGTTTTTTATTAACCTTATCCTTCGGTGCTCTGTTTGTGCCTTCGTTTTTGAGACGAAATTGATTGTAAAGCCGGCCTAATGGCATCTATCGAACATAATGTAGGATGCATTGATAACGCTAATTGTGCGCCTAATGAGAGAATGAATAAAAGTATATTTTTGGAATCATCCTTTGAAGCTTGGATCGATTTAAAGTTTAAACAATTGACGATAAAATTAGTCGTAAAGCCGAAACAATAAGACAAACAGCATAAAATTAACGACCGTAATAGAATCTTGGCTTCATAATAAACTCACGGGGCGCTGCAATTAATGAATGCAATTTTGCGTGCAAAAGCTATTAAGGTTCAGTTCGCTATTAAAAGTTTCCAATTTCCCAGAGTCGAGGTTCAGTTATTAACAGAGTCCTGTGTGGTGCTCTTTTTATTTGTCTGAGTTGACTTTTTGTTCTACTTTAATTATTTATTTATTGCGAGTCCGGTTGCCCTTCGCTTGCGACTTCATCGGCCGCCTTTTAAGAGCACGAAAGAAATTCTTAAATTTCTTGCAGGTATACGGAGTTACTTGAGTCATTAGTTTTTTATTTCATGTCGAAATTGAGCGAGCTTTGAATTCTTCTCTAACTAATTTCAATAACGTCTCTAATGAACCTTAAAAATTTGATTACTTCAAACTCGTCAGTTTGATGTTAGTTTTTATCGGAATTCTCAATCGATGTCCCACCGAATACCGACTCACATCAGCAGACAACTCCACTAATCATTTAAAAATTAGACTCGAAAAAACACGATTCCATGAACGAAAAAGATATCTTAAAGATGCCGGACATCAAGGGGGGTCTTCCTTAAGCTTTCCTCCGGTCTCTCAGAGCAAATAAAGCGGCGTCCCTCTGAAATTAATTTGGTTTTGTTTCATCGTCTGGAGCCGAAGCATTTACATTGAATGCGGTCGGAGGCTGGCCGTTTGTGAGGATATTTATGTAAGGGCCCGCGGAGTATGACGTGCGCATTATTCATACACGAGACGTAGCACGGACCAGCTGTATGTTATTTTTACCGGTTCATCGGCATTGTCGCCGATGGGTTCCATGTAACAGGTATGGTTTTTGCTATCGATGAGCATTTGCAGTGTTATTCTGTTCCATGATGCCTGCTGCTACTGAAAATATTAAATTTAATAACAGGTTATTTTCTTTGTCTTGGATTTACATGAAAATGAAATAAGCAAAATACATTAATGTTATTGCTATAAATAACAACCAAGCCACATATGCAATGGCAGTTTAACGATCCCCCATATTGGTACCGGTTCAATGACAGGATATTACTGCTAAATTTCTATTAGATTCACGGTTACTTTACGCTTGAGTGCCAGTGGGCGTAGATCATTATACTGAAAACTGTTAACACGTGTACCTAAGAAACGGCACGCAGGTTGTGTAAATGTAATGCTATCAAATTTTACGACATCGCAAGGCGCCACGTCGTCGATGTTCATGATTGGATTCACAAGCCAAACTGCATTTCCTTTTGCATTTGTAATAACTACTTCCTGTTCGTTCGATAGTTAATATACTTCAGAATCAACGGGTCTGCCAATGCTATTTACAACTTGCCTACGATCTATTAGATAAATAGATTTTTATTTCTTCAGGATTTTTGTGGGATTTATATTTCACATCAGCCCCATCAGCATAGATAGCTAGCGTAACCAAATGTCAATCTCATACATTTTGTAGCGTTTCTATTCGCGCAAACGCAACGAAATGTACTTTGTCTAGGGGTACAGGTATTTCATCTAAATATCTTCTTCTAATCAATTTTGAGATTTGTGATTCTAAAGTTCAATTTTCCTCATTCCAGATTCAAGGTCGGACACAGATGCAGATGGCGTGAGATGCTACTGCAACACAGCACAGTGCGTCAGCACAGGGTACATGTGCAGATCGCCCCTCAGTGGGGGCTGCTACAGCGAGCTTCCAGCTCCCAGACCCATCCATCACGCCAGACATGGGTGCTTGCATCATTTAGCTGATACGTAAGTGTAATAATATAATCGAGCAATAGCCCAATGGTGCGGCCAAATCGAGTTATTGAAATAAGCGCGTTTAAATCCTTAGCAGCAGTAAACACGCCTGAAGAGGATGCAATATTTGACACTAGGCCTATAATTTCTAAATTCCTGATGTAATCGTATTGCGAAAATCAATACGATTACAACATTCCTCCTTGTTTTTGGTCAGCAAAAAAGAAGATTTTAAATCCTGAATCTATTAAGTTGTTCCGAGAATGTCTTGTTCGACCCTGGAAACCTTTTATTCTTGTAATCTTGATGAAAGTGAATACAAGAGAAGTCTGTATAATGTGATAACATGGAAAATGTAAAAAGCTACGAATTATTTACAAACAACTCGTTGGACTTTGAAAGAATATTCAAGAAAATTTGATTTGACTTTGTTGAAATTCTTATTTGGCTTTCGTTATAAAAAGCCATTCAAGAGGTATTTAATAATTAATTTGTTTAATCGCGCATGTAAATCACATAATAATCCTACTGAATACGAGTTTTGTGAAGTTTCAAAGATCGAAACACGATCGAACAAGATTCCTTAATAAGGTACACTTAAAGATCTTATCATCCTAATAATTAGCTTAATTAGTATACTGACATTGGTTAAATGTCAACCCTTTACAAAAAGGTATAAACAACAGCAAAAGGAATAAACCATTTGTAAGATGAGCAGTTTGCTACATCTTAAAATGTGCTTGTAATTTCTGCTTAAGAAGCACCGTTAACGATGCAATTTATTTAAATTGCGTGTCACTCCCTAATCCCCGGCGGTATTTTGCTTATCAATTTTACAGCGTTGATTTGTTTTCGATGTTAGAACAGACGGTTTCCTGTGTTCCTTTTGACTTGCATCACGAAATTAATTAAGTATTCTTTTGTTGGACGCGGTACACGTAAGGTGCTCTGTCATCCATCAATTCTGCTTATCATGCTTGTAACCGCGGCTCCACTAATATCTATATGTTGCGTTCCATGTGTCTTCAATCAATTTGTCTTCGTTCGTTTCAAAATTATTCCGCTGCTCTTTCATCATCGATGACAGTATGAAGATACGACTGTTACTTTGATTGAAAACGTCGACAGCTCTTTATAGGTCGTCTTCGCTAATGCGTTTGTTTACCTTCAAGTACGCTACCTTCGATACAACGTTGAGTAATCACAAACATTTTATATTTCTCGTAGTATGTTCACCTCGCTTAATATTAATTATTCCGTCGAAGGCACGTCGGAGCCGGCTCTGTTTTTATACACTGAAATTACCCGCTCAGTTGATTATCTTATTCGGATCGGTCCGGGCCCTGTTCAGAGAACAGGTTCCACTCTCGGGCGCATGCCCGCTTTTATTTGCTTTAAATAATTTTTGCTCTTTTTTGGCAATCTCTGCTCGTCCATTATCTTCGCTAACGATCGTCGGGTTCGCTTCGTTAAGATTTCCATCGGTATCAAATTGAAATAGTACGCTTTTATCGGTAATTAATTCTGCTTTGAGTTATTTATTGACGAATATAAAGTGCGCCTGAGTGATGTCGGTGTGATGTGCTCGTTTGTTAAGATAAGGGTGACTGTGAGCCTTGGGGTTGAGGCGCAGGTCAGGATCCTAGATAGCGCCGCAGCTGTACGGGCGCCGACCCGGCCTATCCTATATGTTAAATCTTCAACCAGATATACTATTCACTGTTACAGAGGAATAAGGCTCTAAATCCTGTATCTAAACAATTTGATAAATCTGCGTCGCATTTATTTAGATGTTCGTATCTTTCTTCAACCCTTTTGACTCTTTTAGCAAACAAAGACCATTGTAAATCTATTTTATCGTATATTTTTGTTTTGATTATCTCGATTAGCTAGCATAAAACAGTTGCATGTACTGACTGTTGAATATCTCAATGATCATTGTGTTCATTGTTTTTATTTGCATTATTTTCGAATAGATTATTTTTATCTATCAGGAAGTATTTTATTGTTATTTCCATCAATGAAATCATTGTCAGGTTAAAGGTGTTGTCACTTGTCTAGCACATAACATCCTTCGTAAATAACAAAGATTTTCCAGTATTTATCTTTGTTCATTTATCGTGGATTCTTAAGTTTACTTCACAAGTCTCTTTCAGGCTTGTACTTAGTTTTTAATTTATCCAAGTATATGTAGTTTAATTATTTTAAATCTGTAATTGTCAAAGATTTCTTAAATCACAATTGTTATAAAGTTTCTGTATTAATATTTCTGCGACAGACCATTTCTTTTGCTTTATGTTTGCTATCTTATCGAATGGTGGTTCTTATATTTCTTTTTACATTAAAAGGGATACCATCTTGGTCTGCAGACTTAATTAGTACTTGTACTTGAGTGAGAATAGGTACATGTTTATTTTTAAAATATTTATGCTTCATACTAAAAACCGGAAGGGTGTCTTATTGCTTTGTTCTTAAGTTACTTGTTTTTAGAGTCAAACGCTTTATTAAAAACAATTTGCCGTATAACCTATAGGTATCTCTTATCCCGGTTTAACAATTCATTTTATTGGAACCTAAGGATTTTCTTAGTTTAATGTCCATATACAGGGTGTTGTTTTGGTCGGCGACAAGCGACCCAGGAGCGGTAGTACAAAGTATATATTCCCCAAAAATGGACTTAATTCCGTTAAATACTGTAAATATGTTGAGAAATACCTTATTCAATTTGAAATAAAATTACCGCAAAGTATGGTTACTAGGCACGTGCACATACTAGAGCTAGGCACAAGCCGCCATCGCCCCACCCCTTTACTTCCTCGTACTCCCTTTGACTATTATGTCTACACTTTAGCTTATAACATGATTTTCAAAATTTTAATTTTTTTCTTTTTATTATTAAAAAAAAATAAAGTATTTTTTTTATATTTTTTTTAGCACCAGTGTCATTTGTATTATCGACCCTGAGTCGCTCGTCGCTGACCAAAACAACGACCTGTATAACGTTAATAAATACGTAAGTCGAGAGTTGAGTTACCTTTTATACAATCGAATTTGAAACCCAGCCTAAGGCATGAGATTTATTTTGGATTAATACAATCTACTCTTGAGACTTATTTTCAATATAACTTTAACTGCCATAACAAATATTTTTATACCATAAAACTCATTAAGCCATGAATAAATAAAGCCATTATAAAAAATAGCAGTGGCCAATTATAAACGACCAGTTTATTGGCATAAGTTATCAAGTTCTAACTATATCCTATAACTTGTTCGCCTATTAGTTTATTATTATAGAATAGATAAAATTAAACATAATTATTATGGACAATTATTATTTTGTAGGAAAATAATGTCCTAGTGCCTGCGACTGCGGCTTTCATGCTTATCGTGATTTCATATTAGGACCTATATTTATAAACAAACGCAATTTTTATTAAAAAAATATGTTAGGTGTCACAAAATTATACAAGTAGTTTTTTTCTACATGAATTTAGGTACTTACCACTACACTAGATCGACTACATTATTTAATCATTTATCTGTGGTATTCCTCTAGTTATATAATATGAAAAGATGTATATTTTGTAGTACGGTTATATCCTTTTAAGACCCATCACATGTTTAAGATAGCCTGTGGTGTTTTGAGGGGGGATTAGAATAAACATCATTATTATTATTTTATACAAATTATGTCTGAAATTTGACATTATTTAAACAAAATGATACACGCTCAGATTGTGGAATGAGCTCCCCGCCGTGGTTTTCCCAATGGAGTACAGCATGGGGTTCTTCAAAAAGGGCGTGAAGAGATTTCTTCAGGGTCGGCAACGCGCGAGTGATACCCCTGGTGTTGCAAGCGTCCGCTACGGTAACTGCTTACCATCAGGCGGGCCGTATGCTTGTTAGCCACAATAGTGGTATAAAAAAAATATGCAAGTAACTAGTAGGTATTATAACCCTCATTGAATTACGGATGCATTTTCATAAACTTATTTAATTGAAAAGGGAAGAGTATACAATACAATACAAGGAGCTAGAAAAAAAGAAAGAGAGAAAAATGATTTACTCGCTAGGTAGGTACCTATTTAGCTAAGTATTGTAATTTCATTTCTGGCCGCCTGTTTCGATAAATATATTTGAAAGGGTTGTCTCTAAAATTATACATTATTTTACTACCCTTAAAAACTAGCCTGAGCTCCCGGCGCCCCGCGTGTTCATTGTTTATTTTTGTCATTGACTTGTTATGGTGCGTTCATGCTACACGAACCTAGGTCATGAACACTATTCGTTCGTGGTTCGGCTCGTGCTCGGTTCGCGTAGCATGGACGCACCATTACACTTACTGCCAGTTTCTGAAAGCCAAATCAAAGTTAATCTATCATCAAAACTGTTGCCGTCTTTGTCATTTCAGACGTCATAGACAATGACAGGTATACTTTTAACAAGAGATTAATTTTGATTTGGCTTTCAGAAACTGGCAGTAAATCCCTTGACTTGCGGTAAAAAAATAACAATTGATTTCTATTGTTTTCCTCGCCCGCGCGGATCGTCAAACAGTCAAAGTATAGTTACTATGCAGCTCTTTTTAGGTACAGCGAATACATCGCTTAAAACCCTCCATAAAAAATCCCGCGGGCACTTGAAAATCGTTAACTCGAGAGTCATAAGCACACTAAAGAACAGACAAACAAACAAGATTGCGTCTTCAAAAATTAAGGATCTAAGGACATATAATAAGTCGATAATTAACATGTTCTTTTTGAAAGGACAAGGATCACTTTTACCCCGTAAAATCTTGAGAACATAACTTTTTTGTTACAAGAGTAAAAAACTTAAGTTTTGACCCTTTTGATGCTGATGCGTATTAGAAAAAATTAGTTAAGGTTGAGACAAAATTCCGCAAATGTCTTCTATTCCAATCGAAATAGCAAAACAACGGTATTACATCGCCAATCATTATTCAAATAAAATTGATTGGAATTCTTACAGAAATACCGCCAAACATTGGTTCCCATGAGAAAATCATTCAAATATGCTAATAATCTTACGGATTTGTAATATGTATAGTCAGTTGATTGGCTATTCGTGCGGTGGAAAGTGTGCCATGCAGTGTTTAGTGTTTTGTGAAAAATTCTTCCAATATGACTATCGAATTTCGATAGTGTAATCATAGTCAATAGCCGTATTTGGAATAGCTATTATTTTTGTTATTAGTGAATAGGTTTTTTTTAATATGTGCTTGAATTCTGTTGAAATGTTTGCGTGGGAAGAAATAGGATTAAAAAAATTATTTTTCGATTTTATCAAAATTTGTATTACTGTTAAAATTATCATTAAGTATTTTGGTAATGTCGTTGGACGCCGTAGGTCAGGTTTATAAATCGTACACTGATCTTCAAGAAAAAAAAAACTCAGTAAGCATTATAATGTTATGGTTAATTAGGTACTTTGTAGTACCTGCCTGATTGACTACCATACACTGCATTTGACAGCCAGTTTCTGTTTTTTACGTTTTTCAAGTCAACGTAAAAAAACATTAATGAATCGCTTTCCAATAACATTAAATAACACTATTAATAGCTTAATTAAGCGTCATTAGTAAGGGTACGATACGTTCAATAAATATTTAAATAAACAGCTTAATTTCATGTAAATCGTAAGTTATTCCATGAGAACATGATCCGTGAGCGGTTTGCAGCACAAACATGAGGAATCCGTATTCACAGGGCGTAGGAATATGTGGTAATATTATCTGACTGCAAAGTCCACTGGACGTAGGCATTAGGCTTGTAAAACGCATAAATCTACGGCTTTTATTATTATAAACGAGTACATTTACTAGTTTCTTGGAACCTGACTCACTGTTTTAATATAATCCAATACAGCATTTTATTTATTCATAGTGGGTACTTAATATATGCTATTATAAATCTAGGAAGCCGTGCCAGTATAATTTAGGTTATATTTAGAATAGATACTTAGAAAAAGCGTACGGTTTACAAATTAACTCATTTCAAAACGCTACAGGCGGCACATTATAATTGAATACTGCGCCTTTGATTCCAATAGAAATCATAATAACAGAGACATTTCAGTCATTGTCTAATTTGTTTCATAAATATTCTTTCAGGAGCCATGACCAGTAGTTAATTTTCACACCATGGTCCGGCATCACCAAAACGTCCTATTTTAACCATCCAAACTAATATTATAAATGCGAAAGTAACTATGTCTGTCTGTAACTATTTTACTCTTAAACCTCTGAACCGATCGCGATGAGGCACGTAAATAGCCTATGGCGTGGAGAAGGACATAGGCTATCTAATATCCCTGAAACGGAGAAATCTAATAAACTAGCTGTCCCCCGCCTATGCTCTTCTCCATACTATAGGCTATCTGCATGCCAAATATCATAATGATTCGTTGAGTAGATGAGGCGTGAAGGCGTAACAAACAAACAATAAAACTCACTTTCGCATTTATAATATTAAGTTAGGAGTTAGGATGGCAGAACTGTATTTTAAAATTGAGTATCCAAAACCCGGAACATTAAGCACTGCCAAACAAAAAGTATGTTTAATTATAACAAAACAAACAGTCACTTGAGTGATCAGCATTGATCGCTCAGCGTTGACCGGTTGGCATTTTGTGCGCTCGCGCAACTCGAATAATCTGTGAGCCGCGGGTAATGTGGTAATAGCCCTCAATGATCTCTGTGTGGGGCAAGGGATAAGCAATAAGCTACCTACATAAATACTTTATCTCAATAATGCAGCAGTAACAGTAGATTGTTATGTACAAGGGACGTAAGTGATCAATTACAACCGAGATATTTGTTATGCACCCGGTTCTAATTGTAAGAATTAAATAGGATCAATTTTCGGAGAATTTAATAAAGAAAAAATACTTAACATGTTTCAAGTCTATTGTTTCCAAGCATATCCCTGAGAGAGTGTATTTTTCATCTTTATGTATCTTTTCTGCTTTAGTTTCTTGCCGGAGTCTTCTCAGTTTAAGTGTATTGGGAACCGGTGGTAAATTCAACTGTATGTACCAATTTAACGTTCATAAGTGCCTTACTAAGGCCTAAACTGAATAAATGACTTTTTGATTTTGATTTTGATGTAGTCATATTTATTTTTTAGATTTTATAACACATTTTTAATTTTCTGATATATAAAACTGTCTAAATAACAATTATTCTCAATTTACTCCTTGCTTGCCATAATAGTCCTTTCAGCCAGATAAAGTCTCAAACACACTCTCTTGTCCACATCTATCTGTTTATTTATCAATAATAAATATGAAAATTCACTTATTGATTTCTAATACCTTCAAAATGGTAAATAAGAAGGTACGATTGTTTAAACAATGGCTAAGTTAAACAACCTTAATAGGTAAAACATTAGAAATGTCAATATGCTTGATCTGTTTGTTCACTTAAGGCGGCCCTCTGTGGCCGGCGCAACTTCGACGCAAGCATAGTCTAAAAGCTTGTTGGTTCATCCAACGTAATGTTTGACTGCGAAAAAAGAGAGACAGCATCATAGCCGTCGATTATCAGTCGGTAAATTCTGCTGATCATTCGCGCCCACTTCGCTAGGTTGTCATTCATGATTTCGCATTCATAAAACTTGTTCCAGGCGTGTACTTCTTGTGAAAAAATCTTACAAGTTTGTGAAAAAAATGTTGATTATTTAGAATCTCCAATACATTTGCAAGCCTGGTATCTTAACGTTTTCTTTACTTTTACAATTTATAGGTACATTAGATATGGCCAAAGAACAGACAAAAACGCTGTTTTTCGGAGGCTTTGACTGAATTTGTTTCACACTTTTTTTAAATTACGCCTAGATACACGGCTAGATATAGTGCACAAGATACTAATTTGTTCAAAACATCTAACGAAAAATGTTTAACAACGCCATAATAAGTACAGAGGTTTTGTATGAAAAATATGACGAATTGAGTCCTCTTAAATTCAGTAGCCTATTTGATCAATGTCTTTGGAATTCTTAGAACTATAAATATGTACCTTTATTTATTACTGGAGGAAAGTATTTCTATTGATAATACAACAATAGGTAATTATGTGCCCATAGAGTTGTCCACATTTCGTTATGGTCTAGAAATACTATACAAGGTTTTATTCAGTGATTCATAAATCACCTTCATTAATTATTTCTTTATATGGATACTATTTGTACGTAGTATTTATATACTCTGAGATACTAT
This sequence comes from Polyploca ridens, assembly GCA_951394255.1. Lineage (NCBI taxonomy): Eukaryota > Metazoa > Arthropoda > Insecta > Lepidoptera > Drepanidae > Polyploca > Polyploca ridens. The sequence goes on along the minus strand of OX596243.1, from coordinate 4,057,303 downwards.
CTATCCCAAACTCTTTGACCATTTTTATGACATATTTTCTGCCATCATAAGAAATTAAGTTTGCACAATCTCCTTTAAAAGTTCGGACTTTTTTATTTTAATTAAATAATTGTCGCTATTCTCTCACAACTCACACCGAATCCATACAAAAGGACACAAATGTACATTTTTTTTCTACCTATGAAGTAGCATGCATGCTGACTGCCGATCGAGGCCAAACTAAGATGTTTTTATTAAAAACTCGTTGATATGAATTCGCGCGGAAAAACCCTATAATATTACGATAAAGATCGTTGCAAATTGTATTTTTAATTCATCGACTTTATTATGAAACATTCATCGGGTGAAAATCGCTCGCATCATATCTTTAATTAAAGTTGAAAATACTTTTTATTGATTCTCATAATTAGGTATTTATAAGGGGCATTATACTTTAGTCCTCAACACAGACATATTATAAGTCTGTGGTCCTCACTCATTATGCGTTCGGTACTATTATCTATTCTGTGGTTCGGTTAGTAATACCACAGAATACATAATAGTACTAACGTAGTAATACTGAATAAATAAGTTAACTGAATACTGAATTACCTATGATAGGCAATAGACAGATAAATCCATTGACTTGTTCCTTAGTAAGTAATATTGAGCAATTAATGTATAGTGCCATAGGGTAATCTAGCTATCAGTTCAGTATTAATTAGAAATCTGTATATTTCTGAATATAGAGACTGTTGACTTCAAAGCTAGCATCAGATCGTGAACCTTCTGACATAAAGAATTTCTTAAGCAAGAAAGAAAATTACTATTCAGTCTCAAAACACCATGATACTACAGAATATGTATATTTTGCCTTCACCAATACTTTGCCAACATTTGCTCTAATGGAATCTTTTTACAATGTTTTCAGGGAGAAAGTAGCGCTGTCCCGTTGCCAGAACTCGCCAGTATCTGGTGGTCCACCGCCTTCCACGGAGCATTCCTTGCTGCTGTGCTGCTTCAAGGACCTGTGCAACCATGAGGACAGTCCCCTGGCGAGGGCCAGGTTGAATCTCACCGCCCATGATTTAGGTAAGTCTATCTAGTATCAAACAACTTCAAAGCACCACAGTACCTACTGTAATAGTACTCTGCTATTAGTAATTATTCTATGACACCGCCATAGAATAACTACATAATAAAAATATCGTAGGTACAGAAGGCTCACTCCCTATAAAAACTTTATTTAGGTACTAAAACTTATCTACAAACGTCGCGATATATCTGTCGCATAGCCTAGGCTACAAATATCGCCAATGAATTCAAAGATTTATAACTAAAGATGTAAAGCTCATTTCATAAGGCGATGATAGCTCAGTGGTAGTGACGTCGGATACCGAGATGAAGGTCCCGGGTTCGAATCCTACAATGAGCTTGAGCTTTCGGTGAAGGAAAACATCGTGAGGAAACCATAGCACGGTGGTAGGATACTTTGTAGTACCCGCCTGGCTGGCTACCACCCTGAAGTTGCAAATCTGTCGCCAAGCACCTTTCGGTGTGTTCCGATAGCTGCACTTGAGAGCCAGTTCCTTCTACGCTTTGTGTGCTTACCACCTTCGGCCGCATCATCACTTACCATGGTGAGATTGCGGTCAAACACAGGCCTATAAACAGTAAAAAAAAAAAAAAAAAAAAATGGTTTTAAAATGTTTTAGAATTCGAATTCAGTTCAAAATGAACCTAAAGAACTACATAGGTATAGGTAGTGTTGCCAGGTCCCGTGTGTCAAATTTCGGAACGTAAGGATAAAATAATCGGGATTTTGGGTTTCAAATCGGGACAGCTGCAAACATTTTTTTTTCATAATCATTCATTCATGAAAATTTGAAAACAAAAATATTTTTATAACGTAACAGCTTAGCTATTTTCACTTTTCCTGTCAAAATTATCGAATATAGTAAAGACTTATGAGGTTGGTGAAAAATCGGGACATTTGGCGTCCCGATCAAGGATTAATCAGGACATGTCACCAGACTCCTGAAAATCGGGACGTCCCGCGCAAATCGGGACACCTGGCAACACTAGGTATAGGTACTATATTTAAATATAAAATGTGGCACGAGCCAAATAAGATAAAAAAAACTATTGACTCATAAACACCACAAACAATTGTCCAATCGTATCATAACAATTGAATTGAAGTGCTTATTTAGATCAATATATTGAATGATGGAAGTCAACAAATCATTTGAAGGCGTGACATGGAAATGGTCCATGTGCTAGACGGACCGACGACCATAACTTGCTCTATAAATTTATGTCATCAAGGGATGCACTGGGGCTATTGTAAATCGCACTAAACTTATTCTAAGTCACATCACATCTCTTTCTTACAAACATTATTGAAAAAGGATAGAACATAGTTAAAGCTGTGAAAGTAGTCTTTGCCGTCTTCATTTGTGGGTATTTAGACTTTTATATTGAAAACAAGCATTGGACTAATTTGACAGGACTAAATTTCTTACATTATTTTCTTATGTTCTTTGTTATAAAGAGACATAGTGAGACTAAATTAGTTTAGTCTAAATAATAGAATCAGCACCACTGACAGACTACGCACAAACTAACCTGGAGAAGCTAGAGATTAGGAATTTGGAGGAAATATGTCTGAGTATCGAACCCCTAAGGGGATAAATATACTATTTGTGCAGAACTTATCACGGGAGACTCAATAAACATGCAGTCTTCCCAAATGATTTCTACATCACTATTGCAACTTTTACGCGATTTGTCCAACGACATCATTTCTGTATTCTTTAGACTGGCAATCTCATTGTTCGTTCATCTCATGACATGTTTCACGGCTATAGCTAATTAACTGGCATCTGCCTATAGAATGAGATACCTTACAAAACGCAACCATACACCATCCATGAATACAGCCTTAATGAATAAATACACGTTCACTATCGCAGCAAGTGGTCAATTAAACTATTATTTGCGGCCTTATTATTGCAAAATGATCTAGTTTTATATCTTACTGTTTTTATGATAGATAATAAATAAATTGAACATGTCCGAGTGTGGATAATTCGAAATGGCGGCGGAAAATTGAATTAAGATGCAACCACTATGTGTGTGCACTTGGGAGAACTTTAAATACTAAAAAGAAAAAAAGAGGTTTTAATACCTATTTAATTTTGGTGACCGATTTAATTTCCGGGTCACTGATATAGTAACCGTCAATTTTAATCCATCTGAAGTGTTGATAACACTGACAGATGACATTATATCAAACGTCAATCGAGCGATTACGTCAATCTAACGTCAAAATAACGACAGTTGCTATCGGTAACAAGTTTTTAAAAGCCGTACCTAGAAACTATATCATTTCTAAAACAATCCAATTATCTTTGGCCCGGAATTATATGGATGTCATAAATCTCATACGAATCACCGATGCATTGTAAATCGTAGAATTCTGCTCGTAGAGATTATTCTAGAGCAATAATTCTAGTTTAACACGGCATTTCAATAAAATGGTAAAGGCACAGTTTCCTCGAACAAAGATATTATTCCACGTCTGTATCGAATGTAAACAAGTGGCGCCCGTGACTCATCCTGTATAGTGCGTAGGTAATTATGCTGTAGGTATGTCTGCTGGATTGCATCACTATTTCATGCTTCTGTAGTGTTGCCAGGTGTCCCGATTTGCGCGGGACGTCCCGATTTTCAGGGGTCTGGTGACACGTCCTGATTAACCCTTGATCGGGACGCCAAATGTCCCGATTTTTCACTAACCTCATGAGTCTTTACTATATTTGATAATTTTGACAGGAAAAGTGAATATAACTAAGCTGCTACTACATAAAAATATTTTTGCTTTAATTTTTTCTTACCAAATTCAGACTTTCACTACTGTCCCGATTTGAAACCCAAAATCCCGATTATTTTATCCTTATGTTCCGAAATTTGACACACGGGACCTGGCAACACTATGCTTCTGCCACTTCTGTTTAATGCTGAAATTTTTATCGCGGTGATGTCACATCCCTTAAACAAAGTGTGCCAAAGTCGAACGAATTTACAGTTTTTTGCTGGTATGAAGATGTGGCCGAAGGTGGTACACAGAAAACCTAGAAGGTAACCAGCTCTTATTTTGCAATCACTCAGACTCAGAATATAGGTCTTAGATTATGCAAAATATCCATACTCAAATTGGGACATAAAAAAAAACATAATTATTTAATCAAGTAGTTTAAGTAGTGTTTATTTATTAGAAACGAGATTTATAACTGGCAGCTGTATTAACCCTATTGTATTTAAAAAAATATACCTATAATGTTCGATTCCAATTCGAAATACTGAATTCGACACTGGTTTTCTTTTTTTTTTGTAGTTCTCTCCCCACTTCTTGAAATTATCCTTTACAGTCCATCACTAGGTACCTAAGATGCTGCAACGGATATTACTTATCCAGATGTTCTCGTAAATTGCTTGGAGATAATTGATTTACCCCGAGGCTCCTTTTGCACTTTATTGCGATTTGCGATGCGCAATTGTTTTAACATAGCTCCCATTTCCCTTTGTTCATATTAATAACAACTTTATATGATACTTAATGCAAGAAGATAAAGATTTAATTTGAATGAACAATCGATGTTGCATAACAAAGGAGTTTATCTCGGTCAGTGGGTAATAAATAATTTTGATTGATTTCGTATTTCGAACAGTTTTAAAACCATATTTTCGCCTAGCTAAGCCAAAAGCCCTTTTAAATATAGACTCATATACCAGCTCCGTTCCAAGTGTTCAAAAACAAATGTTTATTGTTTTGAATAAGTCAAACAGATAAATAACTAGAATGAACCACAAGAATGCAATTCCACCAGAATTGTTTCGAACTGTGCGGTCTCAAAGGAGCTTCCTTCCGCGGACTCTCAGATTGTGGAATGAGCTCCCTGCCGTGGTTTTCCCAATGGACAGCATGGGGTTCTTCAAAAAGGGTGTGAAGAGATTTCTGCAGGGTCGGCAACGCGCGATTGACTCCCCTGGTGTTGCAAGCGTCCATAGGCTACGGTAACCGCTTACCATCAGGCGGGCAGTATGCTTGTTTGCTACCTAGGTTTTTTATTTTTTTTGTTTTCTTTATTTAATACAATCTACATAAGTAGTATAAAAAAAAAATTGCAAGACTTTCTAGTTTATACCCATCAACAATTCGATCTAATGTAATAATAAAACACATTATGGCTTCCTGGTACCGTCACATTTGAAACTGCCTGTTGGAATATTGGTATAGTACATTAGTAACCGACACTAGTAGCTCAATTGCTCACTGATAATTTTAAAGGGCGTTTACGTGATTCAGGCTAGCAATAATTGTAATATCTTGTAGACAGAATAAAGATATTCAAACACGTACGCCTGATATACAAGGCCTCGAAAATATACCAAGGCTGTTACATAAGTGCATTCCGAACCGGTGGTAGATTCCCCCGGTTGAGAGCTTGCTCGCCGATTTGTCCGCATAAGGGTGCTTGCTAAGAGGCATTTTTTTTTATCTTGTCAATTAAAAAAAAATGTGGTAGATTCAATTGTACTTAACGTTCATAAATGCCTTACCAGAGCCTAAACTTAATAAATACCTTATTGATTTTGATTTAAAACATAATACAATTTCATTTAAAAAAAAATACTTCTAAAAGTCTTATTTCTAAAAGCCCAATCAAAATCTTAATCAAATCTGATGCCGTCTTTGTCATCATAATATACGTCACTGATAGTGACAAAGGGGCATATATTCAAGATTTCGAGAATTCTTAACGCTTCCAGAAACAATATTAATTTTGGATTCACCGCACATAAAATATCATAACCTATTCAGTTAAGTTACTAATTGAAAATGATTTGTTTACTGTTTATGAAAGCAGGTGTACTGTGGATAGGGTGCACTTTCTTAGAAATGTGATGCATAAGCAATTACAATTCGCAGTTTAATGTCCGATATCAATTCTAGTTAGTACGGTCTAATGATAACATTTTGCTACCGATTCATGAGTGGCGTAGTGCGATAAGAAACGCATTAATTAACAAATGCAAATAATATGTATATTTTGCTGATGGTGTGTCTGTACCTTTAATTAATACAAGTAGCATCAAAATAGATTAAGTGGCAGTTCGTAATCAGTCTTCAGAAATTCTGTTTGTTTTATGAATACATACTTAGTCAGGAGAGATGTCTGTTTTTTGTGAAAATAATTACAGATCACTTAAAATTTATTATACAGTCACAGAACAAGCAATAGCACCTATGCGACAGCTTTGTAACGACTATCGATTTGTCTGTAAAAAGACAATCTTGAATCTGAGATTCAGCCACGGAATTATTAAGTGGTCCAATGCGGACAGCAAGGGAGTGGAACTTGCTTGCGGCGTCTGTGTTTCCTGACGCTTACAATCTAGGAACTTTCAAGGCCAGAGTGAATAGGTTTCTTCTGGGTAAGCGTGTTTCATCTTAGGCTTCGTCAATGTCCTTTGGTGGGTCAGTGGCCAAACGCAAGCCCATTTAATAAAAAAAAGGCTACTTATATCACCAAGCACCTATCGGTGTTTTCCTGTAACTATACTAATAATTTTCACGATCAATGTGTAATTGAATGTTTTATTTTCTAGAAGGCACATCAGTAGCGAGCGAGAGTGGCGCCAACTATAATGGCGAGGTGTGGTTCAAGGCGGCCACTATAGCCGTGCCGGTGTGCGGCGCGCTCATCCTGTTCCTACTGGTCGCCGTCGCAGTGCGGCTACTGAAGGCAGACGCACTGTTGCACGCTGATAGGAAACTAAGGTATGTAGCCTCCACAGTTGAAACTTTCTCGGGATAAAAATATGTCTTATTCCATAGGGCAAACCACCATAACCTTGTCTGCTTTCCTTCGGAAGAGTGTAGTTGGCCCCAGGCCTCCGATTTTCAAGCTTTCAACATTGAAGCAAAAAACATGGCGGAATTCTATCAACATCAATTTTTAAGGTATCTGCCATATTTTGCAGTAAATTTCGAATGGGACATTGATGTCGAAGATACGAGAATCGGGGCCCAGACCTAAAGTAACTATATGCCAAATGTCGTGAATTCCTTCACTGAAGTTCAAGCTCATTGTAGGATTCGAGCCCGCGACCTTGCAACGTCAAAATCCCTGTCCTTTTTCGCCTTAAAAAACTGGACAGCCATTGCCTTCTAGGTCTTGAGTTCATACCCCCATCGGCCACATCTATATTGAGGGTCAAAAATCATCTTTACCCCTATGAAACCTGCCACTCACTACTAGAAATGTAATCAGAATCCTTATAATACTAATAATCTCTTCTCTAAATTTCAGAGGCGGCTACATGTCACCATTAGCACAGCACACATCAGATGATGTAAAAAAAGTATGGGTGGGAACCCCATCCACCCCCCTCCTGGTAACCCCCGGGGGTTGCCTAGTGGCGGTGGAGCGAGCCCACCTGGTCGACGTACCCCCCTGCCAACAAATCTGTGATATCCAACGGTAGACTGTATGATGTGTGTGCGAAATCTCTTTGGCGGGCTGTACCGTGCGTGACGGGTTATGATTGAGGTGATAGTGGTGTTTAGTTACACTATGACACTTATGATACTGGTAATTAGAGTCTACATTCAAAAATCCATGTAACTCAAGTAAAAAGCAATATACGGCTAGTCCATTTGAAAAAATCCGTTGTTAATTTCATCACAATAAATAATGTATTATATCTAATGTACAATTATTTATACTAAACTAAGCAAGCAAAAATGCCTAAGTATAATGAGGCGTGTACATACTGATATGTTTTTCTTTACTTACAAACTCAGTAACTTAAATGTCGTAGTGTAAACTTAATTCCCTAAAATAAACATAATTTTCCAATAATAAACTATGACTGAACTGTTTTATCTTGAATCTTTGAATATACTGTAATCACAATAGGTGTAAAATAATATTTATTTCTCTAAATGTTTAACATGATTTTTGAATGTATGTAAACCGAGTATGTATGCTATTAATTAGTTATTAAAAACGACTGAAAGCCGATCGCCACTACAATATGACAAAAAAGAGTGATTCGTTTCGTTTATGTGGCGAAAAAGGCGCAAATGTGAATCTTCTTAAATTGATCTCAGATAAACTTTTTTTTCACCGTTCTATGTCACGGCACAGCCCGCGGGTATACCAAATCTACCACAGTGTATATTGTAATGTTTATTTTTAATTATAGGTTATTTTTTATAAGCGCTTTGTGTTCCTCTATCATAAACTTTGTAAATGTACACCATTATAGTAGTTTTAAGGCGATAAATAATTTTGTATGGAAGCGTAACGTTATTCAGTTACCAAATGAGTGAAAATAGAACATTTTACCGAATTTACCATTCAGCAAGTGATTATAGACTTTGATAAATGCACTTTTACACGGATTACCAATACATTGGTAACACTCATAAATAATGTCAATTACTTTACCATTTTGTGTTGGTAACAAATTGTAGTTAGATAGTTAAATATAATGAGAAAGGCTTGTTCTAATCGAAGTTGTATTTTATATAGAATTGTAATTATCCGTGTATTATTTTTAGTAATTTTTATGATCTATTTATATTCTGTACCGACATCATAATTTCTGCATGCATTTCCTAAACTTCCATAATGTTAAACATGTAATCTTGTAAATATAGTATAATTTAGTTTTTAAGGTTGTTACCTGTTGTTTTACAGAGTAGTGTGGTATTCAGAGGCGATTTCTGTAAGTTAAATCCATTGAGGGCTACTTTCCTAGTCTTATTTTATCTGATTTTTTGTAGCATACTATATCGTGTACATTTTTATGAATACTTTTTTTTTACTTTCAATGGATTCTGCTTGTGGTCGAACACAAACTGAACTGCTTTATTTAAAAGTATTTAATTTAAGTATACTATGGTTGTATGTAAATAATTTTAGTATGGGAAATTTTTATGTCAATTTTGTAGTTAGCTATTTTTAATTATTGGTTAAAAATGTCATCATTTTTTGATAGCAATTGAAACTTTTCTTTACCACCATTATCACATTGCGTCAAATTAATCTTCTTCAGATTTCGAATTTTCATCTCTATTCGTTGTATTATTAAGATTTAATTTCCCCATAACGTTTCGACCATGCCACAGAGATTGGCCTGACAATGAAGCTTCCATCCAGGTGCCTTACCTACGGATATAATAATAATAGGACATGATAAATAGGTGCAAGTCAATAATACTCCATAATGTTATGATATATCTGCGATCTTATGTAAATATTAAATGTATGTGTAAAAATAAATGAAATAAAAGAAATTATTTTATTACTGCATTGAGTTGTTTATGTATTTTATTATAACCTACGAGTGCTATGGAAATAATGCACTCGAAAGACGATGATAAGGGTCACTAAACACCTGTCCTGAATCTTCAGTTGAAAATTGATGTACTGCACCTGCATTCAGTTACTGATACCGTAACCGTATCAGAAAGATTACTAATCTTTTATAATATATGCCCTGCTTACTGGCTAGCAAAAGGGTGAAACACTATCCTATAGATCAGGGATTCCCAAAGTGGTCGATATCGGTTTCCCAGGGGTCGACATAAACGAAAACTGATTATGGAGGCCGACGAGGTCTAAATATCGACCCCTATTAATTAACACATTAAATTCTTATTTGAAAAAATCAAGATAGGTACTGTATAAATTATGTTACGTGTGCAATCTTGTCATAAGAATGACTAATATTTTAGTAGGAAGTATCGTAAACTTAAAAAAAGTTATTAAATTGTTAAGTATTTTGTATCAATGGGAAAAAACTAGAGATAGGATATAATTTGGCTATGGGGGTCTGAGGTATCAGTTCATTTTGGAAAAGGTGTCTCTTGCCAAAAATAGTTTGGCACGTTTGACAACATGGTGTCTTAATAGTTAGATGACTGTCGAGTCGACAACAGCCAGTCTAAGCTGCAATTTTTAAAGATTATTTTAATTATTCGGGGTTAATAAAATATTATTGTTGAAAGATATTTTCGGCGACTAGTCCGCGTAACGGTCTGTATGGGCCGCCCGTCCGTCTCCTTCTTTGTGATTGTGAAAATACCTCAGAGCTATTACTTTTAAGTTACATGACCAAGATTCATCATCATTTCCAACCTCCTTAACAACAAGGGTGATAGAAGAGGGGGCAAATAGTTCACGAGAGTCTAATACAAGAACTATACGCCTTTTAATTTGACCTCTTGAGAGAAAACATCTTTAGGAAACCGGTATGAAGCTTGTATTGTATTCTTTCACATAATGGTGCCGATTCTGTTGTAAATCGCACTAAACTAATTTTAGTCACATCTCATCTCTTTCTTACGAACATTATTGAAAAAGGATAGAACATATTTTAAGTTGTCAAATTAATCTTTGCCAACTTATTTTGCGTGTATTTAGGCGTAACCGTGATAGATGGCGACTAAATTTATGTTGAAAACAAGCATTGGACTAATTTGACAGGACTAAATTTCTTACATCCTTTTCTTATGTTCTTTGTTAGAAAGAGACATAGTGACATTAAAATTAGTTTAGTTGTGAACAACAGAATCAGGGCCAATATTTGTATTATAATATAATCTATCTATCTATATATATAAAAATGAAACCCGTTTTCCGTTGTCACGACATAACATGAAAACGGCTTGACCGATTTGGCTTATTTTTTTTTTGTAGTTTTCTAATACTCTGTACAAGGTTCTTACGGAAACAAATATTAAGAAAATTGCGCAGAAACTTAGAAAATTTAAGAAAACTTAACGGTAGGGTGGCTTAGGGTAGGTTAGGTTATAGGGTAGGATATTACGCAAACGAAGTTGCGCCGGGCAGCTAGTATAATAATAAAAATGAAAGGGTTTATAAAGGTCAGGCACACACTGCATCTCTCTTGTATTAATGTTCACAGGCGACGGTAGCCATACCATCAGGTGGAGCGTCCGTCTCCCAGCGTGTCAGACTTCTGACATCATCATCATCAGCCTATAATGTCCCACTGCTGAGCACAGGCCTCCTATCACAAATGATAGTGAAAGGGAATGGACACACCACCACGCATGCCCACTGCGTATTGGTAGAGGTGGTCAACCTACTGGTTGGAGTTTTTAAGCCTAGGAGGCCTCGACTATCACTGGGTACCTGGGTGCCTCCCAAAGCCCGGAACACGTCTAACAACAACGGTTTCTGTGAGATGTAGATATCGCGAGTCCCGATAGTTATATGTTTTATTACTACATCGATTCAGTTTTTCAAAAACCGTCTTGTCAAAAACCATATTAGGTATTATAATTACCGAATCAACTCACTTTGAGCTAATTGAGCTCACAGAATCGGTTGAGAAATGTGACCTGTGGAGGAGAACAGCCGGAAAGCCAGACTTCTGCACAGACATACGAAAGCATTCTTGTGTAAGAAACGGAGACGCTTCGTTAGCTCGGTCCAAAAACCTGTGGTGAATTGATACTATGAACCATAATGGACGTAACTGACAATGAATTTATTAAATTACTAAACGTAGTAAGTATTTCTAAATAAAGTTTGTTTACATCGATCATGCACTTAATTAATTAATAATCAGCCTTGGCTTGGAACTAAAGCAATTATTTTACGGAAACGTTTCGTCATTACCGATTGAAATCCGCTATTTGATACAGATATCATCTTTTATCTATCCATCATCTTACACATCCATATTTGCTACTCAATTTTGAGTCTTACGCCATTAACATAGGTTCACTACGTTTTCGTGAGAGTTGTTGAAAATGTCATTTTAATTTTAATTACTTATTAATATTTTGAGAATATTTATTTAATGGTTTCATATTTTAAAGATCAGAGCTAAAGATATGAAATCTTATAAATACGATTGAGCGATATATAAAACATAGTATTATTGTGAATTTTTGACTTAGAAGTGTGTAAGAACGCATAGGACCTAACCATTCAAAAGGTAAGATTTTATATATCTACATATAGTTGTAATATTCATTATGTTATGTTGATAGGTACACATACATACACTACACTTATTTGTGCGCCTTGTACCAAAGAAGACGTGTACTTTTGTGGATACATTTTGTATACAGATAACTGGGACCCAATTCTTGCGTCCTTAAATAACCTTCGAACGAACTTACAGTTCGAGTCCTATTCGACTGTAAAATTTCAGGGGCCGAGTCAATTCGAACGGTCCCGACCAATCAAAGCTCTAGTCTCTAGTTGACGGCCTCGAAATTGCCAAAATAACGTAACGAGATTTACACTCGATAAAAGTTCGAAATCGAACTTTTTTTCGATCGCGCGATCGATATCCGATATCCCGAGAAAAGGAAAATCATTCCTTCTGGAAAATACCTAAGTGAAACCGCAGGGCGATATCTAATCTAAAATAGACATACTTAATGCATAGTTTGTATGCAATTCAGGTGCCATGCTTAAGTCACTTGAGATATAATTATTGTTTGTTTATTATGAACCTCACGTCCAAGACTCGTTTGATTACCAGGAATCTGGCATTAATTAAATTAATTATTCATGTATGACTACTTTATTATTTTATATTGATTAATTAATGTAACTTAACTACTAGCAAATAAGGTTAAAATTAGAATCCACAAAACTACATCTATGTACCTAGCTTCCCTTGTAGTAATGCAATGCCCCTAACTATACCAATTATCATTTAGGTTGTAGGTACCTAATTAATTATTTAGATTTACAAAAGTTACAAAGCTTCATCCAAATATACAAACAAACTTCACATTAACGTGATATATAAAATAATAGTTAATTGATATAGGTACAATGCCGCTCTACATTGCTACCTAATAATTTAACTGCTATAAATAAATTGAAATCGAACATTTGTGCCATTCTGTCTCTGACAGAACAAATCAAATACACGAACTGTAAGTATTGTGTCTACGACAGGTGGATGGATAATTAATAAAATTAATTAGGTACAATAAATTATAATATTTTCTTAAACCATCAAAATCAGTCATGATTTAGGCGCACGGTAGTGCCACCTTGACCAAGTCCTTTAAAACATTGTTATTAATCTAATTGAATTATTTTTTGTGTGATATTTGATATTGATTTCAGAGCAAGATGACTAAAGGTAAAAATAATAAGCGTGTCGAAGGAAAAGTTGTTAATTTCGATCATCTGATATTCTGGGTGGCCAATGCGAAAACGGTAAGATTTGAAAAAGTTTTTTTTACTATCAAATAGTAGTAAGTACTTAAATTTTAGATTTCCTCAGTAGGTAAAGTTGTAATTTTTTTTATAATAGTAACATTTTTAACATCTTACACATTCCGCCATGGTTGGTACAATTAATTATTATAATGTTAAATTAAAAAAATACAAATCTGTAATAATTAAAAATACAAACACTTTCATTTTTTTATAAAAAGAACTAAAATCCTCAGCACAACTGCAAAATATTAAATCTTGTTGTAAATATTGGACACCTCAAATACTGAAGTACAACCAGCTTTAGCAAAGCCCGTACTACAGGCCAATGCGACAATATTGAATTGTGGCTACACGAGTTGAGCACTAGACCTTTTTGTCTCTGCTTTTATTTATCACTTTTTTCTTTTTCTTTTGTTTTATTATGTTATTTTTAAGTTAGAGACAAATAAACGTTCATTTAGTTATTTATCTACTACCTTTTAAAGAGCAGATATTGAAGACTGATTTCCATTTCCGAGTCATTTTACTATTTAATATTCTATCTAATTCGTATTCTCAGGCTTCAAGTTACTTCGTGACGAGGTTTGGTTTTAAACCTCTGGCTGTTCGCCAATCTACAGAGAGCAGGCCCGTGCTGTCTTATGTTGTGAGACTTAATAAGGTAAAGATTTATAATAAGAAGGGTCAGGACAAAACAAGCATATAAAAGAAGGAATGAAGGAAGGTTGAAATGAATTTGCACTTTCTCCTGCATGAATGACGTTGCTGACAAATTTTTCTTGGCTTGTGCCTTTCAATCTCATACAATTATTATTGATTTGTTTCTTTTAGTAATAATAAGGTTAATAAGTTTTGCATTTGTTTTGTGCCTTTCTAATATGACACCTATAAACAATATGTTATTTCCTCTGAGCTATCTTTAATTCATTATTATTGCAAAGTTCTGAAATAAGGTTCTTAAACAGTTCAGTTTCTTAAACTTTTGTCCGTATTACACTAAATTACATTTTACATTAATTTAACAGATAACAATAGCCTTTGAGTCTCCAACAACACCTGGCGGTGAGATGTCCAAGGATCTGACTGCTCATGGAGACTTTGTAAAAGACGTCGCCTTTGAAGTGCAGAATTTGGATGAGCTGGTTCGCAGGGCCAAGGAAGGCGGAGCAGAAATAGTTAAAGGAATCACGGAAGAGAAAGATGCTGATGGAATTTTGAGATACAGCGTGTTAAAGACTGTGAGTATTTTCAAACATGTTGGAATTTGGAAGAATAGTATTGGGTCTTGGAAAACGCCTATCGGATAATGATATATATCTCTTGACGCGCATCCTATAACAACTAACAACTACAAGAACTGCTATTCTAGAGATTGAGAATAAAGATGACAAGTCCTGTAAGGTTCTGCTGTTGTGCGCACTTTTGTGTGCACACACAAGAGATTTTTAAAAGTGGTAAAGAATTGTGTCCCAAGTCTCCATTGATATCGTTATGAAATAATTCTGTATTTAGTCAATTTCCACAGCAGTTGGCATATGTGTAGGTTTCATCCAACAAACAACTTACTGCTAGGTGTTATTTTAGCTTTTGCGAACTAACTAAATTCATATTTTTCGTAATAAGGCTGCTGGATCTTTACTACTAAGAAGGACCATTTACCCCTCTATTTTAATTAAGTATATCTATATCAGAAAACTTGACTATGATAATCCTTTTATTTCAGTATGGAGATAACACGCACACTCTCATAGATCGCAGTAAATTTAACGGGATATTTTTACCAGGATACGAACCTTTGGAGGATGATATTCTCAATGAAGTGCTGTAAGTTCTTAAACGCTTTCCTAAAGACACTAGTTCAGCTATAAATTGAAACCATTGAGGTATAGCAGCAAACCAGATGGCGTTAGTAGTACTAATAACAAATATTTATGATAGTTTTTATAATAATGAATTTATGAAATTTGGGAAGCCCATGGTGCTTGCAAGAGATTCGAAGAAACGGCTGTTTTAATTTCTTATTCTAGTTTTATCTTTTCTATTTCTTACGGAAATAAATTATCAGGTCATAGTGTTTACACTTTACTACACTAGATGGCGCCAGAGAAAACTTTCCTGATGACTAGTAACAACAAACACTGAATTTTAGATATAAACTCTTCTAAACCGGCATTATGATAATAACCAGTGTTCTAGTATAGTTAAGCTAAGCAGCTAATAACAGCAAGGTAAGTATAGATTTTGTTTTAAAATTGCAGACCTGATACTAATTTGATGTTCATAGACCATGTTGAAGGAAATATGGCCGATGGAACCCTTGAAGATTCAGTTACCTGGTATGAGAAAAACCTAAATATGCAAAGGTTAGTTCAGTATATATTGAGGATGTTATACAAGAAAGAAATTAACTAGCTAGCCTATTAACTACTTAACTGAGAAAATTTAATCCTGCTATTAAAAAGCGACAGTTTGTGTATGTTTGAACCTAAACAAATTTTTAATTTGATTGAGATTTGGCAAATAGATAATGGAATATAAGAAGGGTACTTTTTATCCGTGAATTAATAGGGTCCTTTGTGAATATGGGTATAATCAGACTCACCCCAACGACTTATGACTCCTGTGTGAGATTTTATGCTTTGTTAGTTTTGCGACCCAGTTTCCTACATTACCTCTAAGAAATAACATACTTACTATTGTTTACGCTGTGATGTGATGCGCCAAGTTGTCAGTCGATGGCTGTTCTTCTTTGTCGGGTTAAAATGACGTATTTATTATTCGTATATATAAATAACGTATATTCGTTTACAATTAAAAATTATAAAATATTGTACGATTTCAGCAATAAAATTTTCGTATATTGACGTTTTGTATTGGCGCGCAAAAGTTCGTCTCAGTGGCGCCCTCTTCTCTATGGTTGGTTCGGATAGTTGTCCAAATCCATCGATAGGTGGCGCGCCAACATGGGGCCGGCCTTGGAAGCAGCAGGTTTCAAAAAACTTCAGCAGGTCGTCACGCTATCATCGGACTCGGTAGACGGATCTGGTAGCGGGCATATCTTGGAGAGGCTCTGCGTATAATGCCTGATGCCGTGAGTAGATCAGCCACTCTTGAGATGCCGTCGGAACCAGGATAAACACGTATAATTCTGCCTAACTTCCATTGCAGTGGAGATAGGTTGTCATCTTTGATGAGAACAAGTTTGTTGAGTTCGACGTCACCCTGGTTTGTTTTCCACTTCGTTCGTGTCTGCAGCTCCGACACGTACTCGGTCGCCCATCTCTTCCAGAAGGTCTGCCTCATCTGTTCGATTAAATCGTAGCGCAACAGCCGGTGACTCGGCGTAGTAGTCAGATCTCTGCAGGCTGGAGCAGTCAGTGGCCGGCCGATTAGGAAGTGAGCAGGGGTGAGAGGTTGCAGGTCACAAGGATCAGTGGAAAGAGCGGTGAGGGGACGGGAATTCAGGATTGCTTCAATTTGTGTTAAAATTGTACTGAATTCCTCGTAGGTAAGGTTGGCGCATCCTACTACGCGTCGCAGGTGGTACTTACAGGACTTAACTCCTGCTTCCCATAGACCACCGAAATGAGGAGTATATGGTGGTATAAAAGTGAATTTAATGCTATTATTTGAGGCAAAATCAATAATATGCTGACTATTATTATGAAGAAATGAAACGAATTCTTTTTCAGCTCCTACGAAGTTCTTTCCGTTATCTGACATGATCTCTACCGGTTTACCCCGACGAGATATAAAACGTTTTAATGCCAGTATGTAATCGTTTGTTGAAAGACTAGTAACTAATTCTAAGTGCACAGAACGTGTGCATAAACAAATAAATAAACAAATATATGATTTAACAAGAGTTGCTCCCCTACCTCTACGATTCAAAATCATCACTGGCCCGGCGTAGTCAACACCACAACGCATGAAAGGAAATCCAGGTACTAGACGGTTAGCCGGCAGGTTACCCATTATAGGCTGTACAGTTTTTCCTTTGATGCGCGCGCATGTGACGCACTCGTGCACAGTTTTCCTAGCTAGGTTTCGTCCTCCGAGAGGCCACCACGCTTCACGCACATGAGCTAGTAAAACTTGAGGTCCACCGTGTAATAATTGTTTATGTTCATTTTGAAATAACAACACAGTAAATCTATGTTTACTACATAAAAGAACTGGATGTTTTTTATTATAATCGAAACTACGCGAATTGTTCAGTCTTCCACCGACACGTATGACTTTGTTTTCATCGAGAAAGACGTTGAGGCCGATTATTCTTTTAGATTTTACGACTGACTGCTTAATTAACTTATTATACTCATCGCTAAAAGAGCCAAGTTGCGAAAGTAGTGCAAGCATTTGAACTGAGGCGTTTAGTTCGTCACTAGTTAAAGGGCCAGTCTTACGATATTGTTTACTAACTCGTAAGTTACCTACAAACCGTAATACATAAGCTGCCGCCCGCCGCAAGCGATTGAATGAAGAGAATCTATTGAAGTCAATTAAATTAATATGATTATTTGTACTATTACATACCGTGCTAATATTTTGTGACTTCAATTCAGGTAATTCGTTTTGATTAATTGAAGAATTATTAGAGATATTTATTTCGCGTTCATGTAATAACTCTGGCCCGTACCACCACATATTATTGTCTTTAAGTTCGTTCAGAGTAAGACCCCTCGACACGATATCAGCCGGATTGTCTTTACTTTGTACGTGTAACCATGGTGCATCGCCGGTGAGTTCATTTATTTGAGACACACGGTTCTGAACGAATGTCTTCAAATTATGAGGAGGCATTTTAATCCAGCCCATGACTATGGTGGAGTCTGTCCAGAAGAATACCTTACTAAATACTAACCTAAGGGAACTGATTATTTTATGATATAACCGCGCGCCGAGTAACGCTCCACATAGCTCGAGTCGCGGAATAGTACATATTGTTTTTACCGGTGCGACTTTGCTTTTCGCACATAACAACTTAGTTGTGACAGATGAGTCATCAGTATAGGTACGTATGTATGCGCACGCACCGTATGCATACTGTGACGCGTCGGTAAAAATGTGCAATTCACAGTCTTGTGTAAATTCACTCATCACATAACGAGGAACACGTATATTAGTTAAATCTGATAATGTTTGAATAAATCGATTCCACATGCACTCTACGTCATTGGGAACTGCGTCATCCCAATCGATTTTAGCTAGCCATAAGTTTTGCAACATTATTTTTGCAATAATTATAGCCGGAGCTAGAATGCCAAGTGGGTCATAGATTTGTGAGTTTATAGACATCATACTACGCTTAGTGACTTTCGAATTATTCTCCAAATTAGTAGTAAAATGAAGTTCATCTGTATTAACTTGCCACCCTAGACCGAGTGTTTTATTTTGACAATGTTCTCCAATCGCTAATGCTTTAGATGTTTTAATGTTGACGTCGTGATTAAATGTCCACTTTCGTAACGGGAAACAGGCCGAATTTAAAACTTGTGAGGTTTTTTCACATATATTTGATAAAACAATAGGATCATCCGCGCCGGTAATCAGATCGTCTACGAAAAAATCTTCATTTATTACCTTCGCAATGACCTTATCATCTGTTTCTTGTGCGAGTTGACGTAAACAACGCATGCTCAGGTATGGAGCTGAAGATGTTCCGTAGGTAACGGTATTTAATTGATATACGTTTAATTCATCAGATGGATTTTCCCGCCACAATACAAGTTGCAGGCTACGCTGGTCGTGTTGTACTAAAATTTGTCGGTACATTTTCTCTACATCAGCGCAGGCCACATACTTGTACTGTCTAAAGCGCAATAAAATGGAGAAGATATCGTTTTGAAGAGCTGGTCCTATCAGCTGTATATCGTTCAGTGACTTATTCGAGGTAGTAGTAGCACTTGCGTCAAATACTACACGTAATTTCGTGGTCGTGCTATGCTCGCGAAATACCCCGTGATGAGGGAGAAAATAATGTGGCCGCGGGTATTCATTAATTGGAGACATATGACCTAAGTCAACATATTCACGCATAAAGTCTATGTACATCTTTTTATAAGAAGGTGATCGATTGAGCTTACGTTCTAATGACAAAAAACGCGATTTTGCCTGCTCGTATGAGTCACCGAGCGAATCAGCCGATTCCTTTAAAGGTATTCGTACCGAAAACCTACCACTACTATCGCGTTCAGTAGTATTTACGAAGGATTCTCCGCATTTACGTTCGTCTGCAGTGAGAATACAATTCGATTGGCCAACTTCTTCGAGCTCCCAGAATTTCCGCAATTGTGTATCAATATGCGATGTTTGAACAAAATTACAATGAACATTTTTGCTTACTCGTAATTTATTACTATTACTACAAATAGGGCCTGAAATTAACCACCCTACCTTTGAATCTAGCAAGTAAGGTCCGTTGGGCAATCGAATGCGACCTTTGTCTAACAAATCCCAGAAAACATCCGCGCCTAACAACAAATCAATTTCTGAAGGTTCGTTGTAAGTAGGATCAGCGAGACTTAATTCACTCGGAATGCGAAGCGTTTCATAGTCAATATGCATTGACGGTAAACTCGATGTAATGCTCGGCAAAACAAAGCAACGAATTTGCGTATTAAAATTATTTGTTTTTGATCGCATGTTAATATCGCAAAGTTTATTCGATTGTGAGACCGACTGTCCCACTCCTAATATACGTATTGTGGACTGTACTACCGATACGTTTAAACGTTTAAAAAGACTTTCAGTAATGAAGCTATTTTGACTACCACTATCTAACAGCGCTCGGGCTGGGTAATAGTCATTATTATTATCCATGACCTCGACTAGGGCAGTGGATAATAACACTTGTGACGGTTGTAATTTAGACGTATTATCGATTGCACGATCTACGAAATTCAATGCACACGATACGTTCGAGATCGGTCTGCTATCAGCTGACTGTGAATTATGCGCACTCGCCGCTGAGACAGCCGGAACCGATGGATTGACATAGCTATCTATATGTAGCAAACTATTGTGCTTCTTCTGGCACTTCTTGCACGGCCCAAACAAACACTCTGTAATAGGGTGTCCGGCACGTAAGCAATTACGACATAAACGTTTATCATCGATTAACTTAATTCTATCTGCTACTGTTAGATTGAGAAAATTAAAACAAGTGTACAAAGCGTGATTATCACCGCACATCGCACATAGACGTATTGATCTATCGGATTTACCGTTATTACGCGTAGAAACATAACTATGAGTTTTATACGGTTGCGCGGGGTTCGTTTGCTTCTTATTATCTAATGACATATTGCTAGACCTTTGGGTGTGTGTAGGTTTGGAGTTATTAGTTTGAATCATGTCTAACATGTCAGCACGATTTCGTAAGAAGGTTAACAAATCATCCAGTTTTATCTTACCCTTTTGCAAATCACTAGAAAGCGAACCTTTATAATTCTCCCATTCGCGTTCTGAGGAAGAATCTAGTTTTGACACTATTATATAGATAATGAGAGTGTCCCAAGCATCCGTCGGCTCGTCTAGGGATTTAAGCGCCCGTAAGTTACGTAAAATGACATCGATTAACTTCCTGATTTGCAAAGGGGATTCTTTGATAACAGATTGTGCAGTAAACAACGACTTAACGTGATTATGTATCAATAATCTATTATTATGGTACCTACTTTCCAATAGCTCCCATGCGTGGGCATAATTAGCGGCTGTGAACTCTAATGCACTAATGACCTGAAGTGCTGAGCCACTGAGGGAGGATTTCAAGTAGTGAAATTTCTGTATCGCGTCTAAATTACTTCGTTCATGAATCATAGATACATATGAATTCTTGTACTCGAGCCAGTGATCATAGGAGCCGTCGAATAAGGGAAGCTTGATCTCGGGTAATTTAATATGAATAGAATTACTCTTATGCATACTTGAACACTGAGAATTGTCACTTACATTTTTATCAACTTGATCGTTAGTTAAACATTTGGCAACAGACATAATATTGAAATATTGATCTTCAAACGATTCTCTATACTCTAATTGTTCAAGCAATTCATTTTCGTCTAAAAGTTGTTCAATCTTATTCTGAATTGTATTAAATGACTTGAGTAAACTAGATACTGACTCCATTCGTAAAAGTAACTCTGCCTGTTGCCTTTCTGACAAAGAAACGTTTTCATGTTTGCTTACGTATTTTTCAAATAAAGTTAATCGCCCCTTGACTGAACCCCTTTGTTTTTTAAGATCACTTAAACTCATGTTGTTAGCAGCCTCAGTAAAACTTTCCTCACTCATTTCAATGGTTTATGAAGAAACAAAAGCTACTCACAGTTAAAATATCAGCAACGAAGCGCAGTTGAATGGGCACGGGTAACGAACGTTGCGTTGAAAAACTGGAATAACTAATTACAGCACAATGTTAGCACAAATTGGAAAAGGATATAGGATAGGAAGTACAGGATCGACCGGCTTGACCGTTTTTCTGCTGGTTCTTGATGCGAATATATGGCTCGAAGCTGACCAAAATGTTTACGCTGTGATGTGATGCGCCAAGTTGTCAGTCGATGGCTGTTCTTCTTTGTCGGGTTAAAATGACGTATTTATTATTCGTATATATAAATAACGTATATTCGTTTACAATTAAAAATTATAAAATATTGTACGATTTCAGCAATAAAATTTTCGTATATTGACGTTTTGTATTGGCGCGCAAAAGTTTCGTGTCAGTGGCGCCCTCTTCTCTATGGTTGGTTCGGATAGTTGTCCAAATCCTTCGAAAGGTGGCGCGCCAACAACTATTGATAGCAATTTTATGGAACAGATTTACAGTTGTATTAAAACAAGATAGATTTGAGTTTGTTTTACTTTTTAACTCTTGTTATTTTTATCCTTATCTCCATCTTCCTAATCATTGTTTACTCTTCCAGATTCTGGTGTGTTGATTACAAACATGACTTGGTGCCATATTCTTGCATTAATTCTGCATCTGTTATCAATCCTGAGGAAACTGTCCTCGTGAGTATCAAGATATAAATAGTGAGGCCCTAACCATCCTCAATTAGTTCCACCATATCTTGATAGGTGGCGCTATATCGTTGTCATCTTTTTCTACATCGCGATGTTAAGAGTCTCCCCGATTTAATGACCCTCCTCGGAAACTCCGTTGCAGTTATCGCTTCTCGGCCTTTTGGCTAAGATCAAAGTGTAGTATCTGTTCTTTTCAGCTTAATATCTGAAAGTTCCCTCACTGAGGGACCAGTATATTAAACTGATTTTTGTAAACAGACGGGATGTACGAGGCTCGCTCCACTCCCGTCGCGGGTCGGCCCGGCATTGCAGTGCCGCCGGGATCGGCCCATATAAAACCTATATAATACACATACACCCTACATAGTTTCCAATTTCTGGAGAATGCGAAACTATGAAAATTATAACATTCATTGGATACTCATGTGTTGTCTGGTCATACAATACACATTATGTATGATTAATTTATTTTATAACAGTTGTCTATGAACGAGTCTGCTAAAGGCCTGCGCCCGACAAGCAAAGCCAGCGAGTTTGTGAAAGCTCTAGGAACATCAGGGGTCGAGCATGTCGCCTTATATACCGATGACATCGTATCTACAGTAAGATTTATATATTTAAAAAGACTTCCACCTACACTTCACTTTTCGCCGCAGGTTGTGGGTTCGATTCCACACATGATATACATTTGTGTGCATGAACATGTCTGCATGTCCTGAGTCTGGGTGTAATTATGTATATTAAGTTTGTTTTTAAAAACAAAAATATTATATGAAGTATATCAGTTATCTGGCTTCCATAGTACAAGCTCTGCTTCGTTTGGGATCAGATGACCAGATCAGATGGGTGAGGAATGTGCCAGGACACTTATGCTTCCTGTGGTGAATGTGTGCTCTAAATAAACTCAAATCGAGTATAGTATGTCTTGAGTCCGAACTGTCTAAATAGGCCTCGGCCTGTATCACAAAAAAATATCACTGGTGTCTTAGTACAGATATTTTTGAATTCATTCAAGAATTAATCATTAACGTTACAATTTATTTGCTAGATTAAAAAACACATTTTCAAGGAGGTAGGCTGCTCAAAATGAATATATTAAAAATGAATATGAAAATGATAAGTATCATTGAAAGAAAAGGACTTGGCCGATTAACACAATTTGTCAAATAAAATGTTTTTCACTTTTTGGCCGTACTTTAATTAAATATCGTAATCAAAGTATAGATATATAAATACAATAAATAAATAAATAGCCTGGATGCATGGCAGAGCACAGCCTAGTCCGAATAATTTCATTATATAATTTTCACAGATGCGCAACCTAAAATCTAGAGGAGCTGATATTCTAACTTGGCCACCGACGTACTACCAACTAATTAGAGAGAAACTAAACGAGAGTTCAGTAAAAGTGGCCGAAAGTATAGATGCATTGGAAGAAAACCATATTCTGATAGACTTTGATGAAAGAGGTTACATGCTGCAAGCCTTTACCAAGCATGTTCAGGCTCAACCGACAGTTTTCATCGAAGTGCTGCAGAGGAGGAATCATAGGGTTTGTATAAACATTTTCATTATGGGTTTCTAGGTGATAATGGCTCAATGATAGTGACGTCGAAGGTCACAGGTTCGAATCCTATAATGAGCACATGAGGCCACACAGTTGGATTTTTGTCAGCCAGCCAGGCGGGTACTACAATGTACTCTACCACCTAGCACTCTCGCACTTTTTTCTTCATGGTGTTATCGATTTGGCTCGTCTATACAGAAATATACCAACCATGTCACCCTCGCATGTCACATATCACAATCTTTCCCACCAATTAATGGTGGGAAAGATTTGTCTTCTGACTAGTTTTTTTTTGTATACCTATATTAATTGTGTTTGCGTTTGGCCAGTAACATGCTGATGTCGAAGCCTAAGATGGAGCACGCTAACCCAGAAGACACCTATTCACTCTAGCCGAACCATCGAACAGAGGGAAACAGACAGCATCGTAATGTAGAAGTAATAAGGAGTACAACATTCTCTTTTTGACGTATAGCGCTGTCTCCCTCCGTTCACCGCATAAGTTCATGCTTTATAATTTCCTTATTTCAGGGCTTTGGTGCCATGAACTACAAGTGGGTATTCGAAGCAATTGAGCGTCTGGAGTCGTCCAAGAGTGAGGGGAAGGAACAAAAAGAAGAAGCCAAGGAAACAAATGCTGCTTAGATTAGTTCGTAGTAAATAATTTAAGTTAAATCAATAAATTACCAGAATATAATCATCAGATGGGTTAGTGGCCCTGATTCTGTTGTTCACAACTAAACTAATTTTAATCTCACTATGTCTCTTTCTAACAAAGAACATAAGAAAAAGATGTAAGAAATTTAGTCCCGTCAAATTAGTCCAATGCTTGTTTTCAATATAAATTTAGTCGCCATCTATCGCGGTTACGCCTAAATACACGCAAAATAAGACGGCAAAGATTAATTTGACAACTTAAAATAATGTTCTATCCTTTTTCAATAATCTTCGTAAGAAAGAGATGAGATGTGACTAAAATTAGTTTAGTGCGATTTACAACAGAATCGGCACCATTGTCTACTTATGTCAGCGAAAAGTATTATTTGTAACGAGAAAATACAGTTACAGTTTCTACGTAATGACGTTATTGAGATACATTATAGTCGAAAAGAATGTTATTAATCCATCTCATACATTCCGCGTTAAGGGACCATAAAAAAGAGTGTGGATTTAGGCAATGAGCCCTCGATTATTTGTACAGGGGTTAACGGATCTATTTTCTTTTAAAATGTTAACTTTAGGTAGAACTTACCTATTAAATTATCTCCATATTTACCGACTTTTTTCATTTATGGTTTCAGGCCAAGTTATCCCTTCCTTTAAATTGAAAAAAACTGCTCGAGCACTTTTCCACGTCAACTGTACGAAAAATACCTACGCTCTTTTGTTTCTTATTGTCCTTTGCATGTTACAATACTAGGTATTAAGATACCTCATATATTATATTACCCTATTGCTGACATCTATTCAGCAATAGGGTCTAAATCCAACTTAACCTTTGAGTAATATAGCCGATGGTAATCACACAAATTGGACAAGAACTTGCTCCAAGTGCAGTTAGATCAGAAAATTCGATCACCTACGTCGTGAAAGGTGACCAAAAGAAAAACCTATTCCTTCCAATATCATAGTCATGGAAAATTCTAGTGGCATTATTGCGCAATATTTTGAAATACCAGTGCAACGTGACGGCCAACTGGTACCGGATTCGAAGCGCGACTGACGTGGGGTGGAGTGGAGACTAGCACTGCGCCTTATTGGTATCATTTAACGCTATGAAGTTCGTGCTTGTATAGATTTTTGTGTGATATTTTTTTTGTTAATTCTTAAGGCTTTTTATTGGATATAAAAATATTTCTTAAGAATCAAAATTTCAGTGTTTTTCTGTTTTGAGAAGACAATAATAAGGTAATTTTATCGCGAGAAAAAATAGTCTCACAAACTTATCTGGCGCGGTGAGGGAGGCGCAGTTATTGCATTTGGTGGAGCAAACAACCAATGCCACCGGGACAGATAAGTTTGTGGGACTATACTCTTCTTAATAATATTGACCAGTATTATCCAATACATTTAACATTTAAAAAATGCATTTTGATAAAATAAGTTGAACAATTACCAAATAAAAAAAAACGATTACTCGACCAACTTGAGAATCACTTCAGTGGCTTTTTTTTATGAGGCCATTTTGGCCATTGACTCATTACAGACGGCATTATAATTTTCTTGTTCAAAATAGATCAAAAGTAGTATAAATCGGTACCTATAGAATAAAATGGCTTTGACTTTGAATCCAAGACGCCTCTACAGTCATAATGAAGCCACACCATCGCCACCCCGCCTCTGTCCTTTAGTTGTTGTTCATATCCAGTTTTCTATATCGAATCACATTTGCATTTCATTTATCGAGTATGCAAAGTGGTTCGACTTGTTTACTAGAACGGACAAAACGTACCTAACACAACGTTTAAAATTAACAGTATTTATTATAACCTCAAAATCTCAGCATAAGTATAGAGGCGCCCTTCAAAAAGCATTTTTTGTCAACATTCTGCAAATTTTTCAATAATTCTTATAGAAATAATAATACTTTCCTACTCTACGGGAATTCGAAAACAATTCGGTACTACAACTATGTAAAGTTTTTTTAGGCTATTTATATTTTTATTTTATAGTACAATTGATTTTCAACAACTAATTTCAACATTGTTGTTTTCCAAGCAGTAGTTATTTTTTTATAAATTTCCAAAGTTTTACCCGTGATGACGTCATAAAGTAGGCTGATTAACTGTTTACCTTTGCCACGTGTATTACCAAAATAAAACATATTTTAAGTCAGAAACTTCAAACTTGACAGATTGGAATTGGAATTGGATTTCTGTTGTCATTACTTTTTCTTTATATTCTTGTGATTTGTGTTCAATTTTATTCGTATATCCATACTTTGAAGATAAGACTAACAACTACAATGAATCGGTCAACGACAACTTGTGCGAAATGTTTCGTACCGTCATGTAAAAACACCACAACAAATAGCCCACACAAAGTGTTTGTGCTCGTGAAAGAAATCTTAAAGAGGAAGTGGTGCGAAGAAGTAAATGTGGAGTACAAGACTGGGCGGCGTCTGTTTTGTTGTGAAGATCATTTGAACGTAAGTTTTATTGAGGTTCATCATGCGATTCGATCATTCGATATCTTTTGTAGGTACTATCGGTTGCTGATGGACAGCACCTTAGATTACAAAATAAAAGGCAAATAGAGCGCGCGGAACACGAAAGTGAGGCGCTTTACAACAAATTTACACTTTGTAACAAACTTTATTTAACAAAAAACACTTTCTTTTTTATAAACTTTGTAAACAAAGCAAATACCAGGTATTTTGCTTTTTTGGCCCTCACTCCCGTGTTCCGCGTGCTCCATCTGCATTTTGTTCTGTAATCTGAGAACAACACTATATCAAAGCTTATGAATAATGTGTTTTGATACAGTCTTATAAATTCATAAAAAATAAGAGATGTGTATCAGAGATAATAACATAAAAACACTACAATTTCATATAGGTTTTAGTTAATCTAATGTTCTTTTTTTTTCAGATGGAAGAAGATTTAGAAAATTATCAATATTTTAATTTAATGAAAGGTAGACCTATATTGAAAGCATCTGCTAAGCTGCGTATAACACAAGATATGCCATCATGTAGTAAAAATGTAAGCCTCCCATATGGAAAAGGTTATTTTTATCAGAGTTAGTTGTGTTAGCTCAGAAATTGACATATTTTTTTAAGCATTTGACTTCAATAATAATTCTTCTGTAACTCCATCAGGTGAAGCACTTACTACACCATTGATGAGAATGAACCCTGATTTATAAATTTTTTACCATTTTTTTTCTGCCTCTTTAATTACACTTAGCTCCAATTTATTTCCTCTTTTAATAAATTCTGTTTCTGGCACTTTGTATCCCCCATTTGTTGCACTTGTGTGCCATCTGTTTTCCATCTTGAGGCTTCATATATTTTAGATGCTGTTAACCTTCCCTGTTATTTATCATAGACTTCATTTTCATTTTTTAAATACTCAACTGTTAAGTCTAATATAATATAACTTTGCCTTTGGTTTATAAAGCATGTTGCAGGTGAATGAGCTGCATTTTGCTTTTTACATTTTTCAAGGAACTGGTTTAAAATACTAGGATCCTTTGGAGATTTTATAGATTTTGGGAAAATATCTTCACATTTTATTGGGTCTGATCGTATACCAGATAGTTTTGGTTTATTTCCAATAACATTAGACAGAAGTCAACGCAGGTTCACTGCTTCTTTTTTGAAGCCAAAATAAGAAAACAAGTGTAACAAGCTTGCACCCACCGGCAGAAGCAGCACAGCCATCATAAGTTGCCTCTGGTATCACTTCATCCTTTTCATTGATTATTATATCTACAATATATTGTTTAGTTGACACTCTGTGTTCTGGATAGATTTTTGCTCTCACAATGCAGTTAACTTGTCTTCTTTTTACCTCGACATAGCCAATACCATAGTCTACATAAGAATCGCGTGATGACCTGTAACAATAAAAAATATCTATCGTTAATATTGTTATTATTAGGGTGCAATATGTAGTGGAAAGACAAGTTTATTACTTGCAAAGGTATAAGTACATTGTAATTAATAAGTTAAGTGTAACACTAGTTATTACTTACATTAGAGCCTTAGCTCCTCAGGGCCAGTAGACAAGATGGTTGTCGACAATAATTATCGTTAGTAAATGATCAACCTTTTTTATGGGATTGACATTTCAAAACGAAATAGGTATCACTTAATTTTTAACAATCTCTTATGTCAATCCCATACAAAGGTTGATCGTTTACTAACGATAATGATTGTCGACTACCATCTTGGGGGGCAGATTTCAGCAATATTGTGTTTGTCATTATTGTTCATGAACTCCAGAATCATAATATTATCCGATTTAGGCAAGTTAGTGGAGTCGCCGCGCACAAACTGATCCATATTTAAAATTAATCCAATCGATAGGCAGGCAGTTAGTTTCTTAAAGCGAGCAATGGCCAATGTTGCAGTACGTAAGTATCAAAGTCCGGGGCGAAAGCTTGGTTGTGTTGAAACGAATTAAATAAAACTAGAAAACAAGGCAGCGCAAGTTACTTTATGGCTAGTTAACGTGACGTTGACTTGACAGTTAACGGCACTGACTTATTTATTTATTTTATTGACAGGCACCGGAAATAACCTTGTTCAGCCTACTTTATGACGTAATTTAGAGGTCCAATGAAAGTCAAATGATTTCAAGCATTTTTGTGAAAATAAACATAATCTTACAGTTTTAGGAGCTCAAAATAGCAAAATAAGGCTTGTAATGCCGAAATGGTTTCGGAATTGACATACGTAGGTAATCTTTTACTTTATACCGAATTCAGAATGAAGTGTTTTTTTCGTGACAAAATTCTCATAGAATACCAAACCAACCCGAAAGGAGTGATACCAGCTAAAGTCATTTGCGCTGCAGAGGCTTCGAATTTTCCGATCATAAGGCGTCAAGGTCCTCCTGCGGTGTGATAGGTTGATTCTTAACCAACCACATCAATGGCCCATCACCACACTGATACCTCATCCTAGCACTCCAATAACCCATCATCCTCCTCGAGGTCGCTTCTGCCTAGAAACGATTCCAAGGCGCGACTGCCTGAGCGCCTGCTCGGCTTCGCCCCGATTGTTCACGACCCCTAGAACAAATTCAAATCTACCTCGCTTCTTATTATGATATGACAATGACTGAAACCTGATATTTTTATGCGCATGTATTAGTCCTAAACCAAAGCATATTAAAGCACTGTGCGACTATTACTACCGGCACGGTACCATCTTGTTGGACTCCTTGATAAACAACGCGCCACCATTTTGTCATCAAGTAAAGGAAAATTCACAGTGGAAACAAACAACATCTAGAAATCTGCAGTCATGCACAAGGTTTTGGGATCAAAAAGAATTGAAGAAAGCATCTCCTATTGAGAAGTCTTAATTATAGTAGATTAGTTGAAATGTTGAAGGAGAATCTAGATCGAATGAGAGGTAAGCGAAGAGTTTATCCTCTCAAAGAGCAGGTCAACTGAGGAAGTACCTTACCTCCACCTTACAGAATACCGCAGCCAAATAACTATATGTTGTGAGTTGTGTTCCTGCGCGTAACTTTGCCAGTACTCATTGGGGAGGGTGGAAGGGTCGGTAACACGGTTGTAATTGCAAGCGTCCATATGGCTGCGGTAACCGCTTATCATTAAGCGGGCTGTACGCTTGGCTGACTTCGTAGCATAAAAATAAATTTGCTCTAGTACTTACCTACTTTGCTCATTATTAGTAGTAACAATGAAGTACTACATTTCCATTTCAAATATTGATTTGATGAGACCCTGATGACTAGATAGCTTAGGTCTGACTGAGATAATCTTCTTCAGTAAGTAAACTAAGTACTTGTACTATTATTTATAATGTGTCTAAGTAGATAACTGTGTATTCATTTCGTAAAGCTAGTAGAGAATAATAATGCTAGAGAGCAACTTTGGTGTGCGCGCAGCTTTATAGCAAGCTTGTTTTTTGTATAAATACTATATTTATGCCAAGCTGGTGTTTTCTGTCTCCGATATAAAACCGTTCAAGTTTAAGTACGTATCAGTGCCACGAGATTATTCGTAAGAAACTGTTATAGATAAAGTTTGTGAAAGTTAAGTTCTAAGTGAGCGATAATAAGTTTTCAGGATTCTTATAAAACAACACAATGGTAGGTAAAATTAACTACATAATCAAAATATAATTAGATAATAATCCGATGAGACGAATGCGAAAATATAAAATGCAATATCCTAAGTAACATATAAGTAATGAAAGGGAACCTAATGTCACAGTATTACCATAGTGGTAAAACTGTGCTAATGTGTCTATACGTGCAACAACAATTACAAAATATAATAATAGAACTTTATTAATAGAACTTTTTATATTACAAGTTAGAATTGAAATAAAAATCAATAGACTCAAAATAAAATAGCTGATCTGCTATTTTTTGCAGACTTCTTACACTGATAAAGGGACAAAACCAGAGAATGGAAGATTTCTTGCGTTTGACCATCTCACATACTGGGTGTCAAATGCGAAACAGGCAAGTACCTACTGACTTATTATAATATATAAGTACTTTCTCAGTCGCGGGTTCAAATCCTACAATTAGCTTGAGATTTGGTGAAGAACCCGCATACCATGTTGGTATGTTATTAAAGCTGTTAAGCAGCTTTTATACAAATACCTAATAACCTAATTATTCATGAATATCAAATCAAAGAAACACATACTTTATACATTTTTGTTATTATAGGCAGCCAGTTACTATGTGACGAGGTTCGGATTCGAACCTCTTGCCTACAGTGGCTTAGAAACAGGTTCCAGGAAAATAGCCTCACATGCTGTCAAACTTAATAAGGTCAGTAAAATTGTGATTTACAAGATACCATTGGGTCATTCGGCGTAAACACCCAAAGAAGCAGTTTTCAAAGCGGTTTCCGCGAAATGTCAAATATTATAAAGAATGTTTAATTTATTCCTTTTGTTGTTGAATTGTGTCTTTGCGCTAAATGTCCCCGAAGTTTTATGTAGGTACTAGCTGTCTCGCGCGGTTTCACCCGCGTTCCTGTCATGAAAAGTAGCCTATGGCCCTCTCCATACCATAGGCTATCCTATCTTCGTGGTGCCAAATTTAATCTTGAAAAGATAAAAAACACTTTCACATGTGTGATACTGATTTAGTACTTGTACACACGGCTACAGATCAAGCTATACATTTCCAGTATAAGCTGATCTCGCATTGTATAGGATTTCCGTACAATGAGAGGTCAGCTTATATTGGAAATGTATAGCTTGATCTGTAGCCGTGTGTACTTGATTAGTAAATATTACGAATAATGCTCGCGAAAATCAAAAAAAATAAACCGCCTTCAAAATATACTAAAAAGTATGAAATAACTCTAATCTGACACTGATTTGAAGTCAGCGAAAGAGCACGACGTATTCTATCATCAGATCGACTCCAGACCTGCATTAAATAATTTACAAACGCACTAGTCGCCACTACGATTTTCGAAGGGTCCCCTCGATTTCTCTGGGATGCCATCATCAGATCCTGGTTTCCTTATCATGGTACCTTTGGGATATCTTCTTTCCAACAAAAAAAGAATCATCAAAATCGGTTCTTTAACGACGAAGATATCCGCGAATACACATTAAAATAAATACGGTCGAAATGAGAAACCTCCTCCTTTTGTTGAAGTCGGTTAAAAAGTACTATTTTCACAGATAATCTTCGTGTTCCAAAGTCAGTATGAACCAGTGGAAACTGAGTTGACTAACGAGGTGGCCTCACACGGTGACTTTGTCAAAGATGTGGCCTTCCGAGTGGAAAACCTGGACTATATCCTGGAGTATGCTAGGAAGCAAGGCGCCAAAGTAGTCAAGGATTTGTGGGAGGAAAAGGACGAGTTTGGAGTTGTTAGGTTGGCTGTTCTGAAGACCGTAAGTATTCTTTGTAGTTTTTATGATTAACTCACAGATTACACTACAAAAGGCAGATACAGCGCGCGGAACACGGGAAAAAAAGGCCAAAAAAGTAAATACAAATTGAGGTATTCGCTTTTGAATTTGTATTTGCTTTGTTTAAACAAAGTTTATTAAAAAGATAGTGATTTTCGTTTAATAAGTTTGTTAAACAAATCAAATACAAATTGAAAAGCGAATACCAGGGATGTGTTTTTCAATTTGTATGTGCTTTTTTGGCCTCAATCCAGTGTTCCGCGCACTCCATCTGCCTTGTTCTGTAATCTGAGGAACTAACTTATAAGTTTGATTGACCATTATCTTGGTAAAGATAGTGGTGCTGTGGCCGAAGTTGGCAATCATTAAAAAGTCCCTTGTCTAAGGACTGGTTCAACCGCACCCAGGAAGTAGTTGGTGGTAAGTGGATGACGTTATCCAACAGTTTACCTACTGCACGCGGCGCTTGAAATACTTTGATATTACGTAGACCACTGAAGATTTTTATAAAATGAATGATTATAACGTTTGTATTGTTCGTAACGTAATGTCTTGTTTGTTTTAGTGACACAGTGTTATTTATTTGTTGATGTTGTTTGTAAATAGCAAATTAAATTGATACAAACAACACCTTTGGAATGTTGATCAGCGTAATAGTTTATGAATATTTAATTTGTTATTAATGCAATATTGATAATCACTGTAATATATCTTTAGTAAACATGTAACGTTGCACTTGCAAGTTACATAAATAAATATAAGTATAGTTAGAAAACCTTTAATAAAACTTAATTACACTTAAATTAAAATAATATTTACAACTTATTCTAAAACATAATTAAATATAACCTATTAAACTAATAAAACCTAAAAATCTAAATACTTAATAAATATTATTGTACGGAATCTACAAGTACGTATTAATGATGATGGTTCCCGCACCTACGCATCCCTAACAAATCTAACGGGTTTGCGAGCTGCGCCGGCGCGGCGGCCAACGCCCAGTCGTTCAGTTCGAGAATTCTCCACGGCCAGTGCGCTTTGAGACTTCACAGGTGACGGCTGCGTCACTTGCTTCGAATTTTGTATCTAGTTTAATATCACGTGGAATCCCGCTAGGGTAAGTTCCCATGTATTATCTATCTGATTCTCCATTGTAAGGTGTTCTAGCTTTCTATCTTTCCTATCCATGCTAGCGCTGCTTCCTTTTTATTGTTTGTCAGGGACACTGTAACCTAGATTCAAACCTACCTACACAGTTGCGCAGCAAACGCTTTAGCCTTTTTGTTTCTGGCCTTCCAGGATTTACGTCTACATTTACGCCTACCTTGCATCTACCTATGCAGCTTGATAACTAGCTGTGGAACGCTGAGGGACCTACCTCCTGTACTGCCTGCCTGGACTACCTACTCCCGCTGACATCCTGGGAGCTGGACCAGACCGAAGCGAAAACTGAAGCTGCTACTTCTACCTTAGTTCAGGCCAGTGTTCCCCCTGTTAAAAACTGTACCCCCTGTGAAATCTGGACGTGAGGCGGCCACAGAATTTTAGGCAATTAAATGTTTCATTGGACTAATTTCCATTGTTTCATTTAATCGAACCCTACCTACCTATCTGTTGGCGTCCCCCTAAGGGACTTGCCACAGTGGCGCTCTTTACGTGTGTTTCTAGTGGCCTATTCACGTCTAGATTATTCCAGAAGTCAGCAGCTAGTACAATCATCTATCTACCTACATATTGTACTGTGAACGTGAAGGTGGCATTGCAGAATAGCGAACTGGTACGTACTATCTTATTTTATTTTTTTATGTGACCGCTTACCCTGATTTTTTCTTTTCTCATTTTTCATTACCTATCATTGTTAACTGCTACGTATTAGTATCTTCCTACTAATTGTGTTAATGATTGAGTAATTTTGTTATATAGTAACTATTTGAATATTCTAAACCGTTATTATTAGTACCTACCTACTGATAATAATTAATATATGCTAAAACTAAATTGTAAAATTAAATCTATTGTTTGTTATACGTAACAGTTCGCATACCTAAATTCATTCATTTCATACCTTTTCGTTTCTTTCATCTTTTCGTTTTCATTTCATTTTCATTCATTCAAAAAAAAAAAAAAACATTTCAATTTTAATTTTATTTGCTTTGACCATCACCTAATCGTAGATAAGCTTATTTTCTCATCTTGTAAAGAACACCAATCATTCATTTCTCATTATATTCATTAACTACTTAAGTAAATCGTCTAGTTAATCATGGGAACTCATACTATTAAATTCTTTTTGCTAAACAAAAACGAATTAACCTACGAAGTACTCATTAGAGGCGAGGAACCTGCATCAACCGTACTTGGATTACGTAAACAAATAAATAAATTAACACCGCTTATACCTACTTCTGATATTTGTGAATCTGGAATCGATCCGGATATTGATATTTCTGGCGTTAGCACTTCCTTAAGTGAATTTACATCGCGAGTTAAATCGTTAGAGGAGAAGTACGATTCAAATCTCTTTGAACGCACTAGAGCGTTGGGTAATCATCTATATCACCGTCTAAAAAGAATAGATTGCACGGACTCTAAACATTTAGAAAGAGTGAGGGCTTTGTCGAAAAATGTTACGAACTTGATTAATAAAATTTTTACTATTAATAAATCGGCTAATCCGATTCCTAGCTGTGAGCCTGTTGTAGACGTTGAACAGACATCGTCGTCGCTAGACTCTGTACAAAACGTAACGATACATTGTGACCGCTCGCATTTAAATGATATACAAAAAATAAAATTTAACGGCAAAACGTGTGTACATGCATTTGTCCAGAGAGTGAACGAGTGTAGTACTGCTAGAAACATATCGCCTTCTAAATTAATGAACTATGCTACGGAAATATTCACGGACGATGCGTTACATTGGTTTCGTAGTATTAAAGACAGTGTTACTACTTGGGATGAGTTAATTTCTTTACTGATTGAGGATTTTAGTCATTTTGATTTCGACTACCGGCTATTGTCTGAGATACGAAACAGAACACAGGGTGATTCTGAAAATATTACTATATATTTTGCTAAAATGTCTGAATTATTTTCCAGGCTAACTAAAAAGATTTCTGAACAAGAGAAATTAGACATCTTAATGCACAATATTAGACCGTGTTACTCTAGCGTACTAGCTTCTAATTCTTCAACTATCAATTCTATCGATAATTTAAGAACCATTTGTAAGAACTTTGAAAAAATTCAGTCTTTGACTTCTCAATTTAAAGAACCTCCTAGAGTGTCTACTGATACGTTAGCTCCTGATCTAGCATTTTCAAAAACGTCTGAACCTAGTACTAGCAGATCTAATACATATAATCAAAATAGATACAATAGTTACAATTCTAATAAATCTAATAGTAATTTTTACAACAAGAAATATAACTATAAAAATCAACCAACAAATAATACTAATTATTCAGGTGTAGCTGCTATTGCTTCTTCTAATTCTAATACTAAAAATGTTTTCTGCCCTCGCTGCCGTAACTCTGAACACTCTTTGAAGCAATGTAAAGCTGATAGGTTCCCCATTTGCTTTAAATGTGGAACAATGAATGTCACTTACCCTGAATGTCCTAAATGTAAATCTCAATCTAATTCAAAAAAACTAGCTACTGAAGATTGCTGTAATATAAATGAGGTAAAAAACTTAACTAAAACTACTGATTCTACTAAAACTAAAAATTTTGATGAAAAGGATTGGAAAGCCTGGCTTTCAACTATTAAAATTTTCTTTTCTAGTTATTTCATTACAACAATCTTCGATAAAAAACCTATTGATGATGTTCGTCCTTACGCGGCTATCCAAGTAGGCGACAAAAACCTCTGCGGTTTACTCGATTCTGGTTCTACAGTAACTATTCTAGGTAATAATGCTCATCTAAATTTAATTTCACTAGGTCATACAGTCATTAATAACGATGTTGTGAGAACTTTTACTGCTGCTGGTGGACAAAGTATGGTTTCTATAGGATACATTAATCTTCCAGTTACTTTTGAAAACCAATTTCACTTACTAAAAGCATACGTTGTTCCGACTGTTAGATCAAATTTAATTCTAGGCATTGATTTTTGGACAAAATTTAATCTATTTCCTAAATTTTCAAATTCTATATCTCTGCACGATGCTACTAGTTATGATGGTGATGTGACTACTGTAACTGATGCTAAAAGTATACTACAGTCCTATAATGAACTAACTGAATGTCAGCGAGTTACTGCTGATAACATTATAGAACAGTTTAAAAATATCTCAACTGAAAAACGTGGTTTAGGTAGAACTAACTTAGTATCACATACTATTGATACTGGCGATGCCTTACCTATTCGGCAAAGATACTATCGCGTTTCGCCTGAAAAACAACGTATCTTATCTGAACAACTAGACGAGATGCTGTCGCTGGGTGTCGTTGAGGAATGTGAGAGTCCATGGTCTTCACCTGTATTATTAACTCCTAAGAAGGATGGCAAGCTCAGATTCTGTCTAGACAGTCGTAAGCTAAATTCTGTTACGAAAAAAGACGCATATAAATTACCTTATATTTCAGAAATTCTAGATAACCTAAAAAATGCTAAATACCTAAGTAGCATAGACCTATCTAAGGCCTACTGGCAAGTGCCTATTTCTGAGAATGATCGGAATAAAACTGCATTCTATATTCCTCATCGTGGCACCTTTAGATTTGTGACTATGCCCTTCGGATTGACAAATTCTCCCGCTACTCAACAAAGACTTGTTGATACTCTTTTCTATGGGCCTGAATTTGAAAACTCAGTCTTTGTATACATCGATGATATCGTCATATGCTCGGCTCAATTCGAAAATCACATTTCCCTGCTTTTAAAAGTAATTAAGAAACTAACAATGGCTAATCTGACTATTAACTACGAAAAATCCGTATTTTTCCGTACGGAACTTAAATATCTAGGCTATGTTGTTGATTCTAAAGGTCTTCACGTCGATCCTAATAAAATTGACACCATTTTAAATTACCCTACTCCTACAAATAAAAAAGAAGTAAAAAGATTTCTAGGAATTGCTTCTTGGTACCGTAAATTTGTCCCTAAATTTAGCTCTATTGCTGGTCCTTTGAATAAGCTAACTTCTACTAATAAAAAATCTAATCCTTTTCTTTGGACTACTGAAGCTGAGGAGTCTTTCACTAAACTCAAAGAACTTCTTGTATCTGCCCCAATCCTATCATGCCCTAACTTTGACCTACCGTTCGAAGTACACACTGACGCTAGTGACTATGGTGTTGGAGGATTACTAACGCAGACTATTGACGGAGTTGAACATCCTATCGCCTACACTAGTAGAACCTTGACAGGTCCAGAGAAAAACTATAGCATCACTGAGAGAGAGGCTCTTGCTGTCTTGGTGGCTTTGGAACACTGGAGATGCTATCTCGATAATGGTACTAAGTTTACTGTCTATACAGACCATTCAGCACTCAAGTGGTTTCTTAATCTAAATAACCCTACTGGACGCTTAGCTAGATGGGGTGTTCGTCTATCTGCATTTAACTTTGAAATGAAACACCGTCGAGGTGTTGATAATATTATACCGGATGCTTTGTCTCGCGTTTGCCAAATTTCAGCCATTGATAATAATCTAAACACTACATTAACTACAAATGATCAATGGTACAATGGTTCTCAAAATTCTCCTACCTCTTTTCCAAACTACTTAGTCAAGAATAATCGTTTATTTCGCTTCATGAAAACTCATCATCCTCTAAATAAAGAGTTCGAGTGGAAAGAAGTTGTTCCTGCAGAATATAGAACAAAAATTATATCTGAAAACCATTCTGAACCAACCGCTGGTCATTTTGGTATTTTTAAAACTTATAAGCGCATCAGTCTTAGGTACTACTGGCCTGGTATGCACGCTAACGTAGTAACAGCTGTAACATCCTGTGATACCTGTATATCACATAAACACCAAAACCACGCTGCCTTAGGTGAAATGGGTCGGCCCAAACACTGTTCGAGACCTTTTCAAACTATAAGCATAGATTTAGTAGGACCTCTACCGCCTACTAGAAAACTAAACTGCTACATCTTAGTCGTGACTTGTTGTTTTAGTAAGTATTGCTTATTATTTCCAATCAAGCGCGCGACTGCAGAAATTGTTACTAAGATCTTAGAAGAACAAGTATTTCTAATACATGGCATTCCTTCTACTGTGATACTTGATAACGGTAAACAATTTATAAGTGCTACGTTAAAACAGATGTTTGAAAAATATAAAGTACCTAAATTACACTTCACTCCTAAGTATTCACCTCATGTTAATACAGTTGAACGCTACAATAAGACTGTTATGACTGCTATCTCCACATTTATTTCTAACGATCAACGTATTTGGGATCAACTTGTACCAAAAATCCAATTCGCTGTGAATAGTTCTGTAAACGAGGTAACAGGCTACACTCCTTCCTTTCTAGTGTACGGGCGTGAATTAGTTACTTGTGGTTCACATTATATCGATACTGAGAACGATAACGACGTCATCTTTCAACCTCGAGATTCCTACGCTGAGAATATTGGTGTGCTTTCTAGTATCTTTAATAAAGTACAATCACTACTACTACAGGCTCATAGTAGGAATTGTCAACAATATAATTTACGCAGAAGACCTGCTGAATTTAATATTGGTGACGTTATCTGGAAAAGGACTTTTTATCAAAGTGATAAAGACAAGTATTTTAATAAAAAATTAGCTCCTAAATTCATAAAATGTAAAATCATTGATAAAAAGTCTCCTCTGGTCTATGAATTAGCAGATATGTCTGGAAAACTACTAGGTTCCTGGCATATCAAAGATATGAAACTTATTAACTATAAAGAATAAAATAAAACCTATATACTAGCCTTAAAATTAGATTAAAACTATTACCTAAACTGTAGTGTACTAAAGAAACATAAGTATTTTAGTACACCTAACTTATTGTTTGAGTATAACTTAAAATTTACTAATTATACTCTGTTTGTAAGGATCTCAAGTCATTAATAGTAAGATTTGATGATGTTATGAAAGAAGATGGTATGATGCGTGAAGTATAGAATGTAGTCTGTGAGTAATGATAAGTTTAGTATGAAATAATAGGTAGTAGTCGGATTTTGCAGTCTAGTATGCAAAATCCTTCGTTTTTTGGCGGGGTACTGTAACGTTGCACTTGCAAGTTACATAAATAAATATAAGTATAGTTAGAAAACCTTTAATAAAACTTAATTACACTTAAATTAAAATAATATTTACAACTTATTCTAAAACATAATTAAATATAACCTATTAAACTAATAAAACCTAAAAATCTAAATACTTAATAAATATTATTGTACGGAATCTACAAGTACGTATTAATGATGATGGTTCCCGCACCTACGCATCCCTAACAAATCTAACGGGTTTGCGAGCTGCGCCGGCGCGGCGGCCAACGCCCAGTCGTTCAGTTCGAGAATTCTCCACGGCCAGTGCGCTTTGAGACTTCACAGGTGACGGCTGCGTCACTTGCTTCGAATTTTGTATCTAGTTTAATATCACGTGGAATCCCGCTAGGGTAAGTTCCCATGTATTATCTATCTGATTCTCCATTGTAAGGTGTTCTAGCTTTCTATCTTTCCTATCCATGCTAGCGCTGCTTCCTTTTTATTGTTTGTCAGGGACACTGTAACCTAGATTCAAACCTACCTACACAGTTGCGCAGCAAACGCTTTAGCCTTTTTGTTTCTGGCCTTCCAGGATTTACGTCTACATTTACGCCTACCTTGCATCTACCTATGCAGCTTGATAACTAGCTGTGGAACGCTGAGGGACCTACCTCCTGTACTGCCTGCCTGGACTACCTACTCCCGCTG
The DNA here is from genome assembly GCA_951394255.1 of Polyploca ridens. Taxonomy (NCBI): domain Eukaryota; kingdom Metazoa; phylum Arthropoda; class Insecta; order Lepidoptera; family Drepanidae; genus Polyploca; species Polyploca ridens. The sequence goes on along the minus strand of OX596243.1, from coordinate 4,016,931 downwards.
ACATCCTGGGAGCTGGACCAGACCGAAGCGAAAACTGAAGCTGCTACTTCTACCTTAGTTCAGGCCAGTGTTCCCCCTGTTAAAAACTGTACCCCCTGTGAAATCTGGACGTGAGGCGGCCACAGAATTTTAGGCAATTAAATGTTTCATTGGACTAATTTCCATTGTTTCATTTAATCGAACCCTACCTACCTATCTGTTGGCGTCCCCCTAAGGGACTTGCCACAAACATCTTTACTAAAAATAAAAGCTACCTACGGAGTTTACAGTCAGCTTCCAATTTTATTTTTAATTTGAACTCCAAAGTCCGCAACGTAATCAATAAATAGTTTTAAAGTTCCTTATGCTTATAGTTTGCTGATCAAATGTGTTGCTATGATAACATTCTGATATCCTATGAATTAAACGAATGCATCTGGTTCAAAGGACCAATTCTATATATCCCTAGGTTAAATTGACATAGAGTTCATCCGGCTCAAAGGACCAATACAGAAAGTTTACTATGTATGAATAAACTTTGTTGATAATAGTGTGTAACATGTGTGCAAAGTTGATTTATTAACACTCGAGGCGGTATTAAGATAAATGAGCCGAGAGTGTAATAATCAATGCACACGCGTCTCATACGACGTTTTTCAACACACTTGCGAGGAAAAAACAGACTTGTAATTGTGACAGAACGTTAACAAATATGGCGCGCAAGTTTTTTTTTTTATAGCTGTGAGCTGTCAAACTATTTTACCCGTTTAAATTAAGACTGCTTGGTCTACACACGTATCACTTGCAGTGAGGTACAAACTTATCATAATCGGGATTATACCTATCATAAAACTTTGCGGTAATGTAAAGTAAAAAGCACTAGTGCGTAATAAGCTGCATTAAGATACTAAAAACGGTGCAATCAATGTCCCTTTACGAGCGAGTGTCTTGAAAATAATATTTTTTCTAGTACGGAGACAACACACATACTCTCGTGGACAGAACAAATTACACTGGACCTTTTCTACCGGGCTATCAACTTCTTAAAAACGATCCTATCAACACATTTTTGTAAGTATAATTTAGATAGGTTACAAGCCTATTTAACAGATTATAATGATTACTATTATTTTATTTCAGACCTAAGATAGAGATCAATTTCATTGACCACGTGGTCGGCAACCAGCCTGAACATGCTATGGAAGAAACTGCTTCGTGGTATGAGCGCTGTCTTCAATTCCACAGGTAAACGTCAACAATGACTTACTAATCTGGGGGCATTTTATTAAGTCACTTTTGACAGGTTATTTACAAAACAGACAAAAATAGCGTGGCAGAGAGGAGACACCTTGTCAAATATGGCTTCTTAGCTCGGCCTTGTATAATAAATAAACAAGCTGTCCCCCGCGGATTCACTCGCGTTCCCGGGATAAAAGAAGCCTGTAATACTCGGGGATAATGTAGCTAGCTACCCATTAGTGAAAGAATTCTTTAAATCCGACTGGTTGTTCCAGAGATTAGAACGTTTGAAAAAACAAACAAAAAACTCTTCCGATTATATTATTATTATTATTCTCATATTAGTAGTATAGATGCAACAGTTGTGTAGCCATGTGCATTTTTATGTGAAAATACTCCTGTGGACTCAAGTATTAGTTATTTCAGATAGTTAATCATAGAAACATGGATTTGTATTCTACAAAGAACTGAACACTTTACTTACTTTCATAATCTAATAAAAAATTAGCAAACCGTAATATGTAAACTCTTTCAGATTCTGGTCTGTAGACGACAAACAAGTATGCACAGAGTATTCAGCACTTCGCTCTATAGTGATGGCAAATTGGGAGGAGACCGTGAAGATGCCGATCAACGAGCCGGCTCCTGGCAAGAAGAAGAGCCAGATCCAAGAGTACGTGGAGTACCACGGCGGCGCCGGCGTGCAGCATATCGCACTCAATACTGAGGATATTATTACTGCGGTAGGTTGGCAACACCGAAGAAAAAACCCTTTATTTGAAGATTTTGAGTATGGACCAATCACTGCATCTAAATATTTAGTGTGTCCTTGATTTAGCCAATCAGAGCGCATTGACGGTGGTGGGGATTGGCGGCATCGATTTCAAACAAAATCATCACGTCGTGTGCTTCTTTGGGTTATAATTGTTGATGGTTCAAAACAGCGAGATTTTCAACCCAGAACAATCTTGCACTATTGACAATACTATTGACCCATTCTCTTTCTTTCTCTTTTAAAGTTATTTATTTATTCATGAAAACGTACAGACAATATTATAATCCAGTGTACAATAATTCCTGGACATAATAAGGTTTTAATAAATTATGTTTACTGAGCTCAAGACGCTCATTTAAACTTTAAAAAGGACGGGTTGTGAAGTGTTGTGTAAAGTTAAACATGTAAGAAAAATAATAATTATTAATACATCGAATATTAAGTGCACGTTTTAGGAAAGCGATGCACTGTTACAGAAATAACTTCGACCCATTGGGATCTATTATGGATAACTAACTCCTCCCCAGTCTCGATGAAAACTCTTTTCATGAGTTTTATAACGAGGCTAGGAGTTATGAGCCTATAGTCTTCTAGTTTTGGATATCCAATCCCTAGGAGACTCATTCGTTTACCAGCCAGTGCATCGCATGTGCACAGAAGGTGCTCCATGCGTTCCGTATGTTCCCCACACAACCTGCACATGGGTGTCGCGGTTAGACCCATCTTCATGAGCATGTCGTTGGTTCCAAAGATCTAATATGTAAAAATATAAAGTTAATTAAAGATCATAAGACAAAAACATATATACGAAATACAGTCTTAACATAGTTGTCCCCCAGCGGGTTGTGATTTTTTGTGTACAACTGTCTGCTGGAGCCATAAAAATACAAATTAAATGTAACGATATTTTGACACACTAGAAAATTATTACAAAAGGATAAGAGCGAGCCGACTAGTTCATGGACCGCATGGTGATCAATGAAAAGCTGGGAAAAATGCTACCGAATCATTATTGGCTTTCCAACGTAGCTGAGTAGGCACGAGAATGAAAATTAAATTATTTACAGTCGAAATCTACGACACAAACAGGACAACTATAATGCATAAAATATATCTTGATACTTGAGTATCAAGGTTTATGTAATTTAATTTCTTTTCTTTGGCAACAGATTGAAAACCTCCGAGCCCGTGGCGTAGAGTTCCTCTCCATACCATCAAAATACTACAAGCTGATAAGAGAACAACTAAAACACAGCAGAGTCAAAGTAGCCGAAAGCATAGACATCCTAGAACGTCTCAACATTCTCATAGACTATGACGACGATGGATATCTGTTGCAAATCTTCACGAAGAATACACAAGACAGGCCTACGTTATTCTTGGAGGTTATTCAGAGACGGAACCATAATGTAAGTGTGCTATGTTAGAGTGCGATAGCGTATGGCGGTGTCCCTTTGTAACCCAGTGACGTTTACGTTTAGAATTGCCTACATAGTATTTCTATATAAAGTACAAATTATTTCCAATTGATTTATGGTAATTTTTTCTCAGATATTCTATCCGAGATTGTTCCATATTGGTGCCGATTCTGTTGCATTAAACTAATTTATATCTTACATCACATCTCTTTCTTACAAACAATTTTGAAAAAGGTTAGAACATATTTAAAGCTGTGAAATTAGTCTTTGCCGTCTTCATTTGCGTAAACGTAACCGCGAAAGATGGCAACTAAATTCATATTGAAAACAAGCATTGGACTAATTTGACAGGACTAAATTTCTTACATCTTTTTCTTATGTTCTTTGTTAGAAAGAGACATAGTGAGACTAAATGAGTTCAGTTCTAAACAACAGAATCAGCACCATTATAGATAGAACGTCAGTCAATGAGTAGAGATTGCAAAAATTTAATTTAGAACCATAGATTTAGAATTTTCTACTACCGTAGATTTAGAACCTATATCAATGACATACGGTTATATTTTAACTAGTTAGACTAAGTTTTGTTCCTCATTCTAATAAGGGTTTTGAAATTTAGAATAGCTTGTAATTTATGATATTTTCAACAGGGATTTGGCGCCGGGAACTTCAAGACTCTATTTGAATCCATAGAGTTAGAACAAGAGAAACGCGGCAATTTATAATTTAAGTTATAGTTATCCTAACATTACATAGATTAAAAATATGTATGCTTGTTTAAATAAAAATCGGTTTTTAAAAAGAGTATCATTTTATTGAATTACATTTGATTATCATTATTACACGTCATTTATGTAACACCAATAAGATCTTGACACGATTACCAACGTATTTACAAAAAAACAGATATGTTTATGAGAAAAAAATGCACATAAATCCAAAATGTACGTAAAAGTCAACATTTGACTTGATAATGATAAAGACAGCACCAAAATATTTATCCGTGATCCGTTATGCGATTGAAATAAAACACCTTTCGCTATGATTTTAAGAATCATTATTGCTTGTGAAAACTTAAATATTGTGACGAAATTGTTCAGTCTTACCATTTAATATTGAACTTTATTGCATTAAGATAAAGGTGATTTTATTCCAATAGTGTACCTTCCGGATCTGCCCGACAATCTTTATTCGATAATAAGATCTTTGTAATTGGAATAGTTTTATTTATTTTATCTGTATTAAAGAGGTCGGACTTTAAAACGTCATCAAAAACATAGACATAACAAACAATTAAATATGCAAAGCAACATAATTGCATTAAATAGTTTATAATACATAATAATTTGTCTAATCACCTAGTTGTCACGTCAGGGATAGTTCCATAATTTGTATGGAACTCAAATAATAGTTTACTCCACACAAAGTAAGAAAAAAAAACTATTATTTAGTCAAAAAAGTAACACATTTTATTGAGAATATAACCAATATTCACTAACCAAAATAGTTAACTATCAATTGATAGTAGAAACCAAAATTGGGAATAATCATTCAACAAATGATCAAGAAATACTTCAAAATGTATTCTACATTTAATTGTAATATAACCTAACGTCTACAGTCTCTGATATAATTTATTTATGAACGCACCGAGACTATATATAAGCTATTTTAGGCGTTATTGACGCAGCACTAAGGTCGAAAGTCGGTTGTACACTACAAGGAAAAGTGGTAAGTTAACATGAAGTCGTGACGTAAGAATGTCATAGAAAAATGTACCTTATTCCCTAACAATAACAGAATACAGATGAACCTTATTGTAAATACATAAGGTAACTTTTTCTACGATTTATTTTGCTTACACTTTTCTTACGATCGAATTTACTTCACTCAGATTGCTTTCCTATAACTACTGGGAAGATAGAAAGTGTTCAAGAAAAGGTTAGTCGATTTCGAATTCTACCACTCGGATACAAGTATCAAAATAAAAAAAAAACATAAAATATCACACATAATAGATTTGGAAGACGATTTGTTTAATAAATTAATAAATGCACTGAAATAAATACTAAGTAGTTTTTTTTAACTAGACCAATGAGATTTTTCGTTATCATAGTATTATATCCTTATAGCGTAATAAAAAATGTATATGAATAAATTGACATTAGTATTTTTTTATATATTATTGTGATCTACTACATGCAATTACATTGCTGGGCTGAGAAAAACATGTCTCACGTTCCTAACTGCTAAAAAGTGCAATGCATGTTTTCCTACAAATATTATATTTTGATTTTAAACTAAAATTTTACACTGATTATTCCAAACAAGGTCTTAAAACAAAAGGAAGCGCAATATTTATGTATACGATTTTATCAAGGTGAAATAAATCCTATTACATTAGCAATAAAGTCCATTTGCAGCTGATTGAGTGGACCTTATAGCCTAGAAAATAAAGATCATTTTTCATCATCAAAAATATAGTTATTATGGTCAAAGAGATATAAACGAGAGGTGTTACCTCGTCCCGTCCCAGTGCGTTCTAGTTATTAGCGGTGTTATCTAAGTGTTGGTGGGGTCTTTGGGGTCATTGGGGTCTGTGGGGTCGTTGGGGTCGGTGGGGTCCTTCTGGTCGGGGTCGACGTCCCCGGGCTCGACCATCTCGAAGTCTCTGTCGGTGGAGGATCGCTGACTGTTCTCCGACTCAGATTCTGAAAGCTTGTCCGTTGCCTGGGCCGGCTGATCTGTGTTGTCTGGATCTGACCTGGGGATAATAAAGATAGCAATAATAATACATAATTGGACTGTTTTACAAAAAAACTTAAACCGACTTCAAAGTACACTAAGAAGTAATCAAAAGAAGTGATCTGATGACAATGGGACCAAACGGGAAGTGTACCCTTTCAAATAAAAAAATAAAGAATTTTCCAAATCGGTTAATAAATGACGGAGTTATGAGGTAACAAACATAAAAAAATACAACCGAATTGAGAACTTCGTCCTTTTTTGAAGTCGGTTGATATATTTAGATCTATTCAGCTAATCATGTCTCTTTTTAACCGTAATAGGTAGCTGCAAATTTCATAGATGTAATGTTATGGCCAAAAAATATGGCTGGCTGTCCCGCGCGGTTTGACCCGCATTCCCGCAGAATCGTATGTTTTCCCGGGATAAAAAGTATCCTATGTGTTAATCCAGAACATATTCTATCTGTTTGCCAAATTTCATCCAAATCCGTGCAGTTGTTTTTGCGTGAAAGAGTAACAAAAATGACCTATACATTCATCCCTCAAAACATCCACCAAGACTTTAGAAGGACCTTATATGTATCTGACTCGTACTTTTCCGGCTTTTTTATACATACTTTGTGTCTCCTTGTGGTTGATCTAGTCGTGCGGCGGGCGCCGGGTCGGCGTCGGTCTCCTCAACCGGTACTTCCTCCAGTAGGGGCACTTTCTCAGCCTCGTCGTCAGAAAGCTTGTCTTTCTTGCGTTTCTTCTTGTTTTTCGATGATTTGTCACTATCGGAACCCGGCCCACGGTATTCGTACTGTAATTGAAATTTATATAGTAAGTATGTACCTTCAAAATTCTAATTAAAATGTTAATCGGACACTAGATCAGTTTTAACATACTAAAAATATAATATCATAGCAGAATAATGATTTTTGTCATTCACTTTTTTAGTTTCCAATGGGGCCCCAAAATCTTGTGTGCCCAAGGGCCCCGGCATGGCTTAAGAGGGATCTGCTTACAAGGTACTCTTTAAAAAAAAAAACGGACTATAGGGGTCTTAAGGTAGCATTCGGTTCGACCGCGACCGGGTCGCGCGACCCACTGCTTAGTATGGATTTATATGGAGTACTAAACAAATCAGGCGAGCTTGTCGCGCGACCGGTGGGCGTGGCTAGAGAGCGGCGTGGCGACTGCGACTCGGTTGAATCGGAGGCAGTGCCGTCACGCGACGCAGGTGAGAACCACATCAAAATGGAATTTTCGAAAGGGGACTAGTTTTTTTTTTACTATTTATGGGCCGGTGTTTGACCGCAATCTCACCATGGTAAGTGATGATGCGGCCGAAGGTGGTAAGCACACAAAGCCTAGAAGGAACTGGCGCTCAAGTGCAGCTGTCGGAACACACCGAAAGGTGCTTGGCTACAGATTTTCAACTTGAGGGTGGTAGCCAGCCAGGCGGGTACTACAAAGTACCCTACCACCGTGCTATGGTTTCTTCCCGATGTTTTCCTTCACCGAAAGCTCAAGCTCATTGTAGGTGATAGAATTATTGAATAGAAACAAAATTAATTAATAAAATCGATTCATTTCGTACTGCAATAGAACACAACCGTCACCCATAAAAACTGCGGGAAGAGTGGCGATGTCGCCATCACTGACATCAAAAAGGTCGCCCCGCGACAAGCGACCATGGTCGCGTAGTTGAATGGTGCGCCGCGTCGTGGTCGCTAAGAACCGAATGCTACCTTTAGGCAGTACTTTATAATCCGGCCAATTCGATAGTCCGACATCGCCCTGCAAATACGGGGTCCACTGTATTTGTGCGTGAACTAACCTTGTAAAGCGGCCAGAAGGATGCGAAGAAGCCCACGTCCTCAGTGAGGTTGGGCAGCAGCCACAGGTGGTGTCGCGAGAGCGTGACCAGCCACACCAGGCAGAAAACCACCACTCGCAGCACCGTCAGCGCTATGATCATCACCAGGAAACCGGCCGCCGCGATACTCAGGTAGTACACGCCTTTTCTGTACAACACGGAATACTCGTATTCAACACCACAGATAAACTTCTAAATAGATGACGCGAAAGTATTTACTTTGCCTGTCAAAATCTGTGAAAAAAGGGAGAACAATGTTCTTCTTGTAAAACAGATTCGCGCGGACAGGGAACTCGCAGAGATGTGTTTAGCTGACAAATAAGATAGCTTTGTAGTTTCGCCGCCGCGCCGGGGCACGCAATTGTTGTCATTGCGATTAGAATGTAAATATTATGTAACGAATCTAAGCTTGTTTTGAAAAGAGTAATTGCTGAGTTTATTGCCGGCTCTTCTCAGCAAATGCAACCTTCCGAACCGGTATTAGAGTATTAGAGTCGGACTTTTCATAAGTGCCTGCGAAGGTCTATTTGAATTTGATTTTGAATTGAATTGAAAAAGCTTCATTTTCACGTATCTTCAGTTTCACGGTCGTGTGTGTGTATAGTGTGTGTGAGAGAGAGGGAGCATGTGTGTGTCTCACCTGACAGTGGCGGGCCACAGCGGGAACATGCACACAGTGATGGTGCCGACGACGACGAGCGCGCCGCACACCCAGTAGTACCACGGCATCGGGTCGTATGTGTGTATAGTGTGTGTGAGAGAGAGGGAGCATGTGTGTGTCTCACCTGACAGTGGCGGGCCACAGCGGGAACATGCACACAGTGATGGTGCCGACGACGACGAGCGCGCCGCACACCCAGTAGTACCACGGCATCGGGTCGTATGTGTGTATAGTGTGTGTGAGAGAGAGGGAGCATGTGTGTGTCTCACCTGACAGTGGCGGGCCACAGCGGGAACATGCACACAGTGATGGTGCCGACGACGACGAGCGCGCCGCACACCCAGTAGTACCACGGCATCGGGTCGTATGTGTGTATAGTGTGTGTGAGAGAGAGGGAGCATGTGTGTGTCTCACCTGACAGTGGCGGGCCACAGCGGGAACATGCACACAGTGATGGTGCCGACGACGACGAGCGCGCCGCACACCCAGTAGTACCACGGCATCGGGTCGTATGTGTGTATAGTGTGTGTGAGAGAGAGGGAGCATGTGTGTGTCTCACCTGACAGTGGCGGGCCACAGCGGGAACATGCACACAGTGATGGTGCCGACGACGACGAGCGCGCCGCACACCCAGTAGTACCACGGCATCGGGTCGTATGTGTGTATAGTGTGTGTGAGAGAGAGGGAGCATGTGTGTGTCTCACCTGACAGTGGCGGGCCACAGCGGGAACATGCACACAGTGATGGTGCCGACGACGACGAGCGCGCCGCACACCCAGTAGTACCACGGCATCGGGTCGTATGTGTGTATAGTGTGTGTGAGAGAGAGGGAGCATGTGTGTGTCTCACCTGACAGTGGCGGGCCACAGCGGGAACATGCACACAGTGATGGTGCCGACGACGACGAGCGCGCCGCACACCCAGTAGTACCACGGCATCGGGTCGTATATCCAAACATAAGCGTCGGCCGTATCTAGGAATATTTGGTCGAGGTGCATTTCGAGACGTATCTTGCGTTTTTTCTTCTCTTTCTCCTTCTCTTTGGTGTCTTTTGTGTCCTGGAAGGAAGAGTTCATAGATTTTAGACATTACAATATATGCTACTAATTTTTACAAAAATTTCAGTGTTTATTCATTATTTATTTATGCATTTTATAAAAAAAATCTTTTGATTGTGTCGTGATGAAAGCCAAGATACGACCTATACAAATCGGTAATATTGTGAAGAGTATGTACAAAAACTATCCCCCTTATTCATAATCGCTTTTTACCTAATCAGTGTAATAGTGTGCCCCGTCTTACTCTTTTGATCACCAAATGTCAACTGTCAGATAAAGACTTCGGAATTTTAGCTAATCAACGTTTGATAACTTTATAATGAATAAGGGGGTTATTATTTAATGAGACATTATAAGCTATACCTTACCTTGCCTTCACAGGCACTCGCCTGACTCTTCTCTCCGTCCTTTTCATCACCACTTTTACTGGTTTTCTCCAACTCCTTCTTTTTGGACTTCCCCTTCAATTCTTGTTCACTGACCGGTACCTAAAGTAATAAAAATCTAATTTAATATTAGAAAACTAACTAGCAATGTCTGCCTGACATTCCACCATTCAATTGTTTACTGTTCATAATTCTTTAGGTTAATATTTTATGATTTTAAAATCTAACCTTTTTAGCCCTGTGGAATAGTTTGTGCAGTAGCATTTTGTGTAAGTAATCAGTCACTTCCAACCTCGTGGTGAAGGCAGGGCTCTTCCCCGTCGCCCATTTGGATGTGAGTAGGGCATCCACAGCCTTTGTGCCTGGAAAAAAAAAACAAATTTCTTCGTTATTGTCGATAAAGATAAGAGTTCATAAATCTAATGGTAAGACATGTTTGATTAAGTTGAATTTAGATTTTGCGTTAACAAAACAAGGCTTTAATTCATTTTTTTTAGATATTATTTAGCGTTTATAAATAAATAAATAAAAATAAATATCCTGGGACATTCCTCACACACGGTCATCTGATCCCAAACTAAGTAGAGCTTGTACTATGGAAACCAGATAACTGATATAATACATATACTACTTTTTGTTTGTAAATACATACTTAATATACATAATTACACCCAGACTCAGGACATACAGACATGTTCATGCACACAAATGCATGTCCTGTGTGGGAATCGAACCCACGACCTGCGGCGCGTAAGTTGAACCTTAACCAACTGCGCCAACTGGCCCGTCAACTTTATATTATACACGTAATATAATAAATGGGATATCTAATGTAAAAATATTTTTTTCATTTTGGACTGGTTGTTCTTGTAATTAAGAGTGCGGTCAAACTTACATAATATGTCTATTTATGGTAAAATATTGTTTTAGTATAGTGTCATGTTTTAATATAAAAGCACAAATTAAATAATATACTATGTTCAAATAAAACTAAGTAATATACGCAAGATATTTATATAAACATTTACACCCGGAATAAAGTAAAAACGGACCAATATATCAACATTAAACAATTCCACGCGGATTATTGATAACCTATATTAAAGGGGGTCATTGGAGCAAAGGTAATCATCATCTTGTCGCACTTTGTAGAAATTACATAAAGCAATTCGTTTTGTTTTCATTAAATATGGAGAGTTTATTAAACAAAGCATGCAAGAAATGTAGCTATGATTAAACATAAATCTGAATGAGTTAAATCATAATAAATGAGTATGAAAAAGTATAATAGAGCCAGGCAAGTGCGAGTATGAGTCTGACTCGCGTACCGAGGGTGCAGACTTTCCTTAGACGTATATTTACTGGTTTGGGCCATTACTGTTGTTCAAGCCGGACCGCAAAACTAAGTTTGTTTGCGAAAGAATTTGAAAAACTGTGTAGTTAGCAACATCGTATTTTTCATGTAATATTTATATCAATGTTTATTAACTGAAATGTTGCGCAGATTTTTATTCGAAATAACGCTCTTTCATATGATTTAAACCCTACTTTGAAATTTCGGTCGCCAATTCCGATCCATTTAGATATGAATAAAAAAAAAAAATAACATCTGCAATGAAGTTGGGTAATGTTATGTGTATAAGGATTCTTTTTTTACCTTTTTGATCCCTATTCCCGAACCCTAAAATGCAACGATGATCATACATTGGGGAGGGGGAAAGGTCGCGATCGGTGATGCCCCTCGTGTTACAAGCGTCCATATGGCTGCGGTAATTGCTTACCATCGAGCAGGCCGTAAGCTTATTTACCGAATTCACATTGGAACCAAAATGATATAAGGTGCAAGGTTGGCAACGCGCGTTTGATACCTCTGGATTTGCAAGCTTCCTGTAACCGCTTAGCATGAGGTAGCATCTTTTACATTTATACGCTCCTCGATCAGTAGTTGAAACTAGCCTAATGAAGGAGTCAGTTCATTCTACACCTCCCTTTCATTCGTTTCAAACGTAACTTACCAGTAAAATATTCGACATGGTGATTCAAGAATTTGGTCTTCTTAGTGGGCACATTGGCTTTCAACCATTTCGCCACCGAATACTCCTCACTGGTGGGCTTTTCAGACTCGGCCGGTTCACCAAACTCCTGAAAGCAAAGGCAAAACATTTTTAGCCCTTTGGAAAAATTTTCAACCGATATCCCCGTGGTAAAACTATCTAGACCCAAACGCGTGTCATAAGAACAAACTTGTAGAAAAATGTTAGTAAGGCTATGCCAAAGAAAGATTAATTAACAACCAAAAAGTTATGTGAGAGAAATAAATAAAAAATATTATTATTATATTAATTTAAGAACTTGACTGATACTGAAGATTATAACTTTCTAAGATACTTTATTTCCTTAACTCCAAAATAAACTACGATCCAAAACCAATGTTATGGGCACTAAAACAAAACTATATTTATCGTAGTTTCATTGGTTTGTAAACAAATGCCAAAACGATCATGGCAAGGTTAGTTATGTAAGCGGCCGTGACTTTGACTCACGGGGATTTGTTAATGAACTTGTAGAAACATACATGATAAATACAATCAGCAAACTGTTGTGAAATATATTTTGTAGTAGATACTTTCATTGTGACGATAGTATTTTTATTTAGTCCCACTTGCGTTATAAAGAAATGCGATGTAATCAATGTTTTTATTCAGTATTTTAATTTATAACATGCTTTTTCAAAATTGTCGTACAGTAAACGAACTGTAAGATTGAATTAAAATTATTCGGATGTTATCAGCAGCATACAAAGACAGGTTTATATTAACGAATAAATGAAGAAAAAGTTACATTAATAACAAGTGATAAGAAATTATTAATTAAGTTATTTTATTTTAATATTATCTTACCACATAAGAAATGGTTGCAATATTTTGTAAGTATCACATTCAAAGTAGAAAGAAATTAATAAAGTTCTACAGACACAAATAGATAAAATCAGACCGCATTTCAAATCGTTGCATCATCCGAAAAAACACTGCTTGATTTTTTATTTCCTTAACAACAAATAATAAAAAAATATTAACACAGATCACTTACAAACTCTCTCATATTTTATCACAGACACTAAACACAACCGTATCGATAAACTATTGTGACGATTCTGATTCTGAGTGGTCGTAAGTAAGCCAGTGAAAGGAGGCCACTCGCCTATGGAGTATAGTTAATGGGGAACGTGTCTTTATACTAAAACAAACATAACATCACGACCGCTCGTAGGAGTTGTATGTATTGCAAATTAATAATGAACTCATCTCGGATCAAAAATGTGTAACAAGGAAAGTAGGCCATTTTAGGCCGGTAAGAAGTTCTGACTCCGCATATTTTTCGGAACGTATTCTAAGCGCTAGGTACAAATATTTATATATCCTAACTATTATAAATGCGAAAGTGAGTTTGTTTGTTTGTTACGCCTTCACGCCTCAACTACTCAACGGATCATCATGCAATTTGGCATGCAGATAGCCTATGGTATGGAGAAGGACATAGGCTACTTTTTTATCCCGGGAACGCGGGTGAAACTGCGGGGGACAGCTAGTATTCGTATAAATCGAAATCTATGAGAGGCCAACGTGTAAAATATATTATTAGGGCTTATATAGACGTACTAAGGGTCTAAAACGTACATTTATTTATAACTACAATAAGAACAGTGAACAAAAAAAGGTAGACATGAAGAATATTTCATAGTCTGAAAATGCTTCAGACTATGAAATATTCTCTGACTGTATTTACTCATTGTCGACGGAAAAAATTGGGTAATGTAATATTAATTATAGATATTATGTCTGTCTACTAATACTTATAAATACCTACTTAGTCAATATTTTGAGATGCCATATTTTCGAAACTTATTTTGGATCAGTAAAGTATCCTACATGTATACCTACTAGTAGTAAAGTACATATTTTTATTAATAAAATAAATACCAAAGGAATTTTGTAGTCAAACTAGTCTCATTAAACCTAATTCATAAACCTGTCTTTAATGTATTGTAAGTCAATGGTGCTAAATAACCATAAAGGTATAACATAGTATATATGATAACAGCTATATAGCATGTAAGCGGTCGACATGTACTTAGTTATCATTCAATTAATATCAATCTTGTACCACAATGAAAATTCTGACATATAGCAGTATACATTTTATGTAGCATATACTGGGTGGAGACTTCGAGATGGCATATTTTCGAAACCTATGTTGGGTTAGTTTAGAGATCAACTCCTTAAAATTCTCCATATTTTTCTTTGTAGGACAGTTTTAATTAATTTAAAATTAGTAGCTATGTGAGCTGTAGACCTCGCAAGTCTCAATATTTAGGTCATTTCATCGTCGAATCACTTTTCCAAGAAACCGAATCGGCAAAAAAACATCGAAAAGTTTGAAGATTTTGGCATACTTTTCGGGCGCCAATTTTAGGGTTACGTACCCGAAGGGTGCCAAACGGGACCGCTCCCGGGACTCCGCTGTCCGTCCGTCTGTCTGTCAGTGAGCTGTATCTCATTAACTGTAATAGGTAAACAGCTGAAATTTTCAGAGTATATGTATTTCTATTGCCGCTTAACAACAAATAATAAAAATCAAATACAGGGTTATTTTGAATTACTTAGCTATTTTAAAGGAGTCCACTCATTAATAAATAATTGGACTGTTTTACAAAAAACTTAAACCGACTTCAAAATACACTAAGAAGTAATCAAATCCTGATCTAATGACAATGGGACCAAACGGGAAGTGTACCCTTTCAAATAAAAAAAGAATTTTCCAAATCGGTTAATAAACGACGGAGTTATGAGGTAAAATAAATAAAAAAAATACATTCGAATTGAGAACCTCCTCCTTTTTTTGAAGTCGGTTAAAAATAAAAAATACATGTTTTATTTTTAGATATAACTTTCATAGAAAAAAATAAAGTAATGACGATAAAAAAAAGGTAATTTTTTTTGCACGGATGTGTTCTATTTGTGATTCTGATCCGAGGGAAAAAAATAGCCACGTAATTCAAAATCACCCGGTATAATAAAAAATTAAAGGGGGCGCCCATACAAGAAACGACTTTTTTCATAGCAAAGATGAGTTAGTTAATAGTGTACGGAACCCTCCGTGTGCAAGTCCGACTCGCACATGGCCGATTTATTTTTCTTGAAATGGCGGCCCACGTTGAAACCTATATACCCCCCATGTGTGATCCCCAATCGATGTAAGTATATGGTTTCATCGTGAACCGCTCGAACGTGAATTCCCAAAAAAAAATGGCGCGTTATAGATATGCAGAAATGCAACTTGTAGAGAAGAACAGCCGGACAGATATAGTACGAAAGTATTTTTGTCCGAGCTCAAATGGAGACACTTTGCTCGCTCGGTAAAATATGGTTGCAAAAGTGTGAATGTGATAGTGTTGAAGGTGTTAAAGGAAAAGAAAGAGCCATATTATCCAAAAACATGTATCAATTTTATGTTTGAAGCCTTGAAAACGTTAAATTAAATAATGAGTTATAAATTACATTAAACCACCTGTGCAATGTGTGCATATGTGCTTGTCAATTTAACTTTTAGAGTCCAAACATAAACACTTGTGTATATAAGTGACTATTGGTTATTATCTTTTTCTTTGAAATTATGTTACCTTAACTTGATAACCCATTAAAATTAACATGGCTTTAAAAATGACCATAAAAGTGATATAGTATAGATGCGAAGACTAATAGAAAGTTTTTTTTAAATATCCTTGAATGAAACTAAATAGTAATTAGCTTTAGCCATTGTTAGTTTCTCTTGTTTTGTATGTATGAATAATACAATGATCTTGTATTAAGATAACACAAAAAACATTTGTTTTAAGCTCATGTGAATAAGATTCAAAATAGATACAAGTGCAAGTTCAAACAAAGTGAATTCTAAATTCAGAACAAAGGTGTATTAAAACAAAATAAAAATTATAGTCAAACCTTCTTGCGCTGTAAACAAATAAAGAATAATTAATGATATCATGCATTGAAATAAGTACAAGAATTCTAAAAGGAGAAAAAAAGGTCTTTTAAAGTTCCTCGGGATTATTTCACTAGGAACTGCTCCCACATACTACTGACTTTGTCCTTAAAAAGAACAAGTAGTTAGCAATGTGGGCTATCATGCTTTACTTCTACGCGAGAGGCACTAGTGTGCAGTGAGATCTTTAGAATTGTCAAATCCCACTGAATGTTTACTGTTTGTGAGCTTTTCATCGTGAATTTTTTCACTAATTGTGTCATTCTTGAATAATAATGGCAGACATATGCAAATCGCTACCAACCATTGTTTGAGGCGAGTTTTGTCTGTTGGATATGTACGTCTTCCTTTTTTCAGAACGAAAAGGGACTGCACAACACTCCTCAGTGTTCAGTTGTGTTTGTCATAATCAATATTTTATTTATTTGGTTTATATCAATTATTGGCCCTGTACATACTTTTTCAACAAATGTGATAGGACATTACTCGCTTGTGGCACCAACTGGTGGCCTCAGAACCAATAGCCCTCATTGAGGTGCAAGAACTGAGGCTAATTTCGGCACATTTGCAGCTCAATATGTTTCAGATCTGAAGTGAAATTTAGTTCCAAAACTGCCACTAAACAGTAGTATCAAAATTAATGAGCCAATTTATAAGATTCTTGATAATTATTTAGATTCTCTTGCACTCTCATGACTTATTGCTTGTAGCTTATCAATTTATAATGACTTTTTCATTACATTTTAAATACAATCCCTACTTATATTATAAATGCAGAATAATGTCTGTCAGTTTGTCCTTCTTTCAGGTCACCAATGAATATTTTCTTGCATACACACTTTAGGAACCAGAGTGGCAAAGACATGGGAGCAAAAGCTAGTAAATAATTGGTGAAGAAAAACATATATTATTATTAGTTTCTATTTTCAGTAAACAAGTCAACCCCAAGTTCAATTAATAGTATTGTGACAGTAATAAAGAAAATAGCATTGAATTTCAATTCAATGCATTCAATGGTTTGAATGAATAAAATAACAACCACAATATTCTAAAGTAAACAATCTGTTGTATTATATACAAGCAGTTCCCTGCAGTTTATAACCTTCCTCAATAAACTTGGACTGGTAGTTCCTAAAATTATATCATTCAACATACATCAACAAGGTCTTTAGCTTTGTAATATAAGTATAGATTTTTTTGTACTACAAATGTAGTACACAAGCATATGGCCAGGCTGATGATAAATCACATGATTAGCAATTCCTAAAATTATATGTTTTTCATACGTAATTATGGCATCCCATCTGCGATCTACTGAAATGAAATAATTTATTCATTCAAATAGGCCTTCACAGGCACTTAAGAATAACTCTACTCTAATACTCTAATGCACAGTTCGGAAGGTTGCTTTTGCTGAGAAGAGCCTGAATAATAGTTATAATATCCTGGGACATTCTTTACACTCAGCCATCTGATTTCATACTATGCTGATCTTATACTATGGAAACCAGATAGGTCATATACTACTACGTAATGAATTAAATCAAGTAATTATCTATGGACATGTTTTCATGCACACAAAAAACCTGAGGTGTGACAGGTAGGGTTATTAACCAATCACACGAAGCGGCACATCAATTAGTCCCAGTTTATCCATAATTTTTGTTTCAAGTTGTGAATAATTCTGATAGATGTCAAGGATTTGGCAACATAATTTAATAAATAACACTAATATTTACAAAATGTCAGACAGCGTCCAGTGAACTCAAGAGGACATTTATTTTAAGGGCTGTAAGTTCAGCAGATGATGATGACAATATTTTTATTTTAGAGTCAAGTATAAAAATTAATAAAGTTTACAAAATACTACTATAGATTATAAAATATTGAACTATAAATATAGGCATCAACTATGCAAATAATAATAACTAACTATTCAGGTTAATTTCTTTGGTAAATACTATTTTACACTGCATGAATTAAGTTACCAAGCAGTATGTTGAATTTGGGTATGTTTTAGGAGTTAGCAGTGATAAACAAAGGATATACAAAAATAGCTGACTCTGTAGGAATGACGCTGAAGGAGAACTACGCATGAAACATACGTTGGTTTTCAGCCAGACGATGTACAAAAACATAAAATCGAAATGAATGCGTCACAATGTTAATGCCACGCAAATATTGGAGCTCGTGACGTAAAACTCATTTACCACAATTTTAAACATAAAATACAAATAAAAATATAGTTCTTTGTACGGAAAATAGGGAGTGAAATCCATTGGAAGAGGGGAAATCCACACACCGTGTCCGCATTATGAAAACGTCGACAAATCGAACTAAAACTTATAATGTCATGTGAACGTTCGGGGTTCATTTTAATGATTAACAAAAATGAACTCACCTCTTTTCGCTTCTTAATTTTTCTTTTATCTGCCATTATAAATAAATTTTGCCAACGTAGATATTTCTTGGCTAAAAGCTATTCACTTTTCGTGTTTCCAATTCTGACGCCGACACTTTTTTGTTGAATGACAGGACAATGACAGATGACAGCTGATGTCAGAACAGAATGCAGAGCATCATGGCTGAATGAAATGAACGAATATTGGTTTGATGTTGGTCCGATGAATCAATACCATAAATATTAGTCGATTTATAGAAGAAAGCGTCAAGTAGGTAGTTTTTAAGAAAAGCAAATGGTCGTCTCTATTTCGTTACATCATTCGCACGAACGTTTTTCAACGCGCGTTATTTTTAACGTTATGAATAGAACGTATGACTTCTCCTATACGTGTTCGCACGCTGATGCTTTTTTACGTCGGGAGTAATTTAAGCGTAGTAATGCGCATGGCTATCGTGAATTCTTATCCTAAATACCGGTCTCTCTCTGATCGGGGTTCATATCGACGAGGATCGCCAAACTTTACCAGTCCATGACGCCTCATCCTTTTGGTCACGTGGCTCTGTTTTATTACTTTAAATCGTTGTCGGAGCACCTTACGACACAGGGTAAAATACAAATGGATCTATTTGATTTTCCAACCACTGAGATACCATACACAAAACACATTACATTACTAATAAAAAATTGTTCTGCTAGTAGCGCCAACAGCAACACTCAATGCATAAAATACATACTTATGTATAAAAAATAATTGAAAACTGTTTAACTTAAACCAACTTCAAAGTACACTCAAATGTAATAAGATCCTGACCTGATGACAATGGGACCAAACGGGAACAAAAAGAATTTTCCAAATCGTTTAATAAATGACAGAGTTTTGAGCAAAGAATTTAAAACGTCACGATGCCCTATGAACATCTTTGATTCTGAGGTAACAAACATTAAAAAAAGAAGTCGGTTAAAAAAACGTAAAGTCAATTTTTGCGGGAATGAGGGCCAACAAAATAAATAATTAAAATTGTTTTTACCATGTTTTTACACAAAAACTATTCACTCTCAAATATATTTTTTTTCTCTCAAACTCTATCTATCGATTCCTCCTCCATTCCTCCTCTATTTTTTTAATGTCCTTTTTGCGGGAATGAGGGCCAACAACATAAATAATTAAAATCGTTTTTAACAAAAAGTTCAATACAAAGTTTAGAATACTTAAATCGTGGGGCTAACTTCACAGCGATGAGAGTTCGTAGCTTGGCTAGTTTCGTTCCTTCCTACTTTTTACCTACGTAAAGAAACGAAGTCAAACAAAAATAAATCGATGAAATGCTGTAGTTTCGTAACACTGCGGCAAATAGCTAAAGGTGAACGCTCACTTATCCGAGCCGAATGCGTCGAACGAATCGAAGTCAACGACGCACACTATCCGCACCGAAAGAATGGAATATAGGGCAAAAGCCCCGATTTTTGGCTTTGGCCACCTTAAGGAATTTTTTATATAAAAAAATTCGCTCCTAATTCAAAAATGGATATTGTGTTGATTAGTTACATTAATAAAGTAGGTCATTTATTTAGCTTTCAGGTTTTGTAGAAGTGTGTATTGAGAGAATATTTGTTTATTTATATTATTATTTTTTAAAGATGAAAGGTGTCAAGTCACTATTGATCCAGTTGTGGCCACCTATTTCCACCTAAGTTTCCAGGTAGAAGAATTCGTTGACTATCAAAATAACATCAAAATCAAGTACCTAGACATTCATTTAGTATGCTTCAGTTCCTATATACTTACGGCGCCACTACAATTACTCATAGATTGTGACGTTCCCAATAAATTAAATTGATTGTTTAAAATAATGTTGACTGGAATTTATATTGTATTGCTTAATGTTTATTAATAGTATCTTTTTCTGTATTGACATAATGGTATTAGATTTGAATTATTATTTTATTTAAAATTATATTATTAGACTGCAAAACTGTTAAAAACTACATTATAATAATTAAGATACAGAATTATATTAAATATAAAACATAATATTTACACACCGAATAGGTAGAATATGAGGCAATACTTAGTACTCCAAGACATGTACATCTACCATATTCTTGTAAATTTATTTCATTTATTTCATTTCATTTCATTTCATTTCATTTCATTTCATTTCATTTCATTTCATTTCATTTCATTTCATTTCATTTCATTTCTCTTTAAAAGCGATAATCATCAAAGATTTTTTTTACTACAGACAATAAACGAGTCAGGCTTCAACGCCTCAGTTATTGACTTTCAAAATTGCAAGTGGCCACAACCGGGGTGCTGGCCAAACCGGGGCTCCTGCCCTACATAATTCTAAAATTCATTTCGTTCGATGCGTTCGACGGATCACCTTAAAGGTAAACGCACACTTATCCGAGCCAAACGCATTGAAACAAATTTAGAATTATGTGTATGAAATCTTATCCAGATTCGGACTATTCGACGAGTGCAAGTGTGCGAGCTTTCGTAAGATTTCATATACTTTTTTTTTTTTTTTTTTTTCTGTTTATAAGCCTGTGTTTGACCACAATCTCACCATGGTAAGTGATGATGCGGCCGAAGGTGGTAAGCACACAAAGCCTAGGAGGAACTGGCTCTCAAGTGCAGCTGTCGGAACACACCGAAAGGTGCTTGGCGACAGATTTTCAACTTGAGGGTGGTAGCCAGCCAGGCGGGTACTACAAAGTACCCTACCACCGTGCTATGGTTTCCTCACGATGTTTTCCTTCACCGAAAGCTCAAGCTCATTGTAGGATTCGAACCCGGGACCTTCGTCTCGGTATCCGACGTCACTACCACTGAGCTATCATCGCCTTAAAATACTGAATTCTAAAGTTTGTTTCGTTCGATGCCTTCGGTGCGTTCGGCTCGGATAAGTATGCGTTCACCTTAAATGTCTGTGTCAGTCTGTGCTAAATTGGTATAGTTACTATACTCTTTGCGTGTGAACCTGTGAGCTCGGTCGGTATAGCGGTCACCTTCACTATCACCAATGTTGCCAACGTAGGCGATTTTTCGCCATTTAGGCTACTCGGGACGATAATCGGTGATGGCGACTGGTCGCCTATTAGGCTATAGTCTGGCATACGAAAGTAGAACCTGAAAAAACGCGGCACATTCAAAAAAACTAGTTGTGGTATCACTAAGTATAGTAGGAATAAATTGTTTTGATACTTTACAAAAAAAATATATAAATACTAGCAGCGAATCCCGGCGTTGCTCGGGTTAAAATACATAGCATATTTAGTGGTATAAAAAATATATAAGGATACATTTTTAACAGATATTATAGATTTCGATTTGGTTCTTTTAGTTAGATCAATAATAACACTCATACACATTTTGGAACTTTCCAGATCAATCCAAAAAAAAATAGAACTGTCTCTAACATTTTAAATTGCACTCATTTTAGAACTTTCTCGAACATTCTAAATCGATCATAATAACTTTCACTCATTTTGGAACTTCCTAGATCATTCTAGAAATATCTAGAACTTTCTCGAACATTCTAAATCGATCATAATCAATTGCACTCATTTTGGAATTTTCCCAATCTTTCGGAAAATTTCTAGAACTTTCTCGATCATTCTAAATCGATCATAATAAATTGCACTAATTTTGGAACATTCCAGATCATTCGGGAAATTTCTAGAACGTTCTCGAACATTCTAACTCGATTCGATAAAACTGTTATTAGTTTTGGATATTTTGGAACTTTCTAGATGAAGCCAGAAATTTGTAGAACTTTCTCAAAACATGCTATATCGATTATAATAGTTTGCATTCACTCTAGAATTTTCTAGATCATTCCAGATATTTGTTGAACTTTCTAGTACATTCCAGATCGATTATAACCGTATTACACATTTTGGAACTTTCCATTCCAGAAATGTTGAGATCTTTTCAGAAGTCCTCATGCGTTAGAAAAGGACAGCAATATATGTTTTAAGATTTTCGCCACCCACAACCACCCCCTTCCACCCACCGCGACCAAACTCCCTTACTACCACCTGGAGACCAAGGGGTATTTACCACCCCAACGGGAAGTTGATTGGGGTTGGTGGTGATTGAGAAAACTGCGTATTTACGTACCCACAAAAGCATTTTATATATATTATTAGATTATGTTATGTTTGATTTTCCTAAGTAATATTTGCATGTAAATGAGTTAAAATTTTACATAAACTCGTTATATTCTATTTTTATATAGAATGCTTTTATATAAATATCCTGGGATCTTCCTCACAAACGGTTATCTGATCCCAAACTAAGCGTACTAGGTTTATAAAAAACATAAACATTTTGAAATCGGTTGCTGTGATTGACGGCAGTGTCAAAGAATCTGCAAGAAGCGCGTTTCATAAATTGTTTGATGGAAGTCGATATGGAGGATTTCATGGAGGTGCAAGGTGGATGACACCTCCATTTAAAAGGGAAGATCTTCCGCCAGGCTGGGTCACCGTGCCTGGGGACCGCGGTCCAACTGTACGTTATTTTTTTTTTTAACTGACAGAGGGTGACATTTCCGAGAATCTTTACACCTTTACGCGGACAATAACTGTACATGTCGGATGCAGGATGTAGAATAATGTGGCGTAATCTATTTTTCAGTGTGTGAACTATCTCAGTGTTACTGATAGATGTCGCTACATCACTCCGTTTCTAGACCGGAGGTCAATCTTTAATGTATTATGTTTGACAATAAACTTATTCTTATTCTTATAATTGCGTCGTTGCGTTAAGCTTGCAAATGCCAGTGCTGCTTGAAGTCTACGGTGAGTCGATTATCGCCATGAATGGAAAAAATGCCAGTAAAAGCAAGTGAATGTTTTAACTTTTAAGATGGCACCTAGAGAGAGCATCACTATGAAAAAATCATTGCTTTTATGATACCTAGGTTGTGGTTTAGGGCAGCGGCTCCCAATTTCCCACCATTTAGGAACCGCAATTCTAAGGATTAACACTTGCGGACATAAAGTTGTGGTCGTGGGTTCGAGTACTACTGCATGGGATAACCATTTAAGAGGACTCAATTCGTCATACTTTTGATACAAAACCTCTGTACTTATTATGGCGTTGTTAAACATTTTTCGTTAGATGTTTCGAACAAATTAGTATTTTGTGCACTATATCTAGCCATGTATCTAGGCGTAATTTAAAAAAAGTGTGAAACAAATTCAGTCAAAGCCTCCGAAAAACAGCGTTTTTGCCTGAACGTTGGCCATATCTAATGTACCTATAAATTGTAAAAGTAAAGAAAACATTTAGATACCAGGCTTGCAAATGTATTGGAGATTCTAAATAACTAACTTTTTTTTCACAATCTTGTAAGATTTTTTCACAAGAAGTATACTCCTGGAACAAGTTTTATGAATGCGAAATCATGAATGACGACCTAGCGAAGCGGCCGCGAGTGATCAGCGGAATTTACCGACTGATAACCGACGGCTCTGATGCTGTCTCTATTTTTTCGCAGTCAAACATTACGTTGGATGAAACAACAAGCTTTTAGACAATGCTTGCGTTGAAGTTGCGCCGGCCGCAGAGGGCCGCCTTAAGTTTATTAGTGTTATTTTGGACTTTGGCTACGTTAGGCCACAAGCAGCTAAAATTCGGCTACATTAGGCTACTTAACCTGTGAAAAATGGCGACATCAAGCCCTGTGTTGTTGGTAGCACTGGCTTGCATTGCACGTCACTTTGTGAATTACTAACGTTACTTTGTGAATTACTATTATTATTCTATTCTAATGATGTGTTGAGTTGATGTGTCTGCTGTGTCGTGATCTATGGTGTCGTGCGTTATTGTATTTTTTTAAATTAAATTTGTGATAATTATTATTACGCCTCGCGACAATTTTATAGAGAAAGAATCAGGATGGCCGAGCATCAAGTTAATGGACATCAAGTTGAAGAAGGTAAATAGGATAATTGAAATTTATTTTTTTTCAACTAGACAGCCGTCACTCTTATAAATACAGATGGAAATTTTTGATCGGTCAGTGAGGACAGCTACCTTAAGGGTTGAAGTCACACGAATATAGTCTTAGGAGACTTATCACTTTATTGATTTAGAAAAAAAATACATATAGAGAGGAAACAGCGATTTTTAAATAAATATATTATTAGTCTAAATCTATCCTGTCTCCGACAAGGATAAAAAAGCAAGTTAAGTTAGGGTCCTAGAATCATCACAAATCGAAAAAACTTTTCCATACTATAGTCTATTTTCCATATTATAGTTAGGAAAGTGAATGTAGAAAGTATTTTTTTCCAAAGTTCCGATAGCAATAATAAAAATAATAATTTTATTTATTTCTCTCACAAATGGTTGTTAAGTATAAATGCAGTAATTATTGCCAAAGGCTAAAATCTGTATTGCAGCAGGTCACCAGGGCTCATACTGCATAATCGATCCTAGTCTTGACAGAATACAGAACTAAGTACTACATTTGCAAACATGAATGCTAGGCATACCTACATTGGATTGTAAATAAACAGTAGTATATCACAAAACAAAATTAAAAACAACAAGAAATAATAAGTGGAAATTTTAGTCAATAAGGGCAAACTACCTTAATTGTTGAAGCCACGTGAATATGGTCTTAGGAGACTATCCAAAACTTTTTCCATGACGGCATCATGGAGATGATGCCGTCATAAAATTTATAAACATCAACAATCATTATAATCAACATATCAGAATGACATGTTGATTAGTGTATCAGTTGATTACCTACCTACTGATATTTTCTATTCTACTTACATGTAGGGTCTCTAAATTTGCTTTCGGCTTCTTGCTCTTTCTGCAAGTTGCTGTCATTTACATGTGTGATGACTACTTTTGACATGGCAAGTATTTAAAAACTAAATCATTTAAGTGCAAGTTTGAATCTGATCTGGTACTGAGGGTTCCAACCTTCCTTTAATGTATATTTATACCATTAATCCTCTAAAAAACTTATTTTATTCTCTGAAACCAGTGAATAAAAAGCCCTTATCACTATCACTATTTTGGTGTTTGAATTTAGTACACACCAATATATTCAACCTCCATCTCAATAAATGCTATACAACCTCTTTGCAAAAAAATACTCGATATAAACTCCGTGTGCAAAAAATACCCAACATACAAACTCAATAATCAGTTGGAAAAAGAATAACTCTTTCACATTCAACGTGTTAACTTCCAACATCCTCTCAAACTTTCGCATTAATAATATTAGTGGGATATATTACAAACATATTTATTGCATCTATTACTTACGTTAAAACAATCGAGATTACGTATCCATTATCATTCATTAACCCAGGTCATTAGACTGAAGAAATATATATATTTCTACAAAATAGCTATTTAAAAACTGGCTGATGGTTTTTGTAGCTCAGCTCAGTAATTCGTTCATTTACCCATTTTAAGGCCCATTTGTGTCAACCAGGGTTAAAATTTGAACCATATAAGCCGAAGTTTGTACAACCTGATTGTACATCTAATAAATACATACCCCCTTACTCATAAAACGTTATTTAACTAATACGCTGATTATGTGGTCACCTAAATAACGTCAAATTGTTTGACAATGACAGCAAGGTGACGTTATTTATTTGACCATTTATTCAGTAGATTTAGTTAAATGGCGTTTATGAGTAAGGCCGATAATGTTTAAAGGCAAGCGTAGTATTTTTTGTGTTACTAATTATCTTATTATCATTAAGATAAGATAAATAAACTTTGAACACCACATAATTTCTCTCATATATACAATATACAGGTAAAAATAATAATGGAAGTGAAAACAAAACAGGTGGTCTTATCCATAAAATGATTTCTTCTAGATAATGGTTGTCTGGAAGAATAGCGATAAGACCGCCCATTGGCCCTGATTCTGTTGTTCACAACTAAACTAATTTTAATCTCACTATGTCTCTTTCTAACAAAGAAGATAAGAAAAGGATGTAAGAAATTTAGTCCTGTCAAATTAGTTCAATGCTTGTTTTCAATTTAAATTTAGTCGCCATCTATCGCAGTTACGCCTAAATACACGCAAAATAAGACGGCAAAGATTAATTTGACAACTTAAAATATGTTCTATCCTTTTTCAATAATGTTCGTAAGAAAGAGATGAGATGTGACTAAAATTAGTTTAGTGCGATTTACAACAGAATCGGCACCATTGTAGTATTTTTAATATTAATTATTTATGGTTATTTTTGTTTTATACTTGTTGATATACAATAAAGACTTATCTATCTATCTATCGGTCTATCTATCTAGATTACCTTTGAGTAACAGGACGTAAAATAATATTATTTCACTAGGTAGTATTTTAATAGTAGGTACCTACCTACCTATTCAGTTTTCAAATTTCACTCAAGCGAAAACATAAAGATATAGATAATTAGATTTACTACTTATACAATTTTATTTAAATTCAGGCTCAGGATTGGCTTGGCGTGTCAGGCTTGGAGTTATCCCAGGCGGCTTGAAAACTCCAAAAGTAGGTTGATCACTGGCCTTTTTCCATCGATCCGCAGTGGGCACGCGTGGTGGAGTATTTACCCACCCTAATTTGTGAAAGGAGGCCTGTGCTCGGCAGTGGGACATAATAGGCTAATGATAAGATGAAATATATATTCCAGGAAATTAAGCCAACGATGCGCGCCTGGGATAAAAAGTTTTCAGGGGTCAATATATTTCAACTTTTAGATCCTATATTTGCGTTAACCCGTAGGTAAAACAACCTCGATCTTTGTACTAAACAAATCGAAAGAGTATATTTAATTAAATGGCGGCCATGCAAATGAAGGACCTTTGATATAGACAAGGGCTTGTGTAGCTTAATTTCCACCAAACATAGTGCTTTTAGGGTAACTAATGTGACATTGAAATAACATTGATTGCATAGCTAGGTACTGGTACCCGTGAGCGATAAGTTGAGACCTGCCGGGCTATTGCGTATCTTTGGTGGTAATCGTAACGAACACCATTAATTAATTCATCCAATGACGCGCACGCGATATGACGCGACGATGACCATTCGCAGGCCCTGATTGGATGAAATTTATTAATGGTGTTCGTTACGATTACCACCAAAGTTACGCGGTAGAGCCCCCGAATGGAATGCGACTCCCTGCATACCCTGCACTTCTATGATGGCGCCCCTATTGTACTTATAGAATGAAGCAATAATCCCGTACAATACGGGAGCCATGCTTCATGATGTGTAGTATAGAAGCACGCAACTGTAACGTCACCGCGCCAGGTCTCAAGTTCTCAACTTATCGCGCACGGGTATTACTTGTCTAGCTTTATTGCTTACTAGTTGTCTCGCGCGGTTTCACCCGCGGTCCTTGATAAAAAAGGAGTTTATGGTGCCGATTCTGTTGTAAATCGCACTAAACTAATTTTAGTCGCATCACATCTCTTTCTTACAAACATTATTGAAAAAGGATAGAACATATTTAAAGCTGTCAAATTAGTCTTTGCCGTCTTCATTTGCAGGTACTATTTAGACGTAACCGCGATAGATGGCGACTAAATTTATATTGAAAACAAGCGTTGGACTAATTTTACAGGATTAAACTTACATCCTTTTCTTATGTTCTTTGTTAGAAAGAGACGTAGTGAAATTAAAATTAGTTTAGTTGTAAACAACAGAATCAGGGCCACGGGGATAGTGTAGCTTCCCAACAGTGAAAGAATTTTTCAAATCGGTTCAGTAGTTTCGGTGCCTATTCAATGCAAACAAACAAACAATCAAATCTTTGCTCTTTATAATATTAGTATAGACATAACGGTGAATTTTTCAAGTTGGCATGGATGGCCAAATCCTTTTAACCTGTAGACTCTGGGACGTGAATCCTATAATTACATGACATGCCAGTTCGTGCCACGTCTTGTAAACTTTTATTATGTACGCAGTTTGAATAATTTAACATACATTTTGTATGTACTTAATTAGGTAGACTGTAGAGAAAGCTAGCAAAGATAATAATCATGCTGCACTGATGACATCATAGTGCTGCCGTCGAATACCGACAGATGTCGGTGAAAGTAAACATCGTTAGGAAATCAGGGTGGTATTGTGCCCACCCGACTACCCTCAAGTACCTCTGCTATGTTCCGGTATCTGTACCGGAACATAGCAGAGGTACTTGACAGAATAGGTTTCTAGGCTTTTCGTGTTTACCACCTGCGGTCACATAGTCATTATCACCACACAATAAAAATCCTAAAAGAATGGGGTATTGTTTATTTTTAACCGACTTCAAAAAAAGGAGGAGGTTCTCAATTCGAATGTATTTTTTTTTTATGTTTGTTACCTCATAACTCCGTCATTTATTAACCGATTTGGAAAATTATTTTTTTATTTGAAAGGGTACGCTTCCCGTTTGGTCCCATTTTCATCAGATCAGAATTTGATTACTTCTTAGTGTACTTTGAAGTCGGTTTAAGGTTTTTGTAAAACAGTCCAATTTATCGACAGTCTGTTCTTGAGTTTTGATTCTTTTCATCCATAGGTACGAAATCAAATCACGCTGGCCCATTTGATTCCGTGCTCTCGTTTGGAGATACATTGCTTGTATTGGGCGAATACGAATATGTACAATCATTATTTATGCACAAATTGACATGCTTCCGTCATTTAATTACATCACATTGTTTTCAGTATTGGCATAGTATATTCGCATATACTTGTTAAGGTATAAATAGTTCCCATAATAACCTAAATATTTTCATTAATTTTTAATTTTGCAGTGTCAGTGTCACAGGTTAAAATCGGACTTATTGTTAGTGCGATTTGCGTCATAAATAAACTGCTAAATGGCACCTTCCGTCCATCTTCGAAGGTTAAATATATTACCTATAATTTACCGTTACTTACATCTTTTAACAGCTTTGGACTTTGACTGTGTGAATAACATACTATAAATGTTATCTATTTGTGATAAGTATGCGGATAAATGTGTGGCTTCGGACCGTCACTATCTCAGGCGTAATTTAATTTATCAGACATCGTACTTGGTAGCTTAGCCGCAAGTTAGACAGAGCGGGCGTGACGCACTGGGCGAATCATAGGTACCTACAAAGTTTTTGAAAATGACGCGGCACAATAAAATAAAAGTAAATGCGGTCTGCTGTGTCTTTTTGCAGCTTACTACAGTAGCCGAGCCCTAGCTATACTTTTATTATCCCATTAAAATTAGATTATGGATTATATGTCGACTGATCGAAAAGAAACCAACAAAAACTGCAAATATTAATGTGGAATAAGTATTGATGATTTCATTGAGAAATTGTAAAAATTCAAATAAGTATGTACAAAACTAAATAATCAATTCAAAAATCGAGTATAGTCATTTATTATGCAATAATGAATACAATATGTACCTACGCACATTACGAAAGTATAAACGATGTGCATAATTACTTATTTATAGAAACCTTCTAATTATTTCATATTGTTTCAGTATTACCAGCCGGCTATAAAGTTGAAGAAATCGAGATCCCAGTTCCTTGGGGCCACGTCTCCGCGAGGTGGTGGGGATCTAGAGAAAAACAACCGATAATCGCAATTCACGGATGGCAGGACAACGCGGGCACATGGGACAAACTTGTCCCACTCTTACCCGTGACGACGTCGATGCTCTGTCTAGATTTACCCGGCCACGGCCTGTCATCATATTATCCTAAGGGTATGACATATTACGTATTCTGGGACGGAATAATTCTTCTCCGACGGATCATAAAGCATTATAAGTGGAGTAAAGTAATTCTGATGGGACATTCGCTCGGTGGTGCACTAAGTTTCATGTATGCTGCATCATTTCCCGATGACGTAGACAAAATTATCTGCATAGATATAGCGAGTCCCGCCGTAAGGGAGCCGTCGACTATGGTCAAGACGACAGGCTGGGCCATTGACAAACTTCTACAATACGAGGATTTGAGCGAAGACAAAATACCTTGTTACGAATATAACGAAATGATTGATATAGTCTGTGATGCGTACAAAGGGTCTGTTTCAAGGGAGAATTGTAGGATCTTAATGAAGAGGGGCATGTCGCCGACGCCTGCTCATATGAAGAAGCAAGGGTATTTCTTCAAACGTGACCTGAGACTTAAAGTATCTGGCTTGGCAATGATGTCGATTGAAACGGCATTGGAATATGCAAGCAAAGTGAAATGTAAGGTCTTGAATATAAGAGCTCTGCCCGGGCAAAGATGGGAAAGGCTCGATTATTATTTGAAAATCATAGACAAGCTAAAAGAGTCTGCTGATGTCCAATACGTAGAAGTAGAGGGAACTCATCACGTGCAATTAGAAGCACCTGAGAATATAATAGGTTTTATAGAGGATTTTCTAGAAGAATACTAATTTATTAGCGAATTAGGCTTAATACATGCTATTTGTGATACGAATTGTGATGAGTGATATTCGATTCAAATTGTACAGATGTTTTTGTTTCGCTCTAACACGCTATTAGATATATTTATAACTCATTCCTGTATGTAATATTTGAATCGAATTTTTAGTTTAAGGAAGGAAGGAATGTCCAATATTTTTAAGCACATATTTAGGTAATACCAAAGTATTATTTGTTTTGTTGCAAAAGCTACTTTGAACAAGGGCTTCCATTTGGTTTGTGAATAAGTACCTGAAGGTATATGTTAATTTATTTATTTATAAAAACGATCCCATATTACTTTCGAGTTAAACGGCTGCTACGCCGCGCTGACCTTGATTTAAAAATAGTTTCCTGTCTGCGAGCGTGAATGTCGATTTACCTAATGTAATGCTTTGATTAAATCATGATTGATAGCATAAAACTAACATTAATTTTATATAGTTAAATAGATAGTAATGTGAAGTCATTTAGTAATTTATTATCTGAACAAACGGGACATATCTTCTCAAGCAAGTTTGATCCCTATCTACTTAATAAGTTATTTCAAATTAGGTTAAAAAAACTACAGATTTTTGGAAATTATGAATTGAAACACTATGTATATAATAAAGGAATTAAAATCTCGAAAGTAATATTGGATTAGAATTACATGGGCACAATATCTGTTTTGTAATGTTTTTGATAATTTTAACCTCTGAATTGACCACACTGAATTCTCTTTGCTTCATGTAACGTTCCGTGTATGGGAGAGCGAGACAGTTGCCGCTCAAAAACTCAGTTATAATTTAATACGAGCATAGTGTTTTGGTGTGGTCGCAATGTATCTATAGTTATACATGTTGTTTTGGTCGGCGACAAGCGATCCAGGAGCGGTAGTACAAAATATATATTCCCTAAAAATGGACTTAATTCCATTAAATACTGTAAATATGTTGAGAAATACCTTATTCAATTTGAAATAAAATTACTGCAAAGTATGGTTACTAGGCACGTGCACAGACTAGAGCTAGGCGCAAGCCGCCATCGCCCCACCCCTTTACTCCCTCGTACTCCCTTTGAGTATTATGTCTACACTTTAGCTTATTACATGATTTTCAAAATTTTAATTTTTTTATTTTTATTATTAAAAAAAATAAAGTATTTTTTTATATTTTTTTGATATTTTTATGAGACATCTCAGCACTTCGATATAACGATAGTCTACTTGGCATCGCTGCAAGGATTCCAAAACAGCCCAGGTTTCGACGGAGTCAAAGGCCTTCTCATAGTCCACAAAGGCTAGACACAGGGGCCGATTATACTCCTCTGACTTCTGTATAATCTGCCTCACTGTGTGGATGTGGTCTATAGTACCAAATCCTCCATCGCCAGGACGAAATTGTGTTGGCTCTAAAACAGCTTAAAAATGGAAAAGCCCCGGGTGAAGACGGAGTTACTTCAGAACTTCTGAAGGCAGGAGGAATTCCTGTACTGAAGGAACTACAGAGCCTTTTTAACTCGGTCATTAACTGCGGGAGAACTCCGAAGGCGTGGAACGGGAGTATTGTGGTTCTGTTTTTTAAGAAGGGAGATAAAACCCTTCTTAAAAACTATAGGCCTATCTCACTCCTGAGCCACGTCTACAAGCTGTTTTCTAGAGTCATCACGAACCGTCTTGCCAGAAGACTCGACGAGTTTCAGCCACCGGAGCAGGCCGGGTTTCGAGGAGGATTTTGATCTGAGTCGCTCGTCGCTGACCAAAACAACGACCTGTATACATCTGTAGTTTTTTTCTAAAGTAGGTAGGTAGTTTAATTTAAAACAATATACCTACTCTCAGTAGATCAAATTGAACTTCCAAAAATACTAAACAGTAATTATAATCTTATAATTTTCCTAAGAATGTAAAGCTTTAGATCCGTATTTTACACCGTCAATCAAATCAAGCCAATTCTGAGTCGGGCTGAAACAAATTAATTTGTAACTTGGACCTGTTACATAAGGTTTATTTTCGATTAACACAATCTGTTTTTAGAATTTTCTTGATTTTTGTTTTATAATAGCGTAAGTCTACTTCCTTATCCTTTGCTATTTTATCAATACAATAAGGTTCATCTGTTAAATAGCTAATTGTATGATGATACAAATGAACTTTATACAATAGCAATAAGGTTTATTTTTCTATGACACGCCAAAATCATCTTCTCATAATGGACAAAGAGTAGGTAGTTACTAGTTAATAATCGTAGGTGCAAATTACATCTGCTTTTCTTTATCTTTAGATAGATGTAGGTCTGGCTGGGTCAGATCAAATATGTATAGTTTTGATAGCAAATCTGTTTTATCTATTTATTATTTATGCTTAACTTTGAACTCTTTTAGATCGTCTTTTCTTTTGATGACATCTCGTTTTCAGGAATTAGTTTGTTTTTAGATAACCAGGGTTATTCAGAGCTTCGATTACAAAGTATTGGGTAGTTACGAAACTAATAGAAAAAAACAATTTCACACTTCTATTCGGAATGAAGCAGTCTCGGTACACGTTCGCAGTAAATGAAGATTGTCTGACACAGTTCCTACCGAATTTAATGGTCTGATTAAGGGCATATATAAAATGACTTGTCTTGACTGATCTATCAAGGCATAGCCCAAACTGCTGCGCAATGAGGTTTCACTTTTTTGCACACGTTTCTTTTATAATCCACTAATAACTTTGGTTAGTTTTTTATTCATAAATAAGTTAAGTCGAGATAGAAATAGGCGAACAAAAAGCAAGAATATATAGTTACATGGTGCTCAGGACACGGGCCGCAGGACGGTGCGGTGTGAGTTCTGCCACCTCGCCTCCCGCACTCTGAAACATCTTCAGGGATTTGCGATGCAGGGATTGAACACTTGGATTTTCGATTTCCTTAGTGAACGGTAAATACAAGTGTTCATAGACGGGCCGTCGTCGGCGTTTTGGCAATCAATGCGCTAGTTCCTCAAGGTTCAGATCTCTCTGCCTTATTTCCCTTATTTCTGCTTCATATTAACGATCTGTTGAAACCCAGTATCTTCGGGTACGCAGATGTCAGCACTGTCACAGAGATATTTCGGGCGCATGAGCCACCAGTGACGAGAGATGTAGCGTTTGAAAGTGACCTTAAAGGCAGTGTTCGATTGGGGCAAAGCCAATCTGCAACTAAACGCCGCCAAAACGAAGACATGTCTTTTCGCCGCCAAACGAAGTCCTTTCTACCTGGCTCCTTGCCGAAATATCCAAAAATCACGGCGTCTGTGTTACCTGACTCTTACTGTACGTCGTCGATAGCTTCGCGCATAAAAGTCAGGATGTGAATATGTTTTTGACGCAACGTTGCTTTTTTTTTGAATATTTATTTACTCTCCGGTTTGTGAGCATTCCAGCCGACGAGCGACCGCTTATCATACACCCTTCTAGGGAGGTGCCATTCATTAGTTTTTGAAACAATATTTAAAACTGACGCAACGCAAACGCAATTCCAATTAACGAACACGGGAATATAAACTTTGAACCTGTTGAAATAAAGTTGTGAAAGCGTCAACATTGAACACTGTTATTGACTGATATGTAAACCATGAACAAAATACAGTGATCATAATTTATGTCTTATTCGCATTATTGTTATTATTTAACTATGTTTAAGATTACGACTACAAAGCCAAGAACTGTCTGTCAAATTAAGCTTTTGGAACTCATCGGTAGGTGCTTGGCGACAGTTTTTTATTTTGAGGCCTTCAAAATGTCCTAACACCATACTATAGTTTCTTCGTGATATTTTCAAGTTATATTCTGTTCCATGTTTAAGAAATAGATATGATATCGCAATGATATTATAATAAAAAGAAATAGATATCGCATTAACGCACGCTAATTGTTGCAGACAAATTCAGACAATTGTCGTAATTTTGCTTAGCGGCTACATATAGCTATCTCTTTCTGTACCATACGTTCCGTATTATCTATCGCATTTACCTAATTCAACAATAACTGAACGCCGCTTAGTATGAGGGTAGCATATCTGTTTTGAACTAATAAAGTAAAAGTTTTTTTTTGTACATAGTTTTGTCTGGCTGGTCAACCCAAGAATTTACCAGGCTAAAAGATGGAGATAAAGGAAACTGAATAGGCACTTACAAGGTCTCACGTTCCACCACAACACTGTTATTTTTCTTGATTGTTAGTATTTTTAAAATTGTCGAGATAGCGGCCGCTTCGGTTCGTTTTAAATTCAATATGTCTGCTGCACAGTGTTCTTTTCACTCAAACACGTATATCATTCGCCGTGAGAGGGCGACACCGTACATTGATTGTAGTTTGTGGGTTTTAGGCGCGAAATTTAAACCCTGCGTGTTTAGGAGTTAGGAAAGGGATGGAAATGAAGGAAATTAGGGATTATCTCTAAGCCTGTTCATATCCCCCCACTTGAAATAAACCGAGTATTTCAAAAGATCAATAAGAAGATAGAGACTACTACTATGCGGATTCATATAGTCATTTTATAGTTACTTAAGTGTATTGATTATAATAATAATTGTGTTGAATAAAGGCTATGTTAAATATAAGATAAAGATTTGAATTAGGAATGTAATGTTAATTTAATCTATCGGAAGTGGACAGATTTTGATAGCAGGTCTCACAAGTAAACCTTTTGAAGTCTTAACCGTCACAACACGAATGATATTGTCTCTACCTGGATGAAGCTGTACTACGCGACCTAGTCGCCATTCGTTAGCTGGTAAGTTAGGTTCGTAAATAGTAACAAGATCGTTCAGTTTTGGTTGACGGTTATCGCTTTTAAACCATTTCATTCGTTGTTGCAACGTATGCAAATAATCTCTTTGCCAAGTTCGCCAGAAACTTTGAGATAGTCTCTGTAACAGTTGCCATCGAGATCGTAGAGTTTCATTTTCGGAATATACTGGTTCCGGCAACGATACCAAAGGTCGGCCTATCAGAAAATGGCCTGCGGTCAGAGCGTCAACTTCATCGGGATCGGACGAGAGTTCTACCAGGGGTCTAGAATTCAACATGGCTTCCACCTTCGTCAAAATAGTATAAAACTCTTCAAATGTAAGAATTTGGGATCCGATAATCCGTTTTAAATGATATTTGGTTGATTTTATACCACTTTCAAATATACCTCCGAAGTGAGGTCCCGATGGTGGATTAATCTTCCAAGTTATACCGCGAAATGATAGTTGATTAGAAATATGATCGCTTTCTTTGCTAAGCATTTCAGAAACTTCAGACAGATAGCGCTTGGCGCCTACAAAATTGGTACCTCCGTCAGTAACTATGAATTTACAAAGGCCTCTCCTAGATACAAAACGGTCTAAAGCTGCTATAAAGGCTTCGGTGGTCAATTCGGTGACCAACTCAAGATGAACGGCTTTAATTGCATGGCATACTATGAGGCACAAATATCCCTTATAAGTTCTAGCGTTACGTCGCTTATTCTCTTTAATCATAAATGGACCTCCGAAGTCGATTCCAACTGTTTGAAAGCAGTGATCTGATTTCAATCGGGAAGGTGGAAGATCGCCCATGACAGGCTGAAGAGACTTAGGTTTTACTTTAAAACAAATTACACATTTAGATAATCGGGATCTGATAAGATTTCGAATGCCAAGTATCCAAAATCGACGTTGAATTAAAGATTGCAGTAGGCGGGGCCCACAATGAAGGTAAGTTGCATGATAGTGATCTACCATAAGAGTACTCAAACGAGATAATTTTGGCAAGAGGTATGGATGTTTGACGCGTTCGGGTAAGTCTGTGTGTTTGAGTCGCCCCCCCACTCGCAAGACTTCGCGAGAATCAATGAATGGAGAAAGCTTCAATAAATGTTTTGGAAGTAGTTTATGATTATTAGATTTAAGATGGAGTATGACTTCCTCAAAATGTTGACGCTGAATATGTTTAACCAAATATTCTAAAGATTGATCGTGTTCCGTGGAGGTTAGAAAAGATGAAAGGTTACGCTCGGAACGTGTAACTTTAGCGTTATTAATGAAACGATAAATCCAAGCTACTACTCTTTTTACACGTAAAAGAGTGGAGGAACGTTCCAGGAGGTTGTCAAGCACGTCAGCATCTTGTGTCACTACACCAGCATGACACAAGTGTGACGATGACTTAAGCTCTTCGACGTTGTCATGCTTTTCAACTACTGACACAGGCCAGTTAGTTGACTCGCTAGTTAGCCACTTAGGACCTGACCACCAATTTTCACAAGTAGCCAACTGTAAACACGACAAACCGCGACTACAGATGTCGGCTGGGTTGTCATGAGTGGAAACATGTCGCCACACAGTTGGAACGATAGAATCGTTAATTTGCACTACGCGGTGTGCTACAAAAGTTTTAAGTTTGTGTGGTTCCGTGCTCAACCATGACAAAACAGTCGAGCTGTCGGAGAATAACATTGTTTGATTTAGATTAAGTTTTTTACTAAGTAAGGCGTGGATACGATTAACCACTTTGGAGAGCAATACTGCACTGCAAAGTTCCAAACGGTTAACGGTAAGAACTTTTAAAGGTGCTACCTTAGACTTAGCGATAAGAAGGTGGATTTGAACTTCACCATGAGTAACCACGCGGAGATAGACACAGCATCCATATGCTTTTGTGGATCCATCACAAAATCCAATAAGTTGGAATTGTTTTGACTGACATGGTATGACTCGACGTGGAATTTCGATAAGTTTCAAGTTGTAAAGGTCTGAGATGAAATTTTTCCAATCATGACATATGTCTCTGGGCACAGGTTCATCCCAAGAAAGATTGAGACGCCATATATCTTGAAGGAGCAATTTTGCTTTGAGAATGAATGGTGTGAGCCACCCAAGTGGATCAAAGATTCTCGCCACGTTGGATAAAATAGAACGCTTTGTTACATTGCCATCCTCAATCGGAGATTGTGAATAGGTAAAGTTATCACCTACGGGGTCATATTGGACTCCTAAGATTTTAAGCGTAGACTTGTTGCTTTCTTCTGAGAAAGGCTTTGGAATTTGACAATGATCTACTGGTAAGGTGTTAAGAAAAGATTTGGAATTACTGCTCCATTTGCGAAGTTCAAGTTGAGCACATCCTAATAGATTGACAAGTTGAGTTTTTAGTTCGATAGCTTGCTCTAATGAGGGTGCCCCGGTAGTTACGTCATCGACAAAAGTTTCATGACGAAGAGCCTCAGCGGCGAGTGGATACTCAGCGCCGTGATCACTAGCTAGCTGATGGAGAGTACGGATTGCGAGATAAGGGGAACTGCTAACTCCGTAGGTGACAGTCGCGAGTTCGTACTCATTGACTGGGTCACAAGGAGATTCTCGCCACAGCACGTGCTGATAGCTGCGATCCTCAGGCCTAACCAAAATTCCTCGGTACATTTTTGATATGTCACACGTGAATACTACCGTATGTAGTCTGAAGCCAGTGATAATGTCTATGATGTCAACTTGCAGCTTAGGTCCAGTAAATACAATGTCGTTTAAAGATAAACCGTTTGTGGTTTTGCAGCTTGCGTCGAACACTACTCGCAGCTTGGTAGTTGTGCTCTCAGGGCGAAGGACGCAATGATGCGGGATAAGGTAACGCTTGTCCGTTTGTAAGGACGCATTAGGTACAGGATACATGTGATCCAAACTTTCGTACTCGCGCATGAATTTAATATAATCAGTTTTAAGTTGACTTTGGCGGCTAAGCTTTTTTTCGAGATGAGTTAGACGCGACAAAGAACTATTATATGAATCACCTAACGGGCAGTCGCGATCCTTTAAGAGGAGTGGTACGACGTAGCGACCATTAGATTCTCTATAAGTTAAACTAGTATATGAATGTTCACAGATATCATCCTCGGGTACAGTAATAGGTACGTGCGGTGGTTCCTCGACTTCCCAGAACTGCCTAACTTGTTCATCGAGACTGCATGTAGTGACTAATAGAGAAGACGTTGTAATAGGAGGTAACGATAAATCAGAATCGACAGCACCGGTAAGTATCCAACCGAAAATGCTATGCAGAGCGGCCGGTAGGCCGGGCCCCAGTTTGATACGTTGACCATCATATATTTCGTGGAATAGTTCTGCCCCTATTAATATGTCGACTTCCGCGGGAATATCGTAATCGCGATCGGCTAATATTAAATGCTTGCAATATTCACGAACGACTGACGGTACATTACTGCTAGGCAGTTGAGCTGTTATATGATCTAACACGATCGGCTTAATGTTAAACTGCGGATCGTTACTATCGAGTGGTTTCAAAACGCATTCCGTCACACCCCTAACTTGAAATACTGGGTTTTGTCCTAAGCCAGCGACTGTAAGATTACATCGGCGGAGATTTAAACCGAGAGCTTTGGCGCAAGCCGTAGTGATAAAACAATCCTGCGCGCCGCTGTCAACCAATGCGCGCACGGTGCGCTGTGTGCCGGCGACAGGGTTGCACACGCGCAGCTGACACGTACCTAGTAGTACTATACCGCTACTGCTTCCGACATGAGCACCGGTGCTCGCCTGAGTGGCAGCGCTAGAGCTGGGTTGCGTTTGCTCAGTATGTAGTAAGGTGTGATGACGTAATCCGCATAAAGTACAAAATACTTTAGAAAAGCATTTATCTACGACATGATTAGTACGTAAACAGTTGGTGCACATTTTTTTGTTTTCAATTAAAGTGAGTCTAGCACCAGAGTCTAAAGATTGAAAAGTAGGGCACCTATAGATTGAGTGCGCTTCATTACAACAAGAACAAGTGAATGATGTCGTAGGTTGAGATTTAGTAAGATAAGATGAGCGTTTTGATCCGCTGCTATTCTGCCGATTACTCGCTGGCAATTGTTTTCGTTCAATGGTACGGGTAGAATTGGTAGAACTCAAAGATAGTTCGCTAGTTTCTAAGATCTTTACGTAGTCTTGAAGAAACTTTAATAGTTCACTAAATGAAGGTATTTCTGAACTGTTTTGAGATTCGAACCGTTTGCGGGTATCTGAATCGAGGGTACGAGAGGCTAAATGAAATAAAATAAAATCACCAATGTTTTTGATATTTAAAGATTGGAGCGCATGATATGATTCATAAAACACGTTTGTTAATACTTGCAATTCTTGAAAATTACCCGATTTAACTGCTGGATAACTTAAGAATTTATCTAAATATGTCAAAGCTAAGATACGTTTGTTTTGGTAACGTTCGATTAAGGCGTCGAAAACAACTTCATAATTATTGGCTGTCATTGGAATCCCTTTTACAATCGATAAGGCGGGTCCGCGTAAACACGACACAAGGTAATGGTATTTTTCTATTTGTGATATAGAATTATTCTCATGAATTAAGTGAACAAACGTATCATAAAACGTTTGCCAGTTTTCGATGTTGCTATCAAATTTAGGTAGATCAAATTTAGGTAAACGCGCATTGACTTTGGAATTCCCGGAATGCGTGAGATCGGAGTCGACTCGCGCCGGCGACGCGCCGCCCGCGCCCGCGGCCGAGCCGTCCGCTGGCGATCCGGTGACGTTGAAGCTCTTCTCGTATATCGGCAACGTGCTACCCGCTGCGATCACCGCATAATACAATTCGTCAAATGAAACCATAGAATTTTGGTTAATTTGTACATCGGGTTTGATTGCTAACTCTAAAGTTTGTATTTCATTACACAACGAACCAAATTCTTCGCGAATTGAATGAACTCGAGTGTATCTCGACTTGAACGCCGATACCTTTGAACGATCTTGAACCATTTCGTTAGATAAGTCGTAAAGGATTTGCATAGCTCGGAATACATATTCGCGTTGTGATTGAAGTATTTTAAGTTTACTTGCTTCCATGTTTTTTAGTTCGAAGCTAAAAATAAAATAATGTTAGATAGCCTACTTTGGTGTATGAAGGTAAATGAAATCAATTTAGGTGTAGATTTGAGGTGGAGTGTGTAAGTACCTACTTACATATATAAGTTTTATAATGTAAATGTAACATAAATACCATAAAATATTGTTATGAATTCTATAAAATTTATAAAATATTTTGGAGGTAGGTTCCAATCTTATATGAAGACTCGAACAAAATGTAATGAAGATGTAATGCTACTAAATTGTAATGACTTGTGAATCCGTATAGTATCACTGTACGTATAACCAACACAATTTTATAAGGTTATACCTAGTTTTACAATAAAATGCGTAATTTTGCTTATTTCTCAGAGTTTTCGATCGAAATTGAACCTGAGATTAACAAAATACTGTTTTTCCATAGGTATTCGCGCTCGTAATGGACCAACTTTATGTTTTGAACTAATAAAGTAAA
This sequence comes from Polyploca ridens, assembly GCA_951394255.1. NCBI lineage: Eukaryota > Metazoa > Arthropoda > Insecta > Lepidoptera > Drepanidae > Polyploca > Polyploca ridens. The sequence goes on along the minus strand of OX596243.1, from coordinate 3,975,611 downwards.
AGTTTTTTTTTGTACATAGTTTTGTCTGGCTGGTCAACCCAAGAATTTACCAGGCTAAAAGATGGAGATAAAGGAAACTGAATAGGCACTTACAAGGTCTCACGTTCCACCACAACACTGTTATTTTTCTTGATTGTTAGTATTTTTAAAATTGTCGAGATAGCGGCCGCTTCGGTTCGTTTTAAATTCAATATGTCTGCTGCACAGTGTTCTTTTCACTCAAACACGTATATCATTCGCCGTGAGAGGGCGACACCGTACATTGATTGTAGTTTGTGGGTTTTAGGCGCGAAATTTAAACCCTGCGTGTTTAGGAGTTAGGAAAGGGATGGAAATGAAGGAAATTAGGGATTATCTCTAAGCCTGTTCAATATCTCTATTCTAATATCATTGATCATATCGTATCATAACTTACATATCGATATATACCCATTTAAAAAATCAAAAATGGTTAAAAACACTGCACGCATTATAAAATAAGTGACACTGGTTATATGAGCACCGAATTTTATTGTAAAATTAACAATATATTATTATTGAATATAAAATTATTAAGGAATTAGCTAAATCATCAAATAAATCATGATGCCTGGTATCTTGGTTATTTTATTTCGCATGTCCTTAAACAGGCACCTGAGAGGCAGTTATCAAGGTCTTCTATGGATTCGATCTGAAAATAACACATTCATTGTAGAAGGATTTTTGAAAACCATAGGTTAATTGATTTCAATAACGGTGGTTTAAAGCTAATGTAAGGCCCAAGTTAAGAATCTATATTTGTCAGTAGGATGTTGTCTCGTTTTAGCACATAGATGTAAGTATATGGGCTATTAGAGGTGATTTAATACGATGGTCCTACTTTATTCAAGTAGTTCTTAGTCGGGATTATGATTGTAATTCTGTCGAATTTTCTAAATACCAAATGTGACACGAAAATGAGGTGTATTCCCACCCTTCCCATTAATGGGGATAGTGCGAATTTCATAAAATAATTAAAAAATGTTCCCGATGTCCCCATTGATGAGAACGTTAAAAATAAAATAATTAAAACTTATTCCCGATATCCCCATTCCACTCGAAATCGGATCTCGTCTCCTCGACACTACCCCTCTACGTTAAAATACCACTTGTAACTAGCGGGCGGTACGAAACATGAAACAGTTTAATGTGTAATCATAATCATTAATTTTATATATTTTTTTGGATAGTTCAATGCAATGTTGATATCGGCAACAATTTTTAATTATTTCATACAATTCCCACTATCCCCATTAATGTGGATGCGGGCAATGGGGACGGTGGGAATACACCGTTTAATTTTCGTAAATGAATTTTATACAGTTAATGAAAATATACTCACATTTAAAGTATTATCCTTGTGTGTCCTACAGCAAACAGTAATCTTCTTTCCAATAGCATTTTGAGCAACCAACTTATCGTTGATGCACCGCCATACTGTGCTTGCAGACTTCAGTACATTCATGTTGCCAAAAATGTAGAAACCTGATAATATACAAATGAAATGTAACACACTATCTAGTTAGAATTGGTAACACTCAAGCATTCCAATATTTTTTATATAATTGGACTGTTTTACAAAAAACTTAAACCGACTTCAAAGTACACTAAGAAGTAATCAAATCCTGATCTGATGACAATGGGACCAAACGGGAAGTGTACCCTTCCAAATAAAAAAAAGAATTTTCCAAATCGGTTAATAAATGTCGGAGTTATGAGGTAACACACATTAAAAAGAACATTCGAATTAAGAACCTCCTCCTTTTTTTGAAGTCGGTTAAAAATACAGGTACAATTTGTAAACCAGGTTAATAACTTTTTGACGTTGAAGAATGGTAGGCATTCTTCGACTTTAGTACTTCATGGTTAATGGTTTATCTGTCAAACCAAAGATTTGTATGGTGATACAAATTAATGTATGTATAATGTATGTATGTATAACATTGAGATTAATTTTACTTTGACTTTCTTAAACTTCAAAAAGTGGTTAACCTGGTGGACAGAGTGTAGTATAATACGGTCCTAATACCTTCTCAATTTTGTTTTGATGATATTTATAAATCAAGTGTAAGCAATCTCATTGAATTCGATTTTGACGCAGAAAATGTAGTAGGTACAGTAGTACCCAACTGATATGGCGCGCCGTGAATCTTCGTTCGCACAGAAAAGAAAGTATGGCCTGAAGATTAACGAAAGAATGCTTAAAACTTACAATCAACCTTATAGATCACTACTACAAGGTTCATAATACACTGCAGCTGTTAGTTCCGTCTCACTCGCAAGTCACGCCCCTCCGCACGGCGCGCGCTAACATGGCGGCAGCTGCTGACCAATAGTAGTTTCCCGCGCTTTGAAAATGTATCTTCTGCGCAGGTACATCGGTAAGCCATATCAGTTGGGTACTACTGTACTACACCCCAGAAGACTTCTTCCCTATTTAAATATATTAAATTATTATCTCTTTCAGACTAATGATGAATTGTCGACATCCATCTTTAGGCCCTTGGCGTAACTTAGGCTTTGTTTACCACCTTCGGCCACCTCACCACGTACCACATTTAGATTGTGGTCAAACAAGCTTATCCAAAGAAACTTTTACCTTCTTTTGCACGCGATAAAGCCACGCAGATCCTGTTGGGAGCCGCCAAGAAGCCGATCTTGCCGTCTCTGTTACTCCTCACAAGAGATAATATGACTATCCTGCTCTCTTCGCCTTGGTAGTTGTCCACTGCTGTGATTTTTATGTCACGCAATGAGTCATATTTTTTGCTTAGCTGCAATGATAGATGTCAGTGTAGCGATAGTTTTGTACCTTATTCCGGAATTAATTAAGCTCAATTTTGAATGCAATAGCTATAACTTATTTTTGTATAAGAAAACATACAATATGTAGAATGAGTTATAAATTCATATAAATGATATAAAACATTCCAGAAGGATGTAATATTTTTCCAAGATAAAGTTATTCCAACGTATGATCTATTAACGTGTCAAATTTCATCAAAATTCGTACAGCCATCACAACTTAAGTAACAAACATTATAAATAAATATCCTGGAACAAATAAAGTAAGTATGTTGTATGTACCTGTTTAATCAACGAAACTTGTCCGGTATAAGTGGACAGTATGGTCACCTCATCCGGTGTATATTTCATCTGACGCAAATAATTAGCGAGAGTGACGCACCATTTAGCTTCTAATGTGTTCTTATGACTCCAACTGTCTTCTAGACCCTGGATTTTGGAAATACATCTTTAGTTTCAAGTCTCAAGAGCTAGTTGATAGCGCCAATTAAAAAAAACAATTACCCCCTTACAGTATTACCCAACTGATATGGAGCGGCGTGAATCTTCGTTTGCACAGAAAAGAAAGTATGGCCCCGATGATTAACGAAAGAATGCTTAAAACTTATAATCAACCTTAGATCACTATTATAAGGTTCATAATACACTGCAGCTGTTAGTTCCGTCTCACTCGCAAGTCACGCCCCTCCGCACGGCGCGCACTAACATGGCGGCAGCTGTCGGCCAATAGCATTTCCCGCGCTTTGAAAATGTATCTTCTGCGCAGGTACATCGGTAACCCATATTAGTTGGGTACTACTGTACTCATAAAACGTTATTTAACTAATATACTGTTAAAAGGGTCACGGAAATAACGTCACTCTATTGTCATTGTGAAATAATGTGACATTATTTACGTGACCACTTAAACGGTATATTAGTTAAATAGCGCTTTATGAGTAAGGGGGTTAGTTTTCTGTCATTAATACACCCAAGGGATATGCTAATTAAAACCTATTTAGAATATATTTCAGAGCTCAAATGTCTTCGAAAGTATATCAATTAGGTGTTTTTTAGCACTAGTTTTATTAAAGACCTAGATTTTTTTAAATTCAAGATGGCGTTTATTTACGTTACCAATTGTAACATAAACTTTCTCCGTTAACCATTCACTATTTAAAATACACAAAACTAACCTCAGAATCCTCCAAAACGTCATGCGCGAAAAAATACAAATTGTCCTTCATTCCCACCACATCATGGTATCCATACACACTAGGGTGACTATGTAATTGGTCGTATATAGCGGGAACGATCAGTTGCACGAAGTTAGATCGCATACGTCGCTGAGTTGTGAGAGTGTGTGCGTGCATTCCGTTACGTATCATACGCTCGAATAGAGATATCTCTAGGTTGTAGTCTCTGGCTAGTTTGTAGTGGGCGGCCGTTGGACGGAGTTGTTTATGGTCGCCTGTAGGAACAAAAATAATTTTGAATGGATGAAGAATGGTGGAGCAACATGGTAGACAGATATTAATCTATATACTGGGTGGAGACTTCGAGATGGCATATTTTCGAAACCTATGTTGGGTTAGTCATGCTGAACAACTTTTACTATGGGGTCAAAGGTGAATTCTCAAAAAAAAAAAAAATCCTCATAGTAAATGTCAACCTTGATCGATCATAATGTATGAAAAGAACTGGCCTAGAGACATGAAATTTAGAGGGTATATTCTTTGTGAAGAGTATCCACTAAGAGTTTTTCGAAATTCCATCCCTAAGGGGGTAAAATAGGGGATGAAAGTTTGTTAGTTTCGAAGTTAGGATCTTCAAATTTTGTGTTTAGGCTGAAGATTGAAAATTTATGTATACGTGTCTCAGCGTTTTTAATAATTCCACCCTCGAAGCGGGGTGAAGTTATTTTGTTTTATTGTTGCAGAAAAATATGTCATTTGATTCCTGTAGGCCACGCGGGCGAAGCCGCGAGCAGAAGTATGTTGTAGAGTTCTTGATGCAGCTGCACCTGGAATCGGTATTCTCGCTCAATCATTGTCGACTACGAGTTCAGACTAGGCCATACCCATTTATCCCTGAAGTGTGGTAGGATAAACTAGTTCAGCCTAGGCTAAACTAGATTCTCCTACCGGGCTTAGGATATACCAGTTTGGCCTAGTCTATACCGGTTTATCCTATCGTGTATAGGAAGAACTAGTTTGGCCTAGGCCAAACTAGTTTAGCCTAAAATCGGGTTTGGCCGGTAACATATGTATTTCGCGTGTCAAAAACTGTGCAAAAAGGGAGAGCAATGATCTTCTTTTGAAACTGTTTCGCGCGGACAGGGAACTCGCATAAAGCTGCATGTCCACCAGAGATGTGTAGCGAAGGATGTATTTAGCTAATAATTAGGACAGCTTCATTTTTAACCAACGTCAAAAAGGAGGAGGTTCAATCAATTCAGATTGTTCTATGTTTTTTTTTTATGTGTGTTCGGGCGTAACTCCGTCATATATAGACGGATTTGCAAAATTCTTTTTTTGTTCGAATGGGGATTATTCCGAAATGGGCCCATATAAATTTCATGTAGATGAAACTAAAAATTCGAAAATAAATTAACTTTTTAACAAAAAATAAACCGCCTTCAAAGTACACTAAAAAGTATGAAATAACTCTTATCTGACACTGTTTTGAAGTCAGCGAAATATTTTCTATAGAACACGTCATGCGATTTCGCTCACTTCAAAATCAATCAATCAATTCAATTAGGATCGCTTCATTTTCACATTAAAGCTCTAAAGCCGGCCAAACTAAAGCGCTCTTGTGACATTACGGCAGGTAGAAAAAAAGTGACACGCTTGGTTTTCATACGGATGGAGGGACTTGCGTTATCTTTTTAGATTTATAGGTACTTAGAAACCTTTTAGATATTAGGTTAAAGGCGTCTGGAAGCACAGACGCCCAAAGTGAGTTCTCCTTTACTGTTACCATACTGTTTCTGTACGATGGACTGGAATAAAGGGTTTTGTCGGTAATAGTGGGATGTCGACATTGTTTAGGCCAAAATTCATCACGATCAGAGTTTATGACGCAGTAAAGTTAAATATGATATGTAAGGATTTCGTAATAAAATTAAAAGTCCAACATCCACTTGCCGCATCGGGCTATTGATGATATTCTAGGCAGTATTGAATAGAACTAAACCTTAAGTAGCAAGAAATAAGAGTGACATTACCAATGAGTATAAGATGTTGGCAGCGATGCGTTAACGACGCCACGATATGCGCTTCTAAAACCTCCGCTGCTTCTTCCACGATCACTGGAATAATAATATATTTTTTTTCAAAAATAAAAGAGGTACACTAATTAGTTCACAAAAATATGGGCTAGAATACAGGACAAAAAATATATCAACAGCATTCGTTGCCAAACTAGGTAAAAACCTGTATTTCAGCAAACAGCGTCACTCCCCGCAGTAATATGGATACTATACTAGCCTAGTTTACAAAGAATACTTAAACTTGGCTAACTTTAAAATGAACAGTGTGAAAATTAACCTCTCTTTTTTGAACGAGTTTTTTTCTGCATGAGTGTGTGGAATGGGGTGTGTGTGGATGTGTGTGAGGGAGATAGAGGGTGTGTAATAAAAAATTACTTCATATTAAAACATTAATACATTACTGTTAATACTTTATCTTTCATGTTCTTATCTGTATTTTATTTCTTGTTAATCTTACATCTTAATATATAAAATGATAAACTGATTGCACATAGATACCTTATACAGTGAAGGCATCCAATAAGGAAGGATTTTTGGAAATTCCACCCCTAACAGGGTAAAATAGGGGATGACAGTTTGTATGCAAGTCTGTCAGTTTTGAAGTTAGGATCTTCAAATTTTGTATTTAGACTGACGATTGAAAATTAATGTGTAGTTATCTCAGCGTTTGTGATAATTCCACCACCGAAGGGAGGAAAAGTGGGATGAAGTTGGGTATGCAAGTCCTTCAATTTCAAAGTAAACTTCACTAAATGTATTATTATACGGTGTAGGCATCGACTAAGGAAGGATTTTTGGAAACTCCACCCCTAACAGGGTAAAATAAGGGATGACAGTTTGTATGCAAGTCCTTCAGTTTTGAAGTTAGGATCTTCAATTTTTGTGTTTAGGCTGACGATTGAAAATTAATGTATAGTTATCTCAGCGTTTGTGATTATTCCACCACCGAAGGGAGGAAAAGGGGGATGAAGTTGTGTATGCAAGTCCTTCAATTTCAAAGTAAACTTCACTAAATGTATTATTATACGGGGTAAGCATCCACTAAGGAAGGATTTTTGGATATTCCACCCCTAAGGGGGTAAAATAAGGGATGAAAGTTTGTATGCAAGTTCGTCAGTTTTGAAGATAGGATCTTCAAATTTTGTGTTTAGGCTGACGATTGAAAATTAATGTATAGTTATCTCAGCGTTTGTGATAATTCCACCACCGAAGGGAGGAAAAGGGGAATGAAGTTGTGTATGCAAGTCCTTCAATTTCAAAGTAAACTTCACTAAATGTATTATTATACGGTTTAGGCATCGACTAAGGAAGGATTTTTGGAAAGTCCACCCCTAACAGGGTAAAATAAGGGATGACAGTTTGTATGCAAGTCCGTCAGTTTTGAAGTTAGGATCTTCACATTTTGTGTTTAGGCTGACGATTGAAAATTAATGTATTGTTATCTCAGCGTTTGTGATTATTCCACCACCGAAGGGAGGAAAAGGGGGATGAAGTTGTTTATGCAAGTCCTTGAATTTAAAAGTAAACTTCGCTAAATTAAATATTATACAGTGTAGGTATTCAGTAAGGAAGGATTTTTGGAAATTCCACTCCTAGGGGGGTAAAATAGGGGATGAAAGTTTGTATGAAAGTTCGTCAGTTATGAAGATAGGGTCTTCAAATTTTGTATTTAGGCTAACGATTGAAAACTAATTTATACATGTTTCAGCTTTTTTGACAATTCCACCCCCGACAGGGTGAAAAGGTATGGGATGTATGCAAGTCATTCAGTTTCAAAGTAAACGTCACTTAATATATTATTACACAGTGTAGGCAACCACTAAGGATTTTTGGATATTCCATCCTTAAGGAAGTAAAATAGGGGATGCAAGTTTATAAGTCCATCAGTTTCGAAGTTAGGACCTTCGAATTTTGTGTTTAGGTTGACGATTGAAAATTAATTTATATGTGCCTCAACGTTTTTGATAATTCCGATCCCGAAAGGGTAAAAAGGGGGATGAATTTGTGTATGGAAGTACACTAAATTTATTATTTAAGCTTATGGTTATAAACTAACGCAACGAATATCGGTTGAATTTGAACCCTTAAGGAGTGAAAAGGGGGATAAAATTTAATATACGAAGTTCTTTATTTTCGGAGTGAACATTTCAAAATTTATTATTTCGGCTTATGTCTCTGAATCTCGGAAAAAGAGAGGAATCGGTATTAAAACAAAGATCCGGTTAATACGAGCATTGGTATTCCTCATTTTCATGTATGGAGTGGTAGCGTGGACTATACTGGCCCGAGAAAGAAAAAGGATCAATCCTTTTTCTTTCGAGATGTGGTGCTGGAGACGGATGTTGGAAATACCTTGGACCGCTAAACGCAACAATGCATCAATCCTATCGCAGCTCCAAATTAAAACACGATTGTCCACCATATGCCACCGACGTATTTTTTCGTATTTCGGCCACATGGCAAAGGCGATGAAAGTTTGGAAATCTGATCATAGTTGGGAACACGGAAGGAAAACGACTACGTGGTCGTTCACCAACAAGATGGTCCGATCAAGTAAAAGACTGATCGTCCTCCAAGTTTTACAGAAACCAGAAGACAGAAACCAGTGGAGGCAGATCATTCGCTCTAGAAGCAAACCCGATGTTGTCCACGATCCTCAGACATGAGGGAAAGAGAGATAAGGCCTCCAAAATTGTGCTGTGGAACTAGACTACAAGTAACAGAGCTGTCTGCCGCAATGTTATTGAGGCCAAAATATTTACTGGTTCTGCCAGAGGAGAAACAGTCTTCTTGCCGCGTATACCATTGATCCCAAATCAGCTTCCGTTTGAATTTAAAAGAGAACAGTTCCTAATTAAGGTTTGTAGTCACGGAAAATCTCTGAAATTTGCTAGAGTTGATTTGCGGCAGGACTGTTTCAGTTTTATGTGGCATCCTCGCATATGAGCTCTTAATCTACCTGAACTTTTGTCAATATCACACGTAGTGGCGGACAATAGCCATGAACAAAGCTCTATATTGTTACAATGATTCATATCTAGAAAAAAGAAATAATCTACGCGGACGAAGTCGCGGGCTATAAAGCTAGTATAAGTATATACTTAAGAAATGGCGCATGCCTATTTGGCATACCGCCATTTTTTGTTTGTTTGATCACTAGCTGTCAAACATCGAGGCAAAATCCCTTTAATAGTACCAAGCATTCCAATTCCGCAACTACTCGTTGGTTATGAACAATAAGGACCAATCACTGCATCGTGTCTGCATGACTTGGCCAATCAGAGCGCATGTGTCCTTAACTTAGCCAATCAGAGCGCAATTTCGGTGGTGGGAAATTGGCGGAGTAGATTTCAACCAAATTAACGTCATTGCGATACTTTGGGTTAATTGTTCAATGCTGTCAAATCAAAAGGGCGGTCGGTACGAACATCCCAATGAGCCAACTTATACAAAGCTAGTAGTCAACCTGGCGACGGATTTTCAATTTGAGTGAGGGTAGCCAACAAGGGTACTACAAAGTACCCTACCACCGTGCTATGGTTTCCTCACGAAGGTTGTCTTCACCGAAAGCTCAAACTCATTGTAGGATTCGAACCCGGGACCTTCGTAACGGCATTGGACATCTTTATCAGTGAGCTATAGTCGCTTTTTTTTTTTTATCTTTACCTATAGGCGAAAGTATTTTCTTCATGAGATCATGTCTCCGCGCGGCCGTGGTGGTGGTAACACCGACCACTCTCACAGTCCTCATTACTTCTCCGTCTATCAGTGTTGCCACTTCGTTCAGTTCCTCACTCGCTTTGTTGTGTTGTTCCTGTAAATTCAAGATAATAAATCCAGCTCCGAATAGGAATATTACATGGACTACCCTGAGCATTAGAACACTGATTTGCAATTCTGGCAACCATTGAAAATTAGTTTGCGTCAGTTGATGAATCTCTTAAATTGGGCAACTTGTACAAGTGTACATGCAGCATCAAAATTATCGGAATGTTCCTTAAATTTATAACTTAATAATAATCAACCATAACACGAAGAGTTTGAGGTGCAGTTTTGATTGAAGCTGTGATTCATTTGAAAGCTTATTATGAAAGCTGAATGTGCTGAATTATATAACAATGAATTGTATAAATTTAAGACCTTGTAAAACCACATTTAAAGCAATTAAATGTTATTCTATTCTATTCTAAAGCAATTGAAAGTTTTATCTCATCGAGATAAAGTCAATTTATAAAAATGCTGACTGCACACCTGCAGCCACTTATACATCAAATAACTTACTAGTAAGTTGTTCATTTTCACCATCAGTTCATTTCTGATAGCACCAACGGCTGAATTGTAGACACTCCATCTTTGTTCTGGAGTCAAACTGTAAAGGTCTTTTACTTTCGGTATATCTGAGCTATCATTTCGACATAAAGCCATGTTTCGCTGAAATTAAAAAAAAAAAATTATCATGCATGATCATACGTTGATCGATTGATTTTTCCCAAAAACCTATTGATTACTATAACTCACCTTAAAATATGTCAACCTCTGTTTAACTTTGGCAATCTGAATCTCAAATTTATCCGCCATCTTTTGTCCTTCTAAATGATCATCATTGATATCTTTAATATACTTTAGACTATTCATCATAGAATCTATTTCCTTAAGCGCCCATTGCTCAGAAAAACACGTATCAATTTCTGTTACATTTAAATCATCCAACTGATTTTCCCAATCATCTTCTTCGCTCTCATTTTCTGATGTTACAAGTTCTTCTAAATGTCCGAAAAGCCATTTTAATACTGGATCTTCATGAGAACTATTCAGTTCATATGATTTGTCCCCAATTTTGAGATGCGGCTTAATACTTTTGTACGACAATAACTCTTTTTCACACTTTTCAATCTCACTTTGCACTTCTGTCATTTCTTTAAAAATCTTCTCTAACTCTGATCTCTTACTCGCATATAAGTATGAGTATTTACATTTGACCTTCATTCTCATATTATTTAGGCTGTATGGTTCCAAAACTTTACTTTTACTTTGACTACCCAATCTTATAACACTTTTTGTTATATCTAAAATTCCTTCTAAGAATTGATCTAGCGCGTGATTCGTGTAACAAATAACTAACATCGGAGTACCTTCTAGGGATAAATTCTTTAGTAAAGTTGATGCGATTTTGATCCCTATGAACGTTTTACCGGTCCCAGGAGGGCCTTGTATCACAGCAAATTCCCGAGTCAGTGCAAATTTGTAAGCTTCTAGTTGTGAAGTGTCAAAATCAAATGTATTTGTCGGCCATTGTTCGGTGTCTAATACAGGGAATGGTATTTCTTCAGTCCCCCCTGTTTCAGTGATAGTGTAGATTGTTTCTGACGATAGATAGGCTGGTGGGCGAGATTCCGACTGAAAAATTTCAATCAATTTTTTTTTCAAATTCAATTTATTTATTGCATCTTCATTTCATCTGAATACTCATGCCCAATATGTGACAAAGGTCGTGGGTACAAATCCTACAATGCTTTCGGTGATGGAAAACATCATGAGGACACCATAGCATGGTGATAGGGTATTTTTAGTATGAGCTGAGCACCTGTTGGTCCCACAGCAGCACTTGAGAGCCAGATCCTTTCTAGGCTTTGTATGCTTACCACCTTCGGCCACATCAACACTTTTTGTTAATCATAATCATAACAAAAGGTGCTTGCTGTATGTAATTATATGTATACATACAGCAACGTTGAGTATTTATATATTGGATTCTCTAAGTACAGCAAGCACCTTTTCGTACGGGATTCTAATTACATTTAATGCAACTACTTTGCAATTTCATAATATCTCCACTTCTCTATAACTTTTTTCTACATACACTACAGTACAGACTGAGTCAAACTTATTGGCGGCTGTGATATTAGGCGCGGAACGCTGCGCAGTAGCGAAAACGAAGATATGCGGTATATTCGAGATGACTGTACCTGCGCAAAGCCGGCTCGCAGCGCACTTCACAGCCGCCATTAAGTTTGGTTCGGATTCTAATAAGCTTTCATATTTTTGTTAATATAATATTATTGCCTAATAGAAAACACAGAAATTATTGCTGGCCGCCAATGGGACAAGATCCATACAAATTTGCCAATTTACCTTTAGAACTCTTAGACTGCTCGCTCGCTGTGTGTACATTAGTGAACGCGGAACTCTAGAACTCTTTTCTGTGGGATTGGCGCCATATAGAAAATTAGTAGAAGAAAATTACCTGAACATCAACAATATATCTACGCATCGGTATATCATCAATCTTCGAGTCTTGCAGGACCTTTAACACTCTGTGATAAGGTTCAAAGAAAACCTCGCTTTCTACCATAAGGTAGGGTTCCGTAAATATTTTCTTTGAGACTGGATTTTGGAATGATACTGCTATCTGAAAGTGCAAAATAAGTCATCACACCCCTAATGTTCTATCCTAATTATACCTTTAACCGGTTGTAACCACACAGTGCATTGTTATTTGTTACTTTAAGTCCCAGAACATAGAGTGCATTTTATCCTGGTAAAACATTAACGGCCTTACTCATTAACGCTATTTAATTAAATCTACTGAATAAATGGTCAAATAAATAACGTCACCTTGCTGTCATTGTCAAACAATTTGACGTTATTTAGGTGACCACTTAATCAGCTTATTAGTTAAATAACGTTTTATGAGTAAGGAGGTAAATCTCTTGGGATCTCAGGTGAAACCTAGGAGACAAAAATGTGTCCCAAAAAGTGACAAGTGATGAATGCTAATAATTAGCTATGTTGGCTGTGTAATACAAATCCACTTTAATTACATGCTTTTATTTAACTTGCAATGTATTATATGTATGAATGTTTGTTCGGGTGGAATCTTGCAGGTCGAATATCACCCACTTCCAGTGGTCGAATTGACTTGATATTTGGTATAAATTAGCATATTGGATGACAATGCAAGTACAGTCACTCGTCAAAAAAAGCTTGTATAAAAAATGAAATTTTTAACAAACAACTTATGTGCGATCAGCTTTGAGTGCCGAAAATCATCATGCTAAAAATAAATCTATCTCAAACAAAATATATGAAAATCATTTTTAATTTAATCTATCTTGAACTTAAAGGTAAAAAAGGTACTTACATATCCATCATGAAGTAAATTCAAATTGGAATCCAGTACAGTCGCACATAATATTGTCTCAAAGTTATCACTGGTGAACAGCAGTAGGGATCCAAACATTAATTGCTTGTTGTACGCATATCTCTTGCTGTCGATTAGACCATGGTTTGTGCGATCTTTCCAAGCTATATCCACGAGGTATCCCACTTTGTTATTACTAACGTATGTGCGGATTATACGTACTTTTGGAAATACTCTATAGTAAAAAAAAAACTTAGAATAGAATAATAACATAACATAATTGAAAATTATCAACATAAAATATTTGCTAGACATTTGACTTACCTAATGTTTTCATGTCTTCTTTTAGATGGGTTTTGCATATACTTGCCTGTAATGATACAAACAGAATACTTTTTTTTAACAAGTTGGTAAACAAGCTTACGGCCCTCCTGATGGTAAGCGGTTATCGTAGCCATATGGACGCTTGCAACACACGGGGCATCACTCACGCCATACCGACCCTTCTCAATGAGCTCTGGCGACCTTACTCACGCGCAGGAACACAACATAAAGTTATTTGGCTGCGGTATTCTGTAAGGTGGAGGTACATCCTCAGTAGAGCTGCTCTTTGAGCGAATAAACACTACGCTCTATTACTCTTATAAAAATATTTATGTAAAAACTTTTTGCTAACATTAACACCATTTATTACCAGAATGAGAGAGGGAACTAGACATATGGGAGTGATCTGGAGGATACCTACTGGAGTGATATTTCTAAAGGGAAATGCCTTTACACCTTTACACACCCCATTGCTTTCGACCTACTACCAACCAAATGCTTACCTAACTATATTATTGAAAATCTGTAATTGTTTGTTCAAAAGTCACAAAAAAATACAATGAAAGCAATTTTAATCAAGTGTAACTACAGGCAAAAATTCCGGTACTTAGAAACTGTAACTTTTTATCCCAAAACAATTTTTGTGTGTGAAGAAATAATTATACATTTTTACCAACATATTCCTTCTCGTAACGGCCCAAAGCAGTCTTCTCTCAACAGCTTGAATTGTATATCTAAATAATGTTCAACACTCGGGTAAGCACCATTGACTATGTTAGGTTTTATCTCAAGCATTGCTTTACCGAGTAGATCATCTCTCTTCGGAAATATATAGAGATTTTTGAAGCTATTGGGATCTTGCTTACAATTTTCTGTTGTTGCTGTTATGTCTTTGTTGAGATCCTGAAACAGATGTTATTTAAATGTATGACTCAAACAGCCAGAAGAGGTTGACATTTTACACATATTCAAAGATTATTTTCATAAAATGTAATTCCCTCGGGAATGTAGGCGTAAATAAGGACTTTTTTAAGACAATTCAATTCATAAAGGAAATTATTTGATAGTGATATTTTTGTTGGATTAACCAACTAATAGAAGATTAATCATTGTTCCATTTTGTATATATGTAATTTTATTTACAACAAATATGTACAAATTACAATCTACAAATAGATAATTCCTTCAAGTCTGCCGCTGCTTTGGATTAAAGGCACCTTGCTTTTAATCCAAAGCAGCGGCAGAAGGCTGGTAATGTTTCCTCTTTGGATAGCCATCATTATTACTATAATAAAATCTGTGTGTTTTGATCAACTCTGGCTTATCAACACTGTAGCATGGTATCTTTAATTAATTATGAATAAAATTAAAGAATAATTAAAACAAACCTCTTTATTCATCAACTGGACTAACTTTGATTTCAATTCTAAAATTCTCTCAAAGAAATAATCACTGAAAGTTTCAGTATGTTCCTCCCGGACACCAACAGCACTTAGTTCAGTGACCTCTAACATATCATGCAAATCTTCCAAATATTCAGTGCTATTGTCTTCAAAATGAATAATACCTTCACAGAGTTCCAATACTTTTGTATAAAAAGATTCAACATCGTCCCATAAATAATTATTCATTCTTTTTTCAACAATTTTCACACAAGGCAACTCACTCAAATAGATTTTTAAATTCATCAAAAAATTCGAATTTCGAAATCGTGTTTTTAATAGAGTACCAATTTTTGTTTTTTCACCAGGCTCTAAGGACTTGTATATGGCCGCTAATATTTTCACGATTAAAACTATAAAGTCTCCTTTGAGTTCCACGTCCAAGAGATTCCAAAAGCCTGGTCTGTGAGAAACTTCGAGGGTTAGGATCGGAGGTTTTAACAGAGAAATGTCGAGGAGTCTCTTGAATCCGATTGGTTTCTTTTCTGTATATTGTGGTTTTGGTGTTTCTAGAGGTTCTGGCTGGTCTTCATCTGCGAATTGCGAAGAGGTTTGTCGATTATCTTCAATCAGTGTGCCATCAAACCAATCTATACGTAACGACGACTTGGTGCTATCACTCATTTTCAAATCTTAATGCAGTCTTTATAAATGCAACAATTAAATTTAAAATTAAATACATTAAAATCACACGGAATAACAAAAATACGAAATGTTTATATTGATCAGCTGTTTTGTTTTGCTTTGTCAGCTGTCAAGGCAATGTCACGTCCATAGATAATACACTGTCACGTCATCGTTTATATGTCAAAAGGGACCACAGACTACCAATATGCCACCAATGGTGCCGATTCTGTTGTAAATCGCACTAAACTAATTTTAGTCACTTCTCATCTCTTTCTTACGAACATTATTGAAAAAGGATAGAACATATTTTATGTTGTCAAATTAATCTTTGCCGTCTTATTTTGCGTGTATTTAGGCGTAACCGCGATAGATGGCGACTAAATTAATATTGAAAATAAGCATTGCTCTAATTTGACAGGACTAAATTTCTTACATCCTTTTCTTATGTTTTTTATTAGAAAGAGATATAGTGAGATTAAAATTAGTTTAGTTGTGAATAACAGAATCAGGGCCAGTTTCATTCTTTTGATTTTGCGCTATCATCGAAGAAAACTCCTTTTAGAATAGAATACTGAACAATCAAATTCCGCAACTCGTCAGTGATTTGTCACTGATTTTGAACAGTAAGGACCTTCTCCTTAGAAGGTCCTTACTGTTCAAAATCAGTGACAAAAACACACGATGCAGTGATTGGTCCTTACCAATCACTGCATCATGTGTTTTTGACTTGCCCAATCAGAGTGTGTGTCCTTGACTTAGCCAATCAGAGCGCATTGTCGGCGGTAGGAATATATGTATTTCAACAAAAATTAATGTCAGTTCGATGTGCGCTGTACATACGGTTGAATGGTCGGAACAAACACGCGGCATATCAACCGCATTTATGAATTCTTCGATGATTATTTTGTTTAAAAAAGAAATAAAGCAAGATTAATTAAAGGAAACAAAAAACCCGACTGCGTTATCAAAAAATAACTGAAAAGAAAAATATAATCTATGGAATTTTGAAAATAACTTTTAACTTTGGTTAGGTCTACGTTTGAACACAATCTCATCATGGTACGTAAGTGATAATGTGGCCGAAGGTGGTGAGGACACAAAATGTAGACTAGAAGGAACTGGCTCTCAAGAGTGCTATGGTTTCCTCACGATGTTTTCCTTCAACGAAAGCTCAAGCTCATTGTAGGATTCGAACCCGGGACCTTCGTCTCGGTATCCGACGTCACTACCACTGAGCTATCATCGCCTTACACTGACTTACTTATTTGAATTCAATAAGGTATTGCAGTCGTTAAAAATGTATTCACTGTTCATTACTTACTTCTCTGTTATACCTACGATAGTTCTTGTCGTAGCGAACCACTTTATTTTGACTAAGATGTAGAGTTAGTGAAGTTAGGGCTTGTAGAGCATGTGTAGAGTTATAAGCTTGGCTCCACATGAGATCTGATAACTTTTTGACAGTGTGAGCCATATGGTCTCCTTTGGCAATATTTTACATGTAAATGTTTTTGGTGGGATCTAACCTCAGAATAATAAAGCTTTAGATATTATTCTGAGGATCTAACTTACGGTTGATACTAAAGTCTTTATCCAATTTTAACCCTATATTTTGATAAAATTTTGAATATCAGTACATCGAAGAATAAATATTTAAAAAAGATTTTGAATATCGACTTCCGTGATTACATCCCAGATAGAAACGAATCAGTGGAATCAGTATTATCTATATCCCAATCCTTATTACACCCCGTTCCTCGAAACCATTTATGCCATTCATGTTCGTAAATAAAGAAGGCAGAATGTAAATAAACACAGCCTCCGATATAATATCAGGAGTGATAGCAACAATGCCTCTGCTTGGCAATCCGCCAGCTATTGAAAAGCTTACATTTTGCAGGCAATCGGGGTAAAATATATGGCGACTTATCAAACAAGTACATACTGAGCGTAGGCGGATTTATTTTCAACTGGTTTTTGTTGTTTCCTTGATCCTTACTTGAGATACCTATATGTATGAAGTCAGTTGTCTGGGATTACTGCTCGTAAATGATAAAGGTGGGTGGGGATCTACTAAATTGATATACAGGTCGTTGTTTTGGTCAGCGACGAGCGACTCAGGGTCGATAATACAAATGATACTGGTGCTAAAAAAAATATAAAAAAAATACTTTATTTTTTTTTAATAATAAAAATAAAAAAATATTTTTTTTGAAAATCATGTAATAAGCTAAAGTGTAGACATAATACACAACGGGAGTACGAGGGAGTAAAGGGGTGGGGCGATGGCGGCTTGTGCCTAGCTCTAGTCTGTGCACGTGCCTAGTAACCATACTTTGCGGTAATTTAATTTCAAATTGAATAAGGTATTTCTCGACATATTTACAGTATTTAATGGAATTAAGTTCATTTTTGGGGAATATATATTTTGTACTACCGCTCCTGGGTCGCTTGTCGCCGACCAAAACAACACCCTGTATAAGTATTTATAATGCCTTATATATCTCTCGTTGAGATTTCGCACGAAGTAATCTTGTTTGAGTACTTACTTCCTTTGATCGCATCATTCATTGCCACGTGATTGCCACGGACATTTGGCGATTAATCACCACCGACACATGAACTCACTTACGCACATTTGTTGTTATAGTGACGATAGATTCTAGGGAACATGATCCAATAGGGAATAAAAGGTATTTTTTTAAATAATTATTAGTCATTTATTTGACAGTGCGAACTATGTAAAGTGATGTATTGGGATTAGAAGTTATAATTTAACTCGACACTGGCAAAAAATAAACCCTAATAAAGAGGATTTGACTAAGAAGAAACGGAATAAAATACACATAGTTATTTATGAAGAAATATAATTATTATTTTTCCAGACGTTTTTATGACATAGGAATCATGGGAATATGAATCTCAAAAAATGGGGGGGGGGGACTATTCTAATGTTACTAATAGGTAGAATACAACATGTATTATCACATAATCGACAAATTGAATTTTTAATGGCCGTATGTGATTGTTAATTTGAAATTAGAATAGTTTTTGAATAGACGTAATTATGTGAATGGTTTTAAACAGTTTTTCCGAGCAATCATATCCGAGATTTAAGTATTCTTGAAAAATCGTACCTAATCCTTTTCATAGCTAATTATAACTCAAACGCGAAAGACTAAAACAAAACAATAGTTTTAGTACATAGTAGAACCACACGTGTTAGATTGTAGAAGATAGATTGTATTGTATAACAACAATAGCCCGCGCGCTATACCTACATACCTCCCTGAAACCCTGAAACAATACAGGTTGTGCTATTGACACTTCTATTTATTGTTCCCACGTGACATGACATGTTTGCTCCCTTTCAATTACGTGTGGCACGGGATTTATTTCAGGGATGACAACCCTAGAGAAACAATCATACATATTATAAATGTGAACGGATTTAGATCAATTCCATAGATAAATAAAATTAATTACTATTTTTAATGTCAAAATAACAGTCTTCGCTTCTTACTAAATGCATATAAAATTATTTACGGTAATACATACCTACATAAAAACCAATGCCCGAAACGGCTGGACCCATTTTAACTGGCAGATATAGGTAGTCAATGTTATAAGGTGTTTATGCCGATTTGAGTACCAATGGACGCTAGGGAACGTATGAAGGCTTTATGCACGCGCCTGTTAAACGGTAACGACGTTTCCCGAAACGGTCCGGGAAAGGACGAACCACATCATGTCCAAATTCAAAAATAAGTGTCAATCATTCAGAAAAATATTCAATAAGAATCATACGCTTTTCAAGAAAATTATATAACTCTCATAACACTCCTGGGAATCTCACGTTGTCGTACCTGCACCGCATCACACCGCCCCGGACCTAAGGAAAGAGGAACAAGTTGCTTGCTGTTTAAGAGGTGAGTGCATAGGCCTTGTTTTCCTTAGCGTCTTGGAAGTACTCAATTTTAAATTCGCATCCGCATCAACATAAGTTTTGGTCCTTCGAGCCGGATGAGACTAGCACCGCTCTCTTAGCTATCGGAAATATAATCCTATTCTCCCTATTTCTATTTCTATAATTATATTTGCGTATATAATATTGTGCATATAATTAGTCGCTACGTTATAGTGCCTATGTGAGAGATTCCCTATCGCATCGCCTTATAAATAAATTCGCATTTTTATTCCTATCGCATTTTCTTATTTTTTCACTCATAAATACATAATTGTTCAATAATTTCTCAATTCTAGCATTCTTTCATTTTATTTTTCATTTTTTCACGTCATATTTTGAAACTTGTCAAAATGAATTCGGACTCTAAAATAAAAATTGTTATAGCCAAAAAAGAGGCTATATTTTCAATTGTCAATAATTTGTTTATTTCTGCAAAAAAAGTAGTTCCGTCAGATATTGACACGAGAAGTAAACAAGATTTTCTGGCAGCTTCTTGTAATATAGAAAAATTATACACCACTTACAATGATTTATGTGACGAACAAAACGCATTATTTTTAGAAGAGGACCCTGACTATGTGGTTGATTTTAATTCATGGAGCTCATTTGAATCGTTATACTCATATATACAACATACACGCACAGTTCTGTTGCAATATCGTCAGCCTATCACTTCAGGTAAGCCGTCTGAAAAAGTAGATTCCTTTAAATTTTCGTGTCGATTACCTCGCCTTGACCTGGTAGGGTTTAATGGTGATCCCGAATCATGGCCGCTTTTCTATCAAAACTTCAAAACTAACGTGCATGACAATGAGGAATTGACCGATGCTCATCGCGTACAGTATTTGGTAGGAAAGTTAAGTGGAACAGCTCTTAACGTCTTTGCAGGGATTGTTCCTAACGAATCCAACTACGCTACTATATGGGATTCTTTAGTAGTTAAATACCAAGACAAAAGGTTACTGGGATCTATGTATCTTAATAACATCCTCAATATGAAACCTATTTCTGATACTTCCGCTCAGTTGAATAATTATATCGAACGTTTTCATTCTTCTATAGCAGCTTTAAAACAGTTAGATATTATCGATTTATCCGATTTTATTCTTACACATCTCGCTCTTAAAAAGATAGATTCGAAACTTGTTCAGACCTTCGAATTGTCAGTGCGCGATAAAGGCATTCCTTCCAGTTCTGATTTAGTTACTTTTATTAGACATCATATAAAAATTCTCGATAGAACAAATGACGATCGTCGAAGTACGTCAAACGCTCAGGGGTCTTATTCCCAAAATCGCTCGCGTTTTTCTGCTCCGAAAATATCGCATATTTTTACTATTACTGAAAATAAACCGATTTGTATTTTTTGTAAAGACTCTCAACACATTCATTTATATGAGTGCTCAGCATTTAAAGCATTGTCTGTAAAAGAACGTTTTAATTACCTTAAAGAAAACAGATTTTGCATTAATTGTTTTAGTTCAAAACATTCTACTTTTAAATGTGCTTCGCGTAATACTTGCAAGATGTGTCATAAGAAACATCATACTCTTTTGCATTTTGATACTCCACTAGTTCCGCAACAATCGCAACATAATACAGTAGGGTTTGAGAGTAGGCACCCTACGACTGTACGCGCTTCTAATTCATCTGTCAATAATAAAAGTGATGGTACTGCTGCTATTGATCATCCGCGTTCACAAAATTCGCAGGCTGTGTGCATGCATATACATACAGAATCAGATGCACCTGAAGCGACTACTTCGCGCGTTTCGACCGCTACGTTGGAAAAACGCACTAATTCGCTCGCTTTACATTCTTGCAATCAAGTAGCATCTTGTAAACATTTAGATACAACAATTGTTTTACCTACTGCTCAAGTATTTGTTCCTACTAATGGTAAACTCGATACTATAAGATGCTTAGTTGATAGTGCGTCGCAAAATAATATTATTACGCTCGCATGTTGCAATAAATTAAAATTAGATATTCAGCCACTTGTGAACTCGTCTTTAAAAACAGTTGGGTCAATCTCCACACCTGTTAAAGGTTTCGTATCACTGATGATACAGTCCCGCGTTTCTGACGCTCAATATAATTTGACGTTTCTTGTCGTTGATCATATAACTGATCAATTGCCTACCTGTGTCGTTCACGCATCAATAATAGATTATTTCGTAAATTTACCGCTCGCTGACGATTGTTGGAATTTGTCGGGTGAAATAGATGCAATTCTTGGTGCACAGATGTTCGCATTTATTTTACTCGGAGGTAAAGTCATACCGCCGCTCGCTCATTCAGTTGATTTTTCGGATACCGCTCGCATCGCACCGCACGCCCTCGAGACTACGCTTGGTTATATTGTCATGGGGGAGATACCTGCTGTCAACCCTGAAGGCATTGCCTGGTCCTTCGGTCCTTTAGTTAATGAACTTAATAATAATATAATGAAATTCTGGGAACTCGAGGAGGTGTCGTCAATTAATATTATAAGTCCGGAAAATCACAATTGTGAACAGTTGTATATATCGACGGTCTCAAGAAGTCCTTGTGGTCGTTACATCGTTTCGCTGCCTTTTAAAGGTGATCCTAAGTCTTTAGGGAATTCTTTTATTAATGCGAAACGTCGATTGATAGCTTTAGAGCGTAAATTTAACACAATACCTACGTTACGTCAAGCGTACAATGATGTAATTGTTGATTATATGGAAAAGGGTTATTTATCTGAGATACCTTATTCTTCCTCTGCTATTTCTGAAGGATATTTTATACCACACCATGCCGTTGTACGGCCAGACAGGGCTACAACCAAAACACGTGTTGTTTTAGACGCTAGCGCTAAAACTGATAGTGGCACATCGCTTAACGATTTGTTACATATAGGGCCTAATCTACAGGCAGATTTGTTTGCAATTCTTTTGAAGTTTCGCTATTTTAAAATTGCTATAACCGCGGATGTGCAGCAAATGTATCTTCGAATAATTTTATCAGAAAGCGATCGTAAATTTCAAAAAATATTATACCGCTTTAACGAAAATGAACCGCTTCGTATTTTACAATTCAATTCTGTGGCTTTCGGTCTCCGATCTAGTCCGTTTTTGGCTATGCGGACTCTTCATCAGTTAGCTGATGATGAACGCGAGCGCTTTCCTTTAGCAGCTGAGATCGCCACAAAAGAATTATACATGGATGATTTAACCACAAGCGTACATACCGTTCATGATGGGAAACGTCTAGCGGACGAATTAATCGCGTTATTTAAAGCTGGTGGATTTAATCTTGTCAAATGGGCTAGCAACTCGCCTGAACTTTTAGCTCATTTGCCGGAATCACATCGTGCATTGAACGAGTTCACTAATGATAGTGATACCTTTAAAATTTTGGGCTTAAAGTGGATACCATCCATTGACGTATTTGCTTTTAGCACTTCATCCACATCGACAAGTAACACTAAACGTAGTATATTGTCCACAATCGCTCGCTTATTTGATGTACTGGGTTTAGTTGCTCCAGTTATACTTTATGCAAAGCTTTTATTACAAGAGCTTTGGTTATCAAAAGTGGGGTGGGATCAGGAACCACCTGAAACTATTGTTGAACGTTTTATTCAATTCAAAAATGAATTACCTTTGCTTTCGAATCTTCAGATACCTCGTCACTTAGGGGTTGCCGCTGGTTGTGTCTTAAACCTCGTAGCTTTCGGAGACGCTAGCATGAAAGCTTACGGCTGCGTCATTTATTTACACGTTACACACCCTAACCGCGACATATCTGTTCATTTGGTGTGTTCTAAGTCTAAAGTGGCTCCACTGAAGACTGTTACTTTAGCAAGACTCGAATTGTGTGCTGCATTACTTCTTACTAAACTTATCAAACAAGTTAGATCTACACTTCATGATAACTATCCTATAAATGATATTTTTGCATTTTCGGATTCAACGATCGCTCTGTCGTGGATTCATTCATCTCCTCATCGATGGCAGGTATTTGTTGCAAATCGCATTAGTCAAATTCAAGAAATTCTATCCCCTGATCGCTTCTTCCACATAGATGGAATTAACAATCCTAGTGATGTCATATCAAGGGGTTTATTACCCGCACAATTAATTAATCACACGCTTTGGTGGCACGGTCCATCTTGGATTCATCTTCCTATTTCTAAATGGCCAATAATGCCATTCGAACCATGTCACATTGAAGGCACTTTACCCGAAATAAAAAATACTGTTACATTAATTACTATATCTGATGTGGATACTTCTCCTCTTCTTGAACTCGCTCTCCGGGTTTCTTCCTGGAAAAAATTGTTACGCATTATTGTTTATGTCCTACGTTTTGCAAAGAAAATACCTCGCTCGCCTTCGATTCAAGTTAATGATATTAAAACTGCTGAATTAGAGATTCTTCGCAATTTACAAAGCAAACATTTTGCTGATGAAATAAAAAATATTAAGAAAGGTAAATTACCTTCAACTCCTTTGAGAAAACTCGATCCGTTTGTGGATGAAAATGAGTTGCTCCGCGTTGGTGGCCGATTGACAAACGCTAATATACCGTATGAAAATCGCCATCCAATATTGCTTCCACGCCGTGACCATTTGGTTGATCTGATAATTGATGATTGTCACCGCTCTAATTATCATACTGGTTCGCATCTTCTTATGTCTTTATTAAGACAACGTTTTTGGATTATATCTGCCCGAAATATAATTCGGCAACGCATTCGTAAATGCAACTTTTGCTTCAAAGTCTCGCCCTCTCATCCTTCGCCTATCATGGCAAGTCTTCCTCCTTCTCGCGTACAAGAAGCTAAGGCTTTCACACACACAGGGGTTGATTACGCCGGGCCTATATACATTACTCTGACGCGCAGACGTGGTGTTAAAAAACAAAAGGCTTACATTTGCCTTTTTGTTTGTATGACAACTAAAGCCATACACATTGAAATTGCTTCTGATTTGAGTACAGAAACGTTTTTAGATGCTCTGAAACGCTTTCTCTCAAGGCGAGGACCAGTTTCATGTATTTATTCGGATAATGGAACCAATTTTATCGGCGCTAAGCGTCAATTAGATGAATTGTATGCCTTTTTGTCTGCTAAAGATACATCTACCGCATTTCAAACAGAGTTAAATAATCGTAGAATCACATGGCGGAACATTCCTGCTCGAGCACCTCATTGGGGTGGTATTTGGGAAAGCAATATAAAAAGCATCAAGTCTCATTTATATCGTAGCATTGGCGAACAATTACTCTGTTATGAAGAATTACTGACAGTTTTAGTTCAAATTGAATGTCTCTTGAACTCGCGTCCTCTGTGTTTACTGTCCGATCAACCTCATACTATTCTAACACCCGCTCATTTCCTTAATACAACACCGTTGCAATCGTTACCTGCATTTGAAGTTAACGAATCTGTAAGTCTACATAATCGAAAGAAACTGTTAGATAGTCTGGTACAAAGTTATTGGAAGAGGTGGCACGTGGACTATTTACACACACTTCAAGTAAGACAAAAATGGAATACCCCTGATTTCCCGATTCTGCCAGGAACACTTGTACTCATTCATCAAGATGATACTCCACCGCTTCGCTGGCCAACAGGCATTATTGAACAAGTTTTCCCGGGTAGAGACGGAATCTCGCGCGTGGCACTAGTGCGTACTACAACTGGTTCTTTCAAACGTCCAGTTGTTAAATTATGTCCACTACCATCACAATAATTGTATTCGCATGTATGTTATATTTTCTCGCATTATCTACTTTATACCTAACTTACCCGCATGTTATAATTTTTTTATTAACCCGCTATTATAATAATTAAAACGCATCATTAATTTCAAATTTGATTATTGATTCCTCATGTTACTTCAAGTTTTTTATAAACTGAAATCCGCTTCATCCTCTTATAGAATCTCTAATAGAATCCTCTTATAGAATCCTCTTTCGCTAGTTTATTTGGACTTTGAAAAATCCTCCGGACTTTCAAGCCGGGGAGTATGTTTATGCCGATTTGAGTACCAATGGACGCTAGGGAACGTATGAAGGCTTTATGCACGCGCCTGTTAAACGGTAACGACGTTTCCCGAAACGGTCCGGGAAAGGACGAACCACATCATGTCCAAATTCAAAAATAAGTGTCAATCATTCAGAAAAATATTCAATAAGAATCATACGCTTTTCAAGAAAATTATATAACTCTCATAACACTCCTGGGGATCTCACGTTGTCGTACCTGCACCGCATCACACCGCCCCGGACCTAAGGAAAGAGGAACAAGTTGCTTGCTGTTTAAGAGGTGAGTGCATAGGCCTTGTTTTCCTTAGCGTCTTGGAAGTACTCAATTTTAAATTCGCATCCGCATCAACATAAGTTTATGAAATATGAAACCTAATATGAAATATGTAATAGTAACTTAATTATGGTTAATTTATATTTTAGTTTGTTTCTACTATCGATTGCTGTCTTTTCTCTTGTTGAAACCATTGCTATTTTTGAGGAAAATTTAAAGAATGCGGGGGTTAAGACTGCGTATAAAGCAAAATAACAATCTTAGAATTGAAATTTACCCAAGTGAATAGTATTTGAATGAACAAATATTTTTATATGAGTATGTTCAGTATATACGCGAGGGTTCTGGAATGAAATTTCCTCGATAGAAAAAAATCACAAAGCTACCTCTAATAATAATGAATTTTCGGTTTTATTCGTTCATGGTGTATCTAATTAAGACAAAAAATCGATAAATAATATCACTAACATATGACCTAGGGCTGCTACTAACGATTTTTTAAAATATTCTATACTTTACGAGTTATTTAGATAAGAAGAGCTTAGTTCATTTTTGTTCCGCGAAACACGCTATCTCCATCTCATCTCCACGCGAAGATTAGACATAAGTTTGTTTCATCTGACATTGCCATATTTTTCTGGCTTGGTACGCACTCTTAACGGAGGATATTTAAAACTTCCTAAATTTCATTTCAGTTGATAAATAAGTTAAGTATTTTATATAGCAATATCGCGGCCATATATCGTACCTCTTTACTGTCACTTACCTGAAACACCTAATTACGTACAGATAATCTAACCGTTAACTGTTCATCATATACTGGGAACACAAGTTCCCCGGTCCCCGCCTATATCCCATGCATAAGTGAGGGAAGGTTCTCACGGGAAATAATGGGTTGGCCGAGACACGGGTTGATAGAAGAGAGTTAATGTAGGTATCGATGTCTCTGATTAATCTAGCCGTGTAGGAAATTGTAGGGTTACTATAGTTTTGTATAGGAATCGTAGGACAGTAATGTTTCGTTTTAAAAATACAATCTTTCATTTAAAATGGTGTGTAAAACTTCAGTACGTGCTTCAGGGCTCAAACTGAATAATGGCTTTGAAATTTACACAAAAAAAACACACACTTTCGTACCGCAGTTTTACCTGCTTTCCCTCGAGGGATCTTTGTTTTCCCACGATATAAATGTGTCAATTTTAATTAATCCATTCATCCATTACGGCGCGCGGCGTTGAATACCCCCACAAACTCCCGCATTTATAATAATCCTTGACAACATAAAACTTGACTTGAGATTATTATGATATAAGGTCTATAATTAGCTCCTTCCTACATACTCTTATTTCCTAATTATATATTACTTTTTACAATAAAAAAGTCGCAGGAAACGCAACAATTGCACATATAAAATGTTAATGAATTTCTGTAATAAACCAGAATTACTTTTCGCAGACAAAAGGTTATGCCCTTTGTTTAATCCGTTTCAGTCCCAAAATTCTCAGATTAGCATAGTTACATGGACATAATATTGGACCTCTCGGGCCTCAGGTCTTACATAATTTAGGCGGGTTGTTTGCAAAATTGTCCCTTCACTATAATTACGATTTAATCTCGTAAAGTAATAAGTGCTTTTGAATTACATACTAATTATTCCCGCGTTCTTGGGATTAAAAGTATATCCTATACTAGGACCTAATGTGACTATTTACTTATTCAGCTATTACGGAGCTGAGTGTTAACAAACATAGCCACATACAATCAATTTTCTATAATTTATTTTAATAGGATAGTATAAACTAATCTAATCGCCTTTTACCTTTGGTTTCCTCACGATGCTTTTTGGATTTGAACCTTAATTATGACCTTACGGCACTATAAATATGCATCGCCCAAATGTCCGTGATTCTCACGTGGCTTCAGCCGAAAATCAGCGCTGTAGTTATCTGCAGCACATGCTGAGCTGGGGCCATTTGGACCCCCGATATCACACGCAAATTATTGCATTATTATTCTTTTAGTTCGTTGTGTGTTGTGTTTTTTCTTATATTTTTTATGTTACCAAGTTGTTTCTTTTTTATTCTTATTGTTGTGTGTGAATCTGTGTCTAATAAATACCATTTTATCTTTATCTTTATCACTATACACCACTACCATTGAACTATCATTGCCTTAATGTTCACCACAAGACTTGTTTTATTTATGTGTGTGGTTTTTTCTGTCACGAATCTATCTTATTTATTAACCTTTTGACCGCCAGTCATGCAGCCGTGTCAGCCAACGAAGTGACGGCAACGTCATTAATACATGACAACATGACCAACAATCAAATCAAAATAAATCTTTCTACAAAATTGAGCTATTATTACTACGTATAGAGAAGTTATCATAAGCAAAGGTTATGTCCCATTTTTTAGAGTCTTCTAAAGTTCTGTTTAGCGCTGTTATAAAAACCTAGTCATCTAAGCAGACAGTAGAAACACGTAGCGCTATCAGAACACTTTTAGGAGTATTTTTTTCGCAAACATCGTAATTTTCACGGCGCTTATACGTTTCGTTCTACAACAACAAGTGTGACCGGATGGCGTCGCTTGAACGGAACATAGTTGTGACGTCTTCTCTATACGTAGTAATAGCTCAATGGGATTATGTAGTTTTTCTGATTTTGTTCCGTGGCGTGAAGAGCCTATCTCTTAATTTATAATATAGCGGTCAAAAGCTTAACAAGCCCCCATCCCGCAATCCCTTATTTTACCCCCTCAGGGGTTGAATTTGGGGAAATCCTTTATTACCCCAAGGCAACTCAAGGAATATTTCCTCCAAATTTCAAATCTCTAGCTAGATCCACCAGTTTAGGCTGTACTGTGCATTATCTGTCAGTTTGTTTGTCATTGTTTGATTCAAAGTCAAAGTCAAAGCCATTGAAAGCCATTGGATTTAGGCCCCAGAAGGGCACTTATGCAGGTCACATTTACTGAAGTTACCATTCCGAACTCGGCCTTCAACTGAGAAGAATCCGGCAAGAAACTCAGCGAGGTTACATTTTTTAAATATTATTTGGACAATCTGTTTGTTTTTTTTTTTACAAATATCCAAGATTGATTAGATAATAAGAGTCATAATATAAATAAATATCTAAAATTTATAATTTATAAACATTACGACATATCAAGAGACCCATGCATGAATATTGAACGATGTTAACCTGCATTATAATATTTCTATACTAGGAGGTCACGTCAAAAATGGTAACGATAAGGTAAATGGTTCACCCACAAAAATAACTGCTGTTTGGAATTTTGAAATCAATATATTAGTTATTTAAGACATTAAAGTTAGTTGACAATGCAAATTCCGAGAAAACCGTAAAACAATCAAATTATCCATAGTGATAACTGTTACGTAGATCGCTTATAACTACGAAATGCAACCAAAATGTTTGTCAGTTTTTTTATTACTAAGCACCCACAAAAATAACTGCTGTTTGGAATTTTGAAATCAATATATTAGTTATTTAAGACATTAAAGTTAGTTGACAATGCAAATTCCGAGAAAACCGTAAAACAATCAAATTATCCATAGTGATAACTGTTACGTAGATCGCTTATAACTACGAAATGCAACCAAAATGTTTGTCAGTTTTTTTATTACTAAGCTAAGCTTTTTATTACTAAGCTCTAATACTTCCATGATTCGTCGAGCTCAGCCATTTACCTTGTAATTTTTTTTCGGTCTCGATAAACAGTTTTTCAGCCGCTATATCTAGATAACGCAACCAAATATTTGGTCAGTTTTTTTTAATTGACATCAGTACAACTAGCACTTACTTTCTACGTCTAGTTCAGCCATTTACCTTATTGTTTTTTTTTGGTCACGATAAACAGTTTTTCAGGCGCCATATCTAGACAACGCAACCACTTGGTGCTGGCAGACCGACTTATTTGGCATCAGAGAGTTATCCTCTATCCGATGAACCAGAGTTCACCCATTTACCTTATCGTTACCATTTTTGACGTGCCCTCCTAGTCTATTCGTAGACTTAGGATTTTTTCGCTACTCTAAAAATCTTTGGTTCGTAACTTATTTATCTTGTTATATATTATGAAGCTTTCAACCTATTAGCTATCTACATTTACAAAGAAGTGAAAGTGAAATACTCTCAGTATTTGCATCAAATTGTTTTACATTGGTTAGGTAATATGTATACATACGTACATAGGATACTATTACAAACAACGAACTAGGTAAATTAATGTCGCATTTTTTATTAATTATTTTATATGGCAGAATCCCACATATAACAATGGGTATGTGAAGGAATCTTCTACAAAAAGTTTGGTGATAATCTATTTGATTAAATTTTACTAGCCTAAGCGAGCGACGCGAGTGAGGTCAAATTTTTCCAAGTCTACAACCCAAAATACGATATACATCAAGTTTCGGTCAATGTCGCGATCTAGTAGTCATATTCAACATAGACATTTCATTTGAGAAAAGCTGGCCACTAAGTATATTTTATTTTCTTTTCTTCGTCGTAGCACTTGGCAGAGTGGTCGTGGTCGTTACTTCAAGGCTTGTGGGTTTTCCAATCCATCGCCGTACCTCACGCTCCGCTGCACTCCTCTTACAATCGAGAAGCTGTCTATTTGCAGCCACATAAAGTCTATTTTCTAATACCATGCTTCGAACCTGAAAGTGAAATATTATGATCCTGAGCTGCACTGCAACTTCTTGGCTTTGTGAGTCATCGTCTGTTCCTGCGAGGCTTTATGTGCTTACAAAACCCTACCGTATATCACATTACCACTGCGAGTAGCTAATTGCTATACAGCCAATAATTGGCTCTTTGGGTCTAATTCGACCAAGCGTCGACTGGTTTTATTGGCCAAACTATTGCACGAGTTGGTCAACTCTCGATGTTGCGAGCATAAACCTAAGGATTT
This sequence comes from Polyploca ridens, assembly GCA_951394255.1. NCBI lineage: Eukaryota > Metazoa > Arthropoda > Insecta > Lepidoptera > Drepanidae > Polyploca > Polyploca ridens. Next base: position 3,944,799 of record OX596243.1, on the reverse strand, counting down.
CCGTTACGCACAGACAATATTTTATCACATATATTTATAATTATTATATAAAATTTATTGACTTATGAATTCCGGATATATTATGTATAATATAAAAAGTGTAGAACGTTGTTTTAAATATTTTATATCCATTAAAATCTTTTTAAATTTTAATTAAAGATATAAAATTATCGCGTACGTTAACAAAACGCAATTATCAAGAGAAACAAAACGCATCGTGCAATTTGTATCTCTCATAATGGCAACATTTACTCCTTACACTCGAACTTATTTCGAAGGTTAGTTCGATTAGTGCCGAGAATACAGGAATCGAAAAATTGACTCCGCCCCTTGAAATTTTACGGTCGAACTAGCACTCGTAATGCAAGTTCGATTCGAAGGCTAGTTCGAGGGAAGTGAGAATTGGGTCCCTGATGTATGATATTGGTCACACATTTTAATCACGAGCGAGTGAAGCGTTTACCTCTTTATTTATTTTTACGCCTTTGTAGCTCACAAAAGCGGCTCTAACATTTTTAATGCCCCAGAGGCAGTAAGGTTTCTTATGTAATTACCAAAAGCGATGGTTCGTGTCGTATTCGAGAAATGTTTTCAGCTTTTTGTTGAGTATTTTGCTTTTAGGGTATATGAAAGGTATAAAGCCGTAAAAAATTGTCATTAACTTCAACAGCCTTTTAAATTGAACAATATTTTTTCATATTATTTTGCAGTATTAACAAAGTTCACACACAAGACAGTATACTATAATGTTTCTGATTTCATAAAGAAAAGAACGCATTTGAATAGATTGCTCGCTTATCAAGCTATTTTAATAAACTATACAAATTGTATAAGGGCCTACTTTAATATGACTGAAGATTAAAAATACCCTAAAATACCTAAGATACTTATTAAAAATATTGTTACGGCACATAATATAAAAATTTCATATAAATATTTTTTTAATTTAATCTAGAATGAATATAATTGAATTCATAATAATTTCACGAAGACTGATTTAATAATTGAAAATTATTCTTGCTACTCCAAGCGTTTTTTTTTTATAAATTGAATTTATTTGATCAACACTGGTTGAATGGTCATTCGTCAATGTCAGCCGCTAGACAGCAGATTCGATATTCAAATTTATTTTATTTTTACGTTTCATCTAACCTAATTAATAAAAACAAAATAAATCAATCATCAATAGATAAGTAGGTATCGAAAATTATCGTTATTGATAACTGATAGAAATAAATTATATAAACAAGCAATTATTAAAATTTTAAAACAGGTGACATTTGGTGATCGAAAGAGTGAGACGGGGCACATATTACACTGATTTAGTTAAAAGGCGATTATGAATAAGGGGGATAGAATTTTTTGCATATTTGTTTCTTCTACTACTATATTAAGGCCTTTATTTGACCATAATATCACCATTGATGGTGGCCGAAGGTAGTAAACATACAGAGCCTAGAAGGATCTTTATAACAACATTAAATAATAAATGAGTATGATATTGGAAATATTTTGAAAATATCCACATTAATTCATAAAATAAAGCGGGGTTATTGAGTGTTGAGTCTACAAAGCGTGTTTTTGTATCGGACGGCTCGTAAATAGCTCCACGTATGGAGTGTGTAGCCAAGAGGCTTTTAGAGGCCATTATGGAAGTAGTGTGTATATGAATTGAGTTATGAATTTCTCATTTATTCCTATGTTGTTGTATTTTTACGATATTTTGTTCGCGTTTTTAGAGAGAATTCTCGATACCTGAGAGAATTTTCGATAAGTATATTCAAATTCCAATTCTAATTCAAAACCACCCTATACAATTCAAAATTCAAAATCATTTATTAAAATAGACCTTCGCAGGCACTTATGATAAGTCTGACCGTAAAACTCTAATACCGTTTCGCAAGGTTGCATTTGCTGAGTCGGCAATAAACTCAGCAATTACTCTTTTCAAAACAAACTCAGATTCATTACCTACACAATATTCACATTCCAGTCGCACTGACAACAATTGCGTGTCAAGGCGCGGCCGTAAAATTACAAAGCAGAGTACATAATATTTTGTAAGAATCTTGGAGAATGTACAGTATTACCCAACTCATATGGCGCGTCGTGAATCTTCGTTCGCACAGAAAAGAAAATATGGCCCCGAAGATTATCGGAAGAATGCTTAAAACTTACAATCAACCTTAGATCACTTAGTAGTGATTAGACCTTATAGTTAAGGTTCATAATACACTGCAGCTGTTAGTTCCGTCTCACTCGCAAGTCACGCCCCTCCGCACGTCGCGCGCTAACATGGCGTCAGCTGCGGACTAATGCCAATAGCGTTTCCCGCGCTTTGAAAATGTATCTTTTGCGCAGGTACATCGGCAAGCCATATATATTGGGTACTACTGTACCTTCTTTAATCCGTACAACAAAAAAAGCTTTATATACTCTATGCGTGTTGCATATCAAATACTTGGTTTCGTCTCATGCAGATACATTTTTATAATCAGCCCATCTATGAAAATGCGATAAAAAAACGACAAAAGATCAATCTTGCTAAATCAAATCTATGAAAAAACTAAGGTTTTAAAATAATATTCCAAGGTGTTTATCCTCTATATTCTATAATATCTCCAGTATAATGTCTCTACCTTTTCAATAAAATATAGTAACCTATTCTTGGTCACAGCTTCAATTCTAGACAATTTTTCTTGAAACACGCTATCTTTGTTTGTTGGACAGTGGGACAGTTTAGAAAACTCTTGTTTTCAGTACTTAAAAGTCTGTTTAGTTCATATGAGCACTCGCTAACTAAACAGTGTTTATAGTGCGCACGTTTACAAATTGGTCGCAGAGATTTTGTAAGTTGGTCTTTGTAAAAAAAATAAAAAATTTTGTTCAAAAAGGGTGTGAAGAGATTTCTGCAGGGTCGGCAACGCGCGAGTAACACCCCTGGTGATGCAAGCGTCCATAGGCTGCGGCCGCTTACCATCAGGCGGGCCGTATGCTTGTTTGCTAACTAAGTAGTATAAAAAAAAAAACTAAAAAGGAGAATATAAAGCACGTGTTTTTATTTTGCTGTTGAAAATATATATTCAGATTTTATTCCTTGTTTCGCTGTAAATTTTAATAGTCCATGACTCCTAGTGCAGCCTTTTGTAGAAGTTGAAAGTAAGTGAAATAGTTTCATGCTAAAAATTATTTTACGAGAAAAGTTTTCGTTCTTCGTAGTATTTTTTAATTCAGGTTGAGTTCAACCAAATTGAGTTTTTTATTTTTGAATCTTATTTATACCGGTACAAAAGCATTTACTAATTTATTTAATTTCATCTAATAAATGTGTCAGTTTCGATGTTTACTTTATCACGCATAGCTGTTTCCAGCGGTTTCAGCCGCGTTCCCAGGATAAAAAGTAGCCTATAATACTTGGGGAAATCTGGGGGCACGGGAATGCCCCCCCGCCAAGACAGCCAAGCGAAGCGCAAGGGACTTCTTCTTCACCAACTTCACTATTACTTTTTTGTAGTACAATAGTTCTTGTAGTAGCGAAACCGCCAAGCCACATATTTTGACTACGGTGTGTAGAGTTTGTAAAGTTAGGGCTTGTAGAGTAAGGGCATGTAGTTATAAGCTTGGCTCTATATGAGATCTGATAACTTTTTGACAGTGCGAGCCATATGGTCTCGTCTTGGTAACATTTTACATGAAAATGTTTTTGGTGGGATAGAGCTTACGATTAGTTAAAGAATTTTTCAAATCCGACTGGTAGTCTCAGAGATTGGCCCGTTTAAACAAACAAAAATCTTCCGCTTTATTATATTAGTATCGATAGATAAAAAGCTAAACGAATTTGGATGAAAAGGCCCATACTTAAAATATGGATATTATTAAAATTACACCATCGTTTAAGTCCTCTCCATCCAAAGGAAGAGAGATCGTAGCTTCGGTTCGTAGCGATAAGACCGCCCATTGTACAGTAATTTTAATATTAAGAATATCATGTAAAAAATATCTAAGTTTCGTCCTCCTTATAAGTAAATAGCCCTATACGATCCCTCAGTCCCATTCCTGAGACGCGGTCGGGTTCTATAAATAGGTCCTTCATCCCTTCAGCAATGCTATGCATACTCTAGTAGCTAGTACAAGCATACATTCTAAGTTGTATGAATAAATTGCATACCTTGTCAACTCGAGTTGGGAACTCACAAGCTCATTTTGTAAATAGTTGCAACTAAGTCGTGTATTCAATTTTAATAGTTTGACTTTTGAACTGGTGGTTACTTCAGACCTTCATAAGTGTTCTCGTAGGACCTAACTGAATATATGTTTTTCACTTTGACTTTTGAATCTAAGGGTCAGTTCACACCGAGTCGCGCATTTTTTAAGATAGCAATACAATATAGAATTTTATTTACTACTTGAAAAGGTACATATTTCAGTGAAAGAATTCTTAACAAGTGACTCGCGGCGCCGCGAGGCGTATTCGAAAAGTCTAAATAAAGTTATGTCTTTTTAAATTTAATATTTATATAATAATAATATATGAAGGTATCCCTGAATCGGCGTTTTTGGGTAGTAACTCTCCGATTAAAAAAATACTCATGTGGCAAAAACCTCCTTGTCTTGATTCGCAACACTAAAAAGAATACAATTAAACATTGTCCTATGACCCATATTGGGGCTTTAATGGGCTTTTAGGGACCCAGCCCCAAACGATAAGCCCGGAAGAATTATTTGAAAGACGTAACTTTAATGAGAATTCTATGTTCCGCTGCAGTCATTTGCGCGCATCGGTCAATTAGGCAAACGTCCGGGTATTTAGTTAAACGACTGCAATTGGCCAATCAGCTTTGATTGGGGTAACTATGCAGCGATAGATTGTTATTTTTAATAGTTATTACAAAGATGGAATTTTACTACACAAAAATCCAATTGTAACTCTTGACCTATAACTATAGCTACTTTGTCTGTTTGTCTGCCATCTAACATAAAAACAACAAAGAAGGATGGCAGCTTTGGACCCATAAATTATAATTTTATTCACTGGCATTTGAATTAATAAAATGTTGACCTGTTACCTGAAATAAGAATGCATCGTTTCTTTATAAAGTGCAAAATAAAAAGTAATAAATTATGAAAATTTTAAATTCGCGCACATCCTCTGCGAGCAAGAATCACGTCTTTGTATTACATTTTTCAAGGAATTCCCATTTCTTTGTCTAAACTGACATGGCTCTAGACTTTCGCGGAATATTTTTCACATTATTTTATTTAAATTTTGTTGTGGATTCTGGAGTTTACTTCATAGAATTTTATTTATAAATGCGGACGTGAGTTCCAGTTCCCTTTTTGAATACTATATTGCTATTGTTTCTTCAAAAACTATTTTAAATTAAGTTCAAGTACAATTAGTCTTTCCTGGGACTCACTTGTATATGGATACACTAAAAAAGCAGATGCTTGCCGATAGATTTTCAAATTGGAGATGGTAGCCAGTCAGGTGAGTACTGCACAATATATATCAGCATTTAAACCACAGATATATAAATACCATAGATATATAATTTTACTAGAGCAATTGTACTATAGTATGTGCCATCAGCACAATTACGGTCAACTCAGCCGAACCTGAGACACCTCAAAACCAAATAACGATAAAAAAAACGATATATCTATGAATGCATCTACAAACTATTCACGCTTCACAAAAGGTACAGTAGTACCCAACTAATAAGGCACGTCGTGGATCTTCGTTCGCACAGAAAAGAAAGTATGACCCCGAAGATTAACGAAAGAATGCTTAAAACTTACAATCAACCTTATATCACTACTATAAGGTTCTTAATACACTGCAGCTGTTAGTTCCGTCTCACTCGCAAGTCACGTCCTTCCGCACGGCGCGCGCTAACATGGCGGCAGCTGCCGACCAATAGCGTTTCCCGCGTTTTGAAAATGTATCTTCTGCGCAGATACATCGGCAAGGCATATCTCTTGGGTACTACTGTACGCTATCACTCTATAATAATAATGTATCTCTATGATATATTAAAAACAAGGTACCTTGTTAAATATGGTATACCTTCAGCTCCTGTAGTAGATACTTCCTTTTCAATCACAAATACTTGATGATGGGCCTGCGTTTTCAATTCAAAAGCATCTATTTGTGAAGCGTTCATTTAATATTAAAGTGGCTCGAATGGTTTTCAAGACTGCAAAGGGTTCTTAATGAAGTATCTGCAACGGTAGGGTTACCTGAATAAAACATGATGGGTCGAACACTGGCTATATGTATAGTATACTTAAACAGGTCTTAAAGTATGTAAATTGGAATGAAGAACATTATTTATTTCGTAGTTTTTTTTGACGATGTTGTCAAATAAACCTACGGCCCGCCTGATGGTATTATGCGAATACCGTAGCCATATGCAATGGACGCTTGCAACACATGGGACATCACTTATGCATTACCGACCTTTCCCCCCTCCCCAATGAGCTTTGGCGACCTTACTCACGCGCAGGAACACATCAAGTTATTTGGCTGCGGAATTCTGTAAGGTGCGGTTTCTGCTGCTGTTGCGCTCTAGCTAGCCCGTGAGATATGGAAGGCTTTTTTGATGGCTGCAAACTAAGATACATTGCCTCAATGGTATGTGGTCATCGTTGCCTAAGCACATAACCAATACCAGGGATTCCTAATGTGATCCCGGCCTTTACAAGTTTTCGAAGACAAATTATTTAGTAGCCTAATCGAACTAAGTGCTATGTGCGGTTGCAACTTACTAAACCATTTTCAAAGTAATCGAAACCCTAGACAATTCAAAGGTCGAGCTGCAATATGTATTTACAAATGTAAATTATACCTACTTTCTATAAAATGTTTTAGATTAGACAAACAACTTATCGTCATAATGCATTATTAGTTCAACCAATAATTTTTGACTAATAGTAGAATTGTAGTTTCATATTTTAATATTTACTAAATGAAATAATTGGAAATTATTACTACCTACTAGGTAGTCTACTAGGCGTCAGAATTTCTAGGTCTTGAAATATTACATGGGATTGAACTTTCATCCCGGGAATTCATCCACGCGGCCACGTGGATTGGACAAACAAGTTAATTAATAGCTTTTATTTCAGGGGCATAAGGATCATTGTTATCAATTCAACACAAAATACTGTGTATAACTAACCTTACCATAGAGTAATTATGATGGTATCGATGAATTTACGATACAACATTACAGTAGTGCCCGCAAGGGTACCATTAATTTTAAAGGAACAATTATTGTGAAGATATGTTTGTCGTGTGTAGTATATTAGGTTTGGGTTCAATATTTAAACTATAAACGTAATTTATAGTACTATTCAGTATCTGGGGGCACGGGAGTGCCCCCCGCCAAGTTGAGCCAAGCGAAGCACAAGGGCACTACCCTACCTTTTCTCGAAGCGCTTCGTCGTTTTTTTGAACCCTGAAAACTTGAGTTTGGTTTATACCAGATAAACAAAAATCTCAGGATATGATGCCAATAGTAAACTTGTTAAAAGTATTAAGTTTCGATATTCCTGAAGGCTGGCAGCGTTTCCTCTTCGGATAGCCAAAAGTTAGGATTGTTTCGATAACATAGCTCTTATACATAGATTTTATTAATATCTAAAAAACCCCGATTTCGTTACTGACTCACTGATGATCATCAAAACTCTTAGTGTACTTCCTGAAGTCCTAGGAAGTTAAAATTATGGTATGTAAGCTTATATTAGTACAAAAACAAAAAAAAAAATAAGTACAAAATAAAAAAAATTAAAAGAGTTTGTGAAGTTAGGGCTTGTAGAGTTACAAGCTTGGCTCTACATGAGATTGATAACATTTTGACAGTTCGAGCCATATGGTCCCATCTTGGCAACATTTTACATGTAAATGTTTTTGGTGGGATAATAATTACATATTACTGTTTGTACTTTGCTTGTACCATTTAACATGTCACTTTTTTATTTTCACTAAAATCCAATGCTGGAAAAATAAACATGGGACAAGTACCTACAACAACGCAAAGTCGAAGGAAACTGGTGCTGTAACATCGACGATTACTGCGGACTTACGTGCATTTATAGTGGCAAATGTGTTTACTTCGGGAAATTCAAGGTTATTCGATTATTCGCATCTTTATATAGCCACGTAGAGTCGGTGTTCCCGAATGTATTTGAATCTAGAATTAGCTTACTGCAAAGTTGCAGTTTCCTTTCAATGAATAGAAAATGTAGTTTTTACAATATTCGACTCTTACTATAATAAAATGAATGCGAAAGTGGGAAACTTGGGTACGCGGGTGAAACCGCTTCCGAGTATCCTTCTAGCTCTATCCTAACTCTAATATTATAAATGCGTAAGTGAGTTTGGTTTGCATGAAAAAAAAATGAAAAAAGGAAAAAAAGTCCCGGAAAAGTTCGACATTTCACCCGCGTGATATCACCCTATATATTTTATACAAGGATTATATCTACCTCCATAAACATGGTGGGAATGCATACCCCATCCCTGAATAGAGGGTACCATCCAACTAAATCTGAGCGTCCTTTTTTGTCGGTAATGCGTAAAAGATATCCTTAGGGTCGAGTTTCCGAAACATTTGGCACAAATCACTCGCAATGTTGAGACACTCTCACTTTTATGAAACAAATATACGAGTAAATTCTCCACTACGCTTTGATTCGGTATTTTGAAAATAAAAATGGCCGAAATATCAATAGTCACGTATCTCACACACAAATTTAAAAGTTACTTTTAAATGTATGATTTACTACATTCAGAATACCATAGCTGTTGTCTCTTCTGCGTTTGAATGCGTTCTATATACTTACCTATAAGGAACTACCAATCCAAAATGAACATATAATATGTTAGCTCATTTATTGAAGGAAACTATATGACATTGAGCTATTATTACTACGTATAGAGAAGACGCCACACATCACAACTATGTTCCGTTCAAGTGAGGTCATTAGACCACACTTGTTGTTGTAGAACGATGAACGAAACGCGTAAGCGCCGTGAAAATCCACGGTGTTTGCGTGAAAAATACTTTTACATAAAAGCATTCTGATAGCGCTACGTGTTTCAGCGCTAAAGAGAACTTTAGTTGACACTACAAAAAATGGGACATAACCTTTGCTTATTATAGCTTCTCTATACGTATATTCTGCTATAATATGTATGACAAATTATTTATACCTAAACCTGTATTATCGAATAAAATAACTTTTTTGCTAGAATAAAAAATGAAAATAGCCAATAAGATTTTCGGATGAAAGAATTCTATAATAAGAAGTGACCCATGTGATATGAAGATCATTTTTCACAGCATTAAATTTATGAGGCGGCAACATTTTCTTATCTCACCAATGTTCAAGCTTGGCCGAACAAGAATGTACTCTTACATTTTGTTGTCTAACGGCATTTATAATAATAAATTAAGAAATAAAATGCAGCGTCTGATTTGTGTTTTTGAATGTAGTCAAAATATTCTGTTCGAAACATAGAATAAGGATATTTCAGTTCGAAACAAGTATTTTTTTTAATGCCATTTCGCAGTTCAACCAAAATGATTAGGTATTCAAAAAAGGTTGTATGGTTTATGACCCTTACCTATCCTTATGTTGAATTAATAACAAGTACAATTTTTGGTACTTATTTAGCATTCTTTTAAAACGCATTTTCTTATCGGGTAGCAAAATCGTTTTGCTCACTAGTTTTAGGCAACAAAGGCGGGCTTTTTTATCCTATTTATACAAAAGTACGCTCAGGATACGAATTAACCAAAAAAGTAGAACGTTTACATACTCTGCGTACCGTAGATACTTTACGCGTCGCAATGTGTCTGAGGATCATACTAATGACGTCACAAATCCTCACTCACGCAAGGATCTAGGGAAGTTTGGATGAGAAGGTACTTAGGAAATTTCCCCAATACTTTATTCGGATGAAAAAGGTTTTTAAGGCGGCCCTCTGTGGCCGGCGCAACTTCAACGCGAGCATAGTCTAAAAGCTTGTTGTTTCATCCAACGTAATGTTTGACTGCGAATAAAGAGAGATAGCATCAGAGCCGTCGGTTATCAGTCGGTAAATTCCGCTGATCACTCGCGGCCGCTTCGCTAGGTCGTCATTCATGATTTCGCATTCATAAAACTTGTTCCAGGAGTATACTTCTTGTGAAAAAATCTTACAAGTTTGTGAAAAAAAAGTTAGTTATTTAGAATCTCCAATACATTTGCAAGCCTGGTATCTAAATGTTTTCTTTACTTTTACAATTTATAGGTACATTAGATATGGCCAAAGTTCAGGCAAAATCGCTGTTTTTCGGAGGCTTTGACTGAATTTGTTTCACACTTTTTTTTAATTACGCCAAGATACAAGGCTAGATATAGTACACAAGATACTAATTTATTCAAAATATCTAACGAAAAATGTTTAACAACGCCATAATAAGTACAGGGGTTTTGTATGAAAAGTATGACGAATTGAGTCCTCTTAAAATCCGTTCCTACGCATGGTACGGATGTCATTTACAAATGAATGGTTCCACATATTTTATAAGAAATTATTTTGGTTATATGACAGAAAAATATAGGCAAAGGAGGAAAACATAAACAATAAGAACATCAATAATTATGTCAATTGTCAGTGCGTCCGCCCGAGAGAATGCGTTTCTGACATCTGTAAATAATTGGTTCCTGAAAACGATACGTTCCCTCTGCGTAGATAAATTACAGAACGGATACCTACACGCTTTTGGGGAAATTTAACTTTACATCCTATGTAAAAGTAGGTGGAAATGAAACCTAAGATTAACAGGTAAATAATAAAGGTCCTGCAGAGTGTTTTCATCGTGAAACTGGCCTTGAGTGCAACCTTATAATAAATAAACATTTTTGACTTACTGATGAAAAATCCCAAACTTTTAGAAGCCTCTCAATCTCAAGGATATAATACTACTTCGAATGTACGAGAAATACAAGGGAAAATTTTATGTTTAGGAGTCCGTAGTAAGTTTATGGTGTTTTGAAAAAACCTATGCATACCTATTTTTGACACAAGTCGTTCAGATGGAAAATCCGCAATAGGATACTCGTATAGCAGGTACAGTAGTACCAGTACCCAACTAATAAGGCGCGTCGTGAATCTTCGTTCGCACAGAAAAGAAAGTATGGCCCCGAAGATTAGCGAAAGAATGCTTAAAACTTAGAATCAACCTTAGATCACTACTATAAGGTTCATAATACACTGCAGCTGTTAGTTCCGTCTCACTCTCAAGTTACGCCCCTCTGCACGGCGCGCGCTAACATGGCGGCAGCTGCCGACCAATAGCGGTTTCCCGCGCTTTGAAAATATATCTTTTGCGCAGGTACATCGGTAAGCCATATTAGTTGGGTACTACTCTACAAGAGTTAATTTCAACGTTGACGCGGTGGTGTAAGCTATTTTAAATTTATCTTTACGTTTAGGACGGAGTTTGGACTTAAATTATTCTACAAACAATAAAAGGGTTTGTAGGTACTGATGGTAATTAAAGTTTTGATGTTTTGTGTTAGAAAGTTTTGAGTGCGCCAATGTGAGTCAGAAATCTGCAGTAAAACTCTTGAATATTAATATTTTTTCCACAACTACGAAACTTTGCATAAAAGTGTGTCAGTCTCGCTCTTGACTTATTCTATTAAACATCCAAGGCTGCGGCAACGCAGTACGCATTGTTAGTTATTTTCCCGCAAGAAAACTTTTAAGAGTGGATGAATTTCTCTCTGAATAAACAATTTTATTTTCCTTTCAAGGAAGTTTGCTGGTTTCTTAATTTACTTCAAGGTACCCTACGAAATAATTTGTCTATTTTATATGTAAAGCTTCCACTCATCTTTGTCTACCACGGAGAGCCCCGTGCGTATTGTGTATACCGTTGAATCTGACAACTCATATTCAGGTTTCGTCACAAAATAATTTGTAAAAATGTTTATTTCAGTAATTTAATACTCGTATATACAACTAGCTTCTGCTCGCGGCTTCGCCCGCGTGGCCTACAGGAAACGAATGACATATTTTTCCACGACAATAAAACAAAACAACTTCATCCCGCTTCGAGGGTGGAATTATTAAAAACGCTGAGACACATATAAATTAATTTTCAATCTTCAGTCTATACACAAAATTTTAAGATCCTAACTTCGAATCTGACGGACTTTCATACAAACTTTCATCATCCCCTATTTTACCCCCTTAGGGGTGGAATTTCGAAAAACCCTTTCTTAGTGGATACCTACTCTTTACAAAGAATATACCCTCTAATTTTCATGTCTCTAGGACCAGTGGTTTAGGCTGTGCGTTGATATATCAGTCAGTCAGGACTTTGAATTTTATATATATAGATGTGTAGCGAAAAGGATAAATGTTTTAGTTAAAAATAAATTACTTAAATATTTTATCCTAATTTTTTTATTCTATAAGTTTATTGAATTCTTCACCGCACTACGAGGGTCATTATATCTTTACACGTCACTTGCTAATTATTCTGAAATCTCTTTCGCGATCTGTGGACCTAGTCGTAAACAATATGTTCAATCACCGAATCTTTAATTAAAAAATTGGTCACCAAATCAGAATTATACTTGTAAAAATAATAATAAACTTTGAATTAAGTATTTTTTCTATTGGCCAACAATAAAAGCACTTTGGTAAAAACCAGGCCAAGTCTCGTAATTATAGCTATAAAAAGTAGTGAGATCTCATGTAAAGCCAAGTTTATAGCATTCTTTATTACCCCCTCAAACTTTAATACATAAATCTATTTTAAAGCTTTACTTAAAGAACTTTATTTGAGAAGGCTGATTGTTTTGGCATCCACAATGAAATGAGTACAGTCGTACACTGAAGTAATAATTAAAGGTCAATTTAATTGAAAAGCTAAGAGCGCATTGCTCGTACTATAGGAAAGCCTATTGAGCGGTGATACTTTTCCTTTTACATTAATTATTAGCGTTATTATTAGCTTCCTTACTACTGTGTTTTTATTACCAGTTTTTTAACTGACAGGGATCCCCCCTATCATCTAGTCGATCTAGTAAGTAGATTTTTTTTATTATATTACACGGAACCCTCCGTGTGCGAGACCGACTCGCACTTGGCCGGTTTTTATTATAACTAAATAAAGAACATAAAGTTCTGTCAAGTGCGACATAAAGTTCTGTTTTAAAGTTGTGTAGGTATATACTTAGGTTTTATATAGCTCTTCCAGTCAAAAACCCTTACACAAAACTATTATACCTATATTTACTCTCTATTTCACACAAAATCTACCACAATTCCACCCACAAGGTCCACAGAATCAGAAGGCACAATGCAACAAGGTTTCCACACAATAGCTTCAACTGCTGTGTCGTTGAATGTAGCCTTTAATTATTCCTATTCAGCACTTGGTGTTAAACGGGCGCTATTATGCAAATGTTATAGAGCTGAGGAAGCTTATATTTTAATTTTTTGGAGCAATTGGTGCCGATTCTGTTGTAAATCGCACTAAACTAATTTTAGTTACATCTCATCTCTTTCTTACGAACATGACTGAAAAAGGATATCAAATTATCTTTGCCGTCTTATTTTGCGTGTATTTAGGCGTGACCGCGATAGATGGCGACTAAATTTATATTGAAAACAAGCATTGGACTAATTTGACAGGACTAAATTTCTTACATCCTTTTCTTATGTTCTTTGTTAGAAAGAGACATAGTGACATTAAAATTAGTTTAGTTGTGAACAACAGAATCAGGGCCATATGTATTACACTTCAAGATTATGAATTAACTACTTAAAATGGTAGGTAAATGTGTTTTTTAAGTATTTTTAGAGTTGATGATGATAGCTCAGTGGTAGCAACGTTGGATGCCGAGACGAAGGTCCCGGGTTCGAATCCTACAATGAGCTTTGAGCGTTATGAGGAAACCATGGCACGGTGGTAGAGTACTCCCTCAAGTTGTAAATCTGTCGCCGAGCACCTATCGATGGTTGCACTTGAGAGCCAGTTCTTTTTAGGCTTTGTGTGCTTACCATCAGCCCATCATCATTACTATACTGAGATTGTAGTCAAACACATGCCTATAAAAAAGGTTTTTAGAGTGCAAATAGAGTTATAACCGTGTTATAAAGTTAGGTATGTATTATAATGGAAGCTTTCTCTCGTACGCAGTTTGCGTTCCTCTTGTTTACAATTTGCAGTATAAATTCGTAACGCACGGCACTATAAAGCGAAGCTAACACGCCGAGCTGGCTTAATTATTCCTATTCCATAAAATAGCTGTGTAAAATGTTATATAATTCCTTTAGTTGAATGTAAATCACTCGTAGTATTTTGTTAATGGTTTAGTAATTGTTATTTTAGATGTGTAACAAATTCCTTAAAATCTCCATTAAGAGCATTGAGCTATTATTACGTAAAGAGAAGGCGCCACACATCAAAACTATGTTCTGTTCAAGTGAGGCCATCCGGCCACACTTGTTGTTGTAGAACGATGAACGAAAAGCCTATAAGCACCGTGAAAATCACGGTGTTTGCGAGAAAAATACTACTAAAAGCGTTAGTAGAAACACGTAGCGCTATACGCTATTTTCGCAATTTTTTTTATTAGCTCAAATAATTCAACTTAGGGGTGAATTTTTCATCGTCAGATTTTGTTAATTGATGAATATTTTTTTTACATATTTTGTATAGAAAAACTGTCAGAAAATGTCTATGTTTGTAACGTAGGCTTTCCTATCGTACGTATCAAAATAATCAAATTGCGATCTTTATATACATTTTAGTTCCCAAACACATAGAAATGGCAAAACCGATTTAAATAAAATTGGTGGTAAAAAATAGGGCGTTTTCAATATCATGAAATTGAGACGAAATTATGAGTTAAATTTTAACACAAAATAAAAAAATTAATAAATATAATTCATTCAAATCAATCTCATTTTAATCCACAGATTAACTTAAAAATACTTTTAGCATTAATATACATCGGTCATTATGTAAACGTTATGAAGTATCAAATAACTTAGGTTTACCAACAGTTCTAATGTAATTAAGCGACTGTTGGGCAATCTCGATTACCAAAATAAATGAGTAAACTTTAATTGCCAAATTAACTGAGAGGGTTTCACTAATTAAGTTACAGAGTTAATTAACCGATGATATTTATACTTAAGAAAGTCTTATTGAGAATGAGAAAGATTGGAGAAAATTAAGAAGTCTTAGAAACTCTAAGATACAGTTCAACCAAAAGAACAAGACCTACTATCCCTACTATACGTCTCATTGCTTTTCAGGCTATACTGAATTGTTTCTATCTAGAAGCTTTTTAACCGACTTCAAAAAAAGGAGGAGGTTCTCAATTCGGTTGGTTTTTTTTTTTACGTTTGTTACCTCTTATCTCCGTCATTTATCAACCGATTTGGAAAATTCTTTTTTTTATTTGAAAGGGTACACTTGCCGTTTGGCAATTTTTTTATGAACGGTAACGTTTGCCACAGTTTTGTTACCATATAATCATCTTAATTGACTAATGCATTCTTAGTTATTGTGTTAAAATAACTAAGAATGCTATTTTATACATCCTTACCTATTAATAAAATGCTAACAACACAAATAAACTAAAGAATATTGCGTAAGAGATAAGCTTTGGATATTTACGAGTAAACGCCGCCGCGCCGCGAGCGCTGGGACTAAATAAAAATTATTTCGGCATTCACCCATAAAATATTTTGCTTTGTCGTTGGCAGAATTGAAAACTCTAAATATAGCACCCCACACCACGTTTATACTACCGAAATTAATAACTCAGGTGTATTAAGACATTGATTCCCAAATCAATAACTCGATCAACAAATCGAACACATGATGCGTGATAGGTGGAATCGCCAACTGGTCCATCTATTGCTGAAAATGTGATGCTGTAGGCTTTGAAGTCCAACTGTCTGACTTATATACACACTGGTATAGTAAAAAAATCACAGATGGCATCACGCACGCGTTACCGACTCTTCCCGCCTCCCAAATGAGCTCTGGCGACCTTACTCACGCGCAGGAATACAACTTAGTTACAAGGGCGGACCCAGCCTTCAGGTCAGGGGGTTCACACACTTATATCCAGCTTGGATGGGTTTCAAAATACACTACTATAGCTGTTACCCGCAGATTCACACTAAAATAGAGTAGGTACATTTGTAAGAATTTTCAAAATCGGTCCATTTGTTCTAGTGATTTCGTCCTACAGAAAAGAGGGGCCGCGCAGCGCGAAAAAATCATACTTAAAACCATGTCAATCACATTTTCATTACTCATTTGATCACAGAACCTATTAACAACACAATTAAGGGTGTGATGCGTGCGAGTGATTTAGATTTTTAATTCAAGTTGACCAAGGCCCATGGGGGGGTCATGACCCCCATGACCCCCCCTTGGATCCGCCCTTGCTTAGTTATTTGGCTATAATCTGTAAGGTGGAGGTACTTACCCAGTCGAGCTGCTCTTTGAGCGAATAAACGCTACGCTCGCTATAAACTTCGCTTCAAATATCTACCTATCTACTGGTCTCCTAACACTGTTATCTTTAACTCTAAGGTTTTAAGTAGCTAATCTTACTGACTCATATTCTATATCAGTGTTTTTCAATCTTATTGATGCGACCCCCTTACAGGTTGAAAAATTCTGGCGACCCCCTTGTCAAAAAGACAAAGAATTTATAAATTAAAAGACTACTATAGTGATTTTCGTTATTTTGATATATTTACTAATTAGTCTGCAAGAAGCCGCGAAAGGTTTGCAACTAAGTAAGAGGTAAGTTGGACGCCCGCTTGCGCGAAGTCTACCTTGCCTTTTTCCTTCTGCCGGCGAACCCCCGACTAAGGTTTCGTGACCCCCCTAGGGGTCGCGACCCACAGATTGAAATACACTGTTCTATACCCTTTAGTCATAAAGCATCGACTTACCAGTAACTAACTCCACTGCCCATTTAATAGTGATTACAATCAACCCGAAACTAGGTTTGAAATTAATTTCAATTTGTAACAGAAACCCTTCCTACCGTTAATCTGTTGTTGAACTAATCCCCGGGAAAACCTCGCAATTTGCATTGGCCACTAAAATTGGAGTATCGTTCACCCATGATAATTTAATTTGGGATTAAGCTAACATACGCAACTTGCCGAAAGTAGAGTGGTTAGGTAGTAATTAGTAAATTTTATAACTTTTTTAATTAAAACAATATAAAATAAAAGTCAAAGAAATATTATTTAATAAAACTTGTTGTGAACGATAATTTTTTCAATCAAATTCTAAAGAGAAAAAGAGTAAATTGATAAAGTAATTATTATTGTTAAATAAAAAAGGAAGTAGGTACGAAAACATAAGCATAATCACTCTACTGGCTTCGTACAAGCATGAACAAGGAGTACCTACTTGAGTAGAGTGCAGCTACTTACAGACATCATTATCTTCATAAAAATGAGCAAACTTGGTAATAAGGTCCATTTCAAATATTTGGAGCAGGTAACATTCGAACGATATTATTACAAAAGTACCTAAAACAATCAGATTTAGTCACACCTACTATCCAAGAAAAATACTTTGACCGCCGCTTAAACCCTTACGTTTTAAGTTGAACTGTATTTATTAATTCTTTCTAGAACAAAAAATAAATGCTAACCCAATTTAGGGCAGGTGCTGCAATTTGCGGTTGTATATTAACGATGTAAATTAGGCGAAAAAGCGTTTAAACACCACGCTTCGCTTCGTCGGCGATTTAAAAATATAATATTCCACCCGGTCACCTACGTATTTTTAAGGTTGAATTCGAACCAGGATTTTAAGTAGAAATACCTAATATTAAATAAATAACATAGAATAGAATAACTACTACTTTCCACCTGGACAAATATTAGCGACCTTCTGAACCGGTAGGTATAAAAGAGTCAGACTATTCATAAGTTCCTACAAGTCTTAGAAAAATAAATTAGTTAGAATTTTTGTATTTAAAATTATGACAATCTCTCGCGTTATATATTACTTTTAATTACGAATTTACCTTGCTAACTTCGTAATCTAAAAAATTTCACTCACATACTTAAACAATTTAATCTCACCGTTATATTTTTCTTACAAGCTGCATCTAAACAGCTTTTACACCGCTTCTAAAGCTGCTGTAAAGCTACTAAGCCGTCAGTGCCGCCGCATCGTGCAATCCACTGGATTCTACACTTGATTACACTGCTGTCATCAAAGGCATACGAAAATGCATAGCGTTTCCTTGCAAAAGTGTTATTTTAAATTAGATTAACAAGACTAGGTGCTGATGCTGTTGTTTACAACTAAACCAATTTGGTCTCACTATATCTCTTTCTAACAAAGAATATAAGAAAAGGATTTAAGAAATATAGTCCTGTCAAATTAGTCACGGTTATAAATACCCGCAAATGAAGACGGTAAAGACTAATTGAAAGCTTTATGTTCTATCCTTTTTCAACAATGTTTGTAAGAAAGAGATGTGATGTGACTAGAATTAGTTTAGTGCGATTTACAACAGAATCGGCACCAATGTTATTTTATCTTTATGAATAAAAATGATTATGATCTATGGTCTTGTCAATAATAAATATAATAGAGTAATATTCTATCAGTTATCTGCTCTCCATAGCAGAAGCCCTGCTTAGTTTGAGATCAGATAGCCATGTGTGAGGAATATCCCAGGATATTTATTATATTTATTTATAATGGTAAGGTAATTCACTGTCACCTACGTACAATCATCCTTCATGAAGGTAATTGGTTTCCAGTCGAATTGCAATACATTCACGTTAAACGAAACACTAATAGTATTAAATTATTGTGAGTAATTGTTAATTGCAGACTTAGTTTATTTATGGTTATTAACGAGTAAGTGAAATATATATTTTCACGAATACATGCAGCATGGTAAGTAAGTACAGTCGAGGACATTAATATGATGAAATTTAACAACGATTTTCTCTTAAAGGGGGCCCTTCATGGCCAACGCAACTTCAACGCAAGCATAGCTTAAAAGCTTGTACTTTCATCCAACGTAATGTTTGACTGCGAAAAAAGGAGACAGCATCAGAGCCGTCGGTTATCAGCCGGTAAATTCCGCTGATCACTCGCGGCCGCTTCGCTAGGTCGTCATTCATGATTTCGCATATCATAAAACTTGTTCCAGGAGCATACCTACTTCTTTTGAAAAAATCTTGTGAAGAAAAAGTTTGTTATTTTGAATCTCCAATATATTTGCAATGTCGAATCAAGATGTTGTATGTACTTTTTACAATGTATAGGTACATTAGAGTTCAGGTAAAATTTGGGCAAAAACGCTGTTTTTCGGAGGCTTTTACTGAATTTTTTTTTTTTTTTTTTGCCTATATACAGACCTAGATATAGTGCACAAGATACATATTTGCTTAAAACATCTCACGAAAAATGTTTAACAACGCCATAATAAGCACAGAGTTTTTGTATGAAATGTATGGCGGGATGCCTGCTCTTAAACTATGAGACGATTAAGAGCTCTTTTCAGCGCTATTTATCGTGATAAAGCGAGTTTATGCTGAAATATCTTCTCATGATATCTTTATTAGAAATAATGTTAAGAAGTTTATTTAATTAATAATGGCCTTATTCCATCAATAATAAAGGTTATTAGGTATGTTTGTGTATAATGTATATTTGTGTTCATTTTCATAACTGTATTCTAGCTTAGGTAAAATTGTCTTCAGCAGAATATGCACTTTACGAGCTACGAAAACAATTCGTAGCACATTCTACGAACGAATCAATTCCTATTATATAAAATATTTTTTCCTCAATTTGTTCATTGTTCATGGTTTAAAAAGTAACGAGTCAGCAAATTATATCTATTTTTACACCGACCTTGGAACTCCGAAGCTCGTCAGCTCCGTAATAATGTTCAATAAAAAATTGAAAATGATAATTTCGACCTCTACGTATTTTTTTTAAAGGTATTCTCTCTGCACTTTGCATTTGCAATGTATAATACGTAATTATTGATTTTGTTTATGTTGATTTTTATGGTATTTTTTAAATGAATTAGTTAATTTTTTATGATATAAAATAATATTGAAGATTGAAAAAAAAAAATGCATTTGAAATATAATGTTGTTTTGTCAACATGAAATCTTGAAGCACAATGAAACAATGTATATATAACAAACACGGTGATGCAACGCGATAACGAAGTTCGTTGTAGATTTAAAAGCGTCAAGGTTTTTACTATTTTAGTAGCTACGAAACCAATATAAAATTCCATTCCTATAAGGTCGAAATTCGTTTAAACTGATATCATTTCCGCGGTGTGACGTGCTAAAATTGCCGTTGGACAAATATGACACCGCGTTTATTAGAGAAAATGCACTTTAAACTTTCGCTGACATCGTTTGACTTCGGAATAGTGAGGTGCTACTTGCTCCATATCGGGTAACACTGTTTACAAGTTTATCGCACATTTAATTTCATTGAATTTCATCTAGCTTTTCAAGGTTGAAAATATATGTATCACCCTGGTATTGCAAATGTCTATAAGCGGTTAAACACTATTAAAAGTAAACCGCGACTTTCTTATTACATGAGATGGTTTATGCCAAGTATTTAAAACCCAGGTTTTAAGATCTCTTAGAGGCTCTCGAGGCTCTTTTTAGGGTTCCGTACCAGAAGGGTGCCAAACGGGACTCTATTACTAAGACTCTGCTGTCCGTCCGTCTGTCTGTCAGTGGGCTGTATCTCATGAACGTTAATAGGTAGGCTGACAGAGAATATGTATTTCTATTGCCGCTATAACAACAAATAACAAATAATGGGGGCGCCCATACAACAAACGTCTCTTTTTTGGTATTTTGTTTTCATAGCAGAATGAGTTAGGTAATATTGTACGGTACTCTCCGTGTTTGCGAGTCCGACTCGCACTTGGCTGGTTTTAAGCTATTGCATAGCTTCTATCGCGGGCCTTGAGCGTGTAGACCGAATTCAGAAATTCCGTAACGAAAAAAACCTAACACCCCCCCCACTCCGACCGGCACAGCGGTGATACTTTTTAGTTTTGCCATCTATCGATGAATAGCAGAACTTTTAATGACTTTTTGAAATATCACGCTTGTCTCTTTAGTTCAGCAACTCGCCTCTAGGTGGCATTGGTTGTCTATTGCATATATTAAGTTCTCATTTATTTAATAAAAGAAAAAAAATGTTTTCTTATCGGTCACCACACTCAAAAAGTGTAACTTGAATTAATATCAAAGGAAAAAATACTGCATAAATTAAATAAATAAATAATTATAATTGCATAAGTTGATAAAAACAGCTATGCAATCAATGATATTATACTATTTTATTATAATATCATTGTATGCAATAGCTTTACCGCGGCAGTCACCGAGTGACGGATATTTATAACATGCGTTTTGCTAGACTTATAAGAAACGTGTTATGGCACCCTTCGTGTTAGAGTCCGGCACTTACTGCCAGTTTCAGAAAACCAAATCAAAGTTAATCTCTAATCAAAACTGTTCCCGTCTTTGTCATTTCAGACGACATTGACAGTGACAGGTATACTTTCAACAAGAGATTAACTTTGATTTGGCTTTCGGAAACTGGCGGTTAGCCGTTTTTTATTGACACAGACTAGTAACTTATTCGTAAAAGTGATACCATTCCACAGAGCAGTGTGTACCGAGTGTTTGCAGACAGTGTCCCGGTCAGGCGACACGACATGGGCCGCCGAGCACTCTCCACAGCAAACAAAGCCACTTTCGACATACGGGACCGAATTTAGGTTCAAACGTGTCCATGGGCATATGTAGGTTATACGAAATTTGAGATTTCTTGCGCAGATAAAAGGGAAAGTGACGATCTGAGACTAAAAATATTTCCGTATAATTTCGTAGATATTTCTGATGGTATCTTGTTTGATATTTTTACAAGCTTTTATTTAATTTGCAATGTATGTTCGTTCGGGTGGAATCTTGCAGGCCGAATTTCACCCACTTCCAGTGGTCGGATTGACTTGATATTTGTTATACATTAGTATATTGGATGACAATGCAAGTACAGTCAACAAAAAGTACAGTCATTCAAAAAAAGCTTGTATAAAAAAATATTTTTTTAACAATGAACTTGTTTAACTTGCTGTTTCTTGCCGTTTCTTCTCAGTCGAATGTTGGTTTCGTAACCGGTGACTAATCAATCAATATCTACCAAATCTGAATGTCTCCACTGTAAAAGATATGTTAATAAAATGAATATCATAAATTAAGTTTGTGTTTGGTTTCAGACTTACCCTGGAAGCGATGTCGAGACCAAGTACATGTTTGCTCGAGACTCATAATAGTATTGAAGATACGGGCTGTTGGTGTCAGGAAAATTAGACGCCGGAATTATCACGCAAAGATAATAGTGTAAATAGTGTAGATAAAGCTGCCTAGCTGTAGTGACATCGAATGTCTTATAACTTAAAGGTCGTTGCTTTGAAAGTAAATATATTTTGGAAACGATAGCGTAATTGTTAGGTATTCTATAGTACCCGCTTGACTGGGCCACCCTTTTATTAAAAATAGGTAAGCTAAAGATAAAAAGACAGGTAGCATTTTTTGCGAGCAGTTCGACTGGGGAAGAACCTCCACCTTACAGAATACAGACAAATAACAATGTCAATTAACAATGTTGTGTTCCTGCGCGTGAGTAAGGTTGCCAAAGATCATTGGGGAGGCGGGAAGGTCGGTAATGCGTGAATGATGCTTCGGGTGTTACAAGCGTCTCTTGTGAAGGCATCACAAGCATAAGGCTACGGGAACCGCTTACCACCAGGCGAGTCTTATGCCTGCCTACATTCCAGGACGGTGTATTCCCAACGGCCCCATTAATGGGGATAGAGCAATGGGGCGGTTGGGAACAATTTTAAATAAAATTAAATCCCCAACGGCCCCATTCATGGGGACGTCGGCAATGGAGCCGTTGGGAATACACCTCCAGGACCATTTCCCATTTACCTTCACCCACATATGGTGATAGTCATCAAATACCAGCTAACCCATGTAAAAACACCGATATTTCCATCCAGAGTAACCAAAACATAAATTCAATATGACACTGTGACAACTAACTATTAATAAACCAAGAACGTTGAAGCTAGCAAGTCAAGGTTGCAAATTCCTTGAACCCTCAATACTGGCCACTTAATCACGAACCGTGTTGAACGGGATCACTCACGATAGTGTGGTAATTAGTTAGAGAGTATGTGACGTAGCAGCCATGCCACAAGCCAAGCCGAACATTTATGAATAAAGCCATTAGGTATATAGAAAGAAAAAAGCTTTTCGTTCATAAATTAGCCCAAAAAAGCGTAATGATGTTCATTTTGTTTGAAATATATCAATGATATTAAAATAAAAAGAGGTAGATATCGCATTAACGCACGCTAATTGTTGCAGACAAATTCAGACAATTGTTGTAATTTTGTTTAGCGGCTACATATAGCCATCTCTTTCTGTACCATACGTTCCGTATTATCTATCGCATTCACCTAATTCAACAATAACTGATATTATAATATCATTGGAAATATATTCCGCCAATTCTCACCACCGATAATGCGCTCTAATTGGCTAATGCCCGGTTCCTATAAACTGAAACGAATCGTTTTGCTTACCAATGGTAGGTTTTTTTATTGCCAAACTGGGCTTATAGATCATTTCGTAAGCTAATTTTACCTGTGATAGCTACTTCTATATGGGAGGGTCTGCTATGCATGTATTTACATGTTTATGTTACTCAATACAAAAGCATCCTGTATTGCATTAAGTATTTCATAATAACATGCAGTGTTATTGGCGGTATGGCATAATTTACTGAATTATAGAAATCGAAGGTTATTAAATTCTACGGCTAGTCATTTCAGATGATTTGAAAGCCGACGTGAAAGCGATTTAAAAATTTTCATTCGTTCGTCCGTCCATCCATCCGATTAACCGTCTTACCATTAAAAATGGCTCAATATCGTCTTAAATTTCATATAGGTATATTTGAAATCGCGGTATTATAGGATATATAAGTATATGTTTGGATAGAAGTTCATTGAAATTTTAAAATGGCAATATGCCAAAACCTTGCGATGACAAGGCTGTTGTAAAGAAAACAATGAAGTTGTGAAATAGATTCCCTACTTCTCTGCCAAAATTATAACTGCAAAAGTGTCGTTGTTGGTTTGTCCTTTCACGCAGCACGGAGCAACGGACCGACCGCGACGTGTGTTTTTGCATAGAGATAGTTTATATTTGTAAGAGCGCGGTTGATACCGGTGGGCATAGAATAAAAACATTACAACCAACAAGTTTTTATAGTTCAAAAATACCTATATAAAATCTATTCGCTGTTCTTTCCATTGTCAGGAGAAAGCAACAATATCATTACACTTTACACTACTTAGTATGACTTAAGTGCTGCTTTTAACTTCCACAGAGCGGATGTACTTGAAAAAGTGCTATTAAACTTATGTTGAAGTTAATAACTTTGCTAGTTTTCATTCTAAAGTTTTATTACGAAATTAAAATGATGGCATGAAAATGTTATCTCTTAAAAAATACATGCATTAAAATATAATTATTTGAACACGTTGCCGTTATCACGTGAATTGTAATCAATAAGATATGGTTAAGAATAAATATCATATGGATGGTCATTAAACAGGGTTACAGGGAAAGTCGTACAGGACGTTATTATTCAGGTAATTTCTCATGAATTTGATTCTGTAATATGGTGTCAATATATACGATTTAAAGGCCTCACTTGTATGGCAATATAAATGCCGAGGGGTAGCCGTGCTTTTATAGTGAGCGGTGACCCTAATGTTGTATATACAGTTCCGTATTTACCATGCTCACGGGGGCCCCGAAAGGCCGATATATTCTCTAACACTACACAATATTTTTTTCTATTTTAGATAGATATTAAGAATTACCTTCAACATTCTAAATTAAAATGTTAATCGGACACTAGATCAGTTTTTAATTAACCAGAATAAATGTTTATTGTTTTTCACTTTTTTACTTTCCAACAGGGCCCCTAAATTCTCGTGAGCCGAAGGGCCCCCGCATGGCTTAAGACGGCCCTGTGTATATATGAATAAACGTATTTTAATGAATTATAATCAAGCTAGATAATAACAAAAGTGTAGCGATAAAACCTTGTGTCTATGCCACTGAACTATGGATGAACGCTGGATGAGCTATATGTCTAATTACAGCTTTTTTTTGCAGATTAGAAGCCTTGCACGATGTTACTACTGTAAGAAACTTAATTTAACATTTAAAGACTTTTGAATTATTCATTTATTTTCAAGTTTTTCATATATTTTATGTCAATTTTCTATGTCAACAATCGTGACGTTAATCTTTATATATAAAATATAACCTAGATACCGACTGCAGCGCCATCTGCCGGGCTGATTTGTGAATCTTAACCATCCAGGGCGCCCCCCCAAACGCATACAAAAAAATTCATTCAAATCGGTCCAGCCGTTTAGGAGGAGTTCAGTGACATACATACGTACAGTAGAAGTAACTCCCTGGATGGTTTAGATAGGGTAGGGTAGGGTAGAGTAGGGTAGGGATGGGTAGGGTAGGGCACCACAGGGTAGGGTAGCAACACGCGAACGATGTCGCGCCGGGCATCTAATTTAGATGTAAGGCTTGACTTGTCGAACATCACATTGCCTATTTGGGTATTACTTAGGTATAGCCAATCCAGTGTATATAGAGATCAGTACACTGATTCTCGTGACTTTTAAACGACTTTACATTGAATTGCAATCGAAACTGCTTTTCGTATTCTCGTAACACATTATGCACGGTTGAAGAAAATTCCCATCGAAGTTCGTGTCGTTGCAAGCTTATTCCGTTAATCGAAAATGTAACGATTTAATATGTTTCTCAAATAAAGCTTAATTAGTAAATCAATTAGGATTAATATGTTTTTTTTTGCTCACATGTGTAGTTAGGTAATTGCTTGCTTGTCGTTGAGTTTCAATCCTATTGAGTTATCGTTCGATTGAAGTAGCACGGTAATACGAAATTAAAACTGATGTTTAATTGGACGATTTCTAAACTCTAGCGACATTTGGATCGTTTGGTATTACGAGAATCGGGCCACTGTGAATGTTGGGTAACGTTTTGATAATAGTCCTCGGCCGTCTCGTTAAGTGACGCAAAGCTCTCCTCCGTTGAACGCTGAGGGACGCTGCGTAAAGTGTATTCACCAAATTCTATAATAATTATAATAGATGTTTTGTAGAGGGACGTATTTGGGTTGGATTTATCTGTAGATGCCGTACAATATTAGATGGTGTTAGCCGTGGGAAGTCAAGTCCAGATTTATCAAGTCATATGAGTATAGTTATGAGTCCGTGACCTAATTGACGGGCCAGTTGGCGCAGTTGGTTAAGATGCACCTTACGCGCCGCAGGTCGTGGGTTCGATTCCCACACTGGACATGCATTTGTGTGCATGAATATGTCTGTATGTTGTGAGTCTGGGTGTAATTATGTATATTAAGTATGTATTTACAAACAAGGATATTTAATTTAAATACTATGGGTTTCATAAGTCCTTAAACATTTTTCAAAAAATAAAATAGTATATAGCAGCTCGACTGGGGTTTTACCTCCACTTTATAGAATACCGCAGCCAAATAACTTTATGTTGTGTTCCTGCGCGTGAGTAAGGTCGCCAGAGCTCATTGTGGGGAGAAGGGTCGGTAACGCGTGCGTGATGTCTTGTGTGTTGCAAGCGTGCATACGGCTACGGTAACCGCTTACCAACAGGCGGGCCGTATGCTTGTATGCAAACTTAGTTGTATAAAATACTTTTACATACTAATTAGTTGGCAGTAGCTATTCATAAACCTTATTAGGTATAATAAAATTAAGGAGCTAACGCGAATAGACATGTTCAGGTTTTACACTCCAATTAATTCACTTACGATTGGTAAGTGAAACCTTTTGTATGTAAGTTACAAAAGAGTAGATATTGTAGTATATAATTCTGATTTAATTAACAAATATCTAATATTCTCAATAATACAATGCTTTTGACATTGAGTTCAACCCTAATCCGTCCTCAAAACACTGTCATGATAATGACAGGTCCTTCAAAGCCGTTGTCACTAAACGAGCCATTTTGCAAGCCTTTTATAGCAAGGTCTTTTATTTCGCAGGTTTAGAATACCAGCACTTTGAAATAGTTAAGAATAAAAGCAAACTCGGTTTACTTTAGGTTAAATACTGAATTGACATTCATGTTATTCTTTGTTTAATTGATAGGGTTGTCACATAATGTGTGTAGTTGAGTTTTATTTCATGTAACGCTCTGACTATTACTAGTAATTTCTATATGACAGCATTGTTAAATAAAACAAAGGCACATATTTAGAAATCTTGTTCAAAGTAACCGAACGCTTCACTTTGTCAAAATCGGTCCAAAAAACATGAAAAATCATCTCAGACAAGTAACAAAACGATACATTTACACTTCCAAAGTGGTGTCAGATAAGATGGAATATCCACTCATCCCAATCCGTTCCAGCGTCCACAGTCATCAATCGTCAAATGCAAGCCCGTCATTCATCCCGTGACGTCACTGAAAAGTAGATTTATAGGCACTCTGTATACCTGAGCTGAAACAAATACTCTTTATTTTACCGCAGGACTTTTATGCAACAAAGTAGGTTATGTTTTAGGAAACAAAGTAGGTTATGTGTAAATAAGATGAGGATGTATTCAAACTTATGGCCGATTCCTATAATTTACGGACCGTTATTGGTTAAAATTAAAACTCTTATATCTTTACTAATAATTAAGCAAAGACCTCAAAGCTTTACATAGCAGACCCTCCCATATGGAAGTAGCTTCACAGGTAAAATTAGCGTACGAAATGATGTATATGCCTAGTTTGGCAATAAAAAACCAACCATTGGTAAGCAAACCGATTCGTTTTTGTTTATAGGAACCGGGCATCACCGAGCATGGATCGTCGATAAGTTTAAAACATCGATAAAGTAAGTTTCTTATCAATATCAAATGTCATTCTCATAGTTATGTCAGATTTGTCGACAAAAATCGATTAATTTATTTATCGATACATCCATGCTCGCAGCGAGTTGACGCGAGTACACCTATCTTTTGTTTTTTAATAACTGTTTTTTTTTTATTTATTTTTTTTTTGTTGTTTTTTTTTTTTACTATTTATAGGCCTGTGTTTGACCGCAATCTCACCATGGTAAGTGATGATGCGGCCGAAGGTGGTAAGCACACAAAGCCTAGAAGGAACTGGCTCTCAAGTGCAGCTATCGGAACACACCGAAAGGTGCTTGGCGACAGATTTACAACTTGAGGGTGGTAGCCAGCCAGGCGGGTACTACAAAGTACCCTACCACCGTGCTATGGTTTCCTCACGATGTTTTCCTTCACCGAAAGCTCAAGCTCATTGTAGGATTCGAACCCGGGACCTTCGTCTCGGTATCCGACGTCACTACCACTGAGCTATCATCGCCTTAACATATTTAATTACTTTTGTAATTATTAGTACTAAAGAAGGTCTGCTACGAAAAAGGATACAAGATATACTGATAAATCGTAGTCAATTAATTAGCCAATAGTTGCACGTTTACTTCTCGACAGTTTTGCTGTTCTGGTTAATATTTGACAACGGTGATCCGACTACTAAGTCTCGTTTTTCTGAGTATGCCTTCTGGTTCGGCCAATGATCGAAACTAGACCGTAAAATACATAAGATTTCAAAATTTGAATTTAATTACATTTTAGCTTTCTGAACTCCGTGCGCGCAATATGCTTAAAAAGCCTTTATAGTTTTATCTTCACTGTATTAATAATTTCCAGCTATATTTTATTAAGCTCCATTAAGCTAAATTATATTTATTGTTATAAGAAACAGAATTTGCTCTACATATTCAACTAATTGTTCGAGTATAAGCATGAAATATATAATTTTAATTCCATCTGGGAATTTTAATTAAATGAAGTAGGTTCGTTTATTTGTTGCTGAAATATAATTTGTGAATACATTGTTTTGGCTGCTGCTGCGGTTGGTTAATTTAAGGCGATGATAGCTAGTGGTAGTGCTGTCGAATGCCGTGATGAAGGTCGTGGGTTTGATTTCTAGATAGCTTGTAGAAGAAAAAAACGGAGCTCACTAAAATTTTTTTAACAAATAAAAACCTTTTCACTCTTTCTTAAAAAATAGCAGCATAAAAACTATACTTATATCTTAGCAATAGGTTAGCGGCCATAAAAATTCAAATTAGTCTGTTATTTACATTATCAAAAAATATTAGACACGTATTTTAACTTTTGTTATAGTAGATTTCAAATAACATGAGTTCGGTTACACATGGTATTTTATTAGATTTCTCAATGGTTAATGTTCATTTCGATATAATAAAGGAATACTATGATAGATCGAGGTTTCATGAAATATTGTGAGTACTATTTCAGAGTAATCAAATCGAATTTCACTAGATATTGGTAAAAAACCCTTGACCTTGACGACTCACCCTATGTGAAATAGAGTATAGTTAAACAAAAATTACGAATATATGGTGTGCTGAAGTTTGCGCGTGACGTCACGCGATGGTACATTTTCACAAACAAGTGACGTCACAACACAAGCCCCCACTTCCGAACTTTAACGCGCTTTATTGTGAGAAGGTTCCTGATGTAACTATGTTTAAATCTTAGCGATAATAATATATCATTAGATAACTAACATTTAATTGTAACTAACCCGTCATTAACTAAACTAACTTTAAACTTTGACCCGGCAATTACTAAATCCGCAAAGCAGATTTATTATGGTTGGAATTTGGAACTGTCTTTGAAGTGTGTGAAATTTATTGTCCGACATAACCGAACAACTGCATATACAGTTTTATAATATTTGTAGGATTAGATTTTATTCTTATAGTAACTTAGTTTAATCACGCGGATTCACCCGCAATCCCTTACTTTGAATTTCCGAAAATCCTTTCTAAGTCCATACCAACATGAAAAATATGTTATGATAAAAAGCCCTACTCAATACAAACAACATAAAACAAAACCTTGTTACTCAATTGTCCCAGGCGGGAATGGAATTCACGATCTAAAGCGCGGTAGTAATTTTTCATACATTGTTTTAAAACAAGAGTAAAATAAGTTTTTTATAATAAAATTCTAAACAATAAACATTTTAGCCAACATGTCCAATTATTGGTATACCTTACGACTATTAAACTAGTCTACCTTAATCATTATTTTACCTAATGTATCTTAATACATTAGGTTTCCAGACAGGTCTAGATCTGTGACAATTGATCTATCAAGACCACAGACGGCACAGAAATAGGTCGTTACATCGAAAGCGACAGAGGATAAGAGTACAATCCACATTGCAGAAACTTTAAAATAAATAGTTAATGTTTATTTTAAAAACTGAGATACAGATAAGTGATTCACATAGTGAATGGCTGGTTCTCAAACTTTTCGACCAACACAACAAAAACACTGCACATTCCTGTTTTATTTGTCATCTGTTTCGTCAAGTATTTGTCACGTAATCTGTCGGTAAGTGATGATGCGGCCGAAGGTGGTAGCACACAAAGCCTAGAAAGAGCTGGGTCTCAAGTGCAGCTATCGGAACCCACCGAAAGGTGCTTGGCGACAGATTTTCAAAATCTAACTGGCTAGAAACAAAAATAATAAATACAAATAAAGCCAGCATACTTAGTAAACCTAAATACCGGATTTACTGCACATACTTTATGGTGTATTCGTTTTCAGGTCAGCTGTGTTTTATTGCCCACAGCTGTATAGTAGTAGTTGAGGCAAACCATTTATAAATGGATTTAACGTTTGAAACTCTATATTGATAATATTTCTGTTTTAAACTAGAAAATAGACAACAATTTCACAATATAGCAAAGTAGTATAAAACCTATCAAAAACGTACATCATCATATCAGCCTATGCTGCCTATCCACTGCTGAACATAGGCCTCCCCCATGGACTTTCACTTCGAACGGTTTTGGGCCTCTTGCATCCAGCGGTGCCCAGGGACTCGGACCAAACGTTTCAAAGAAAAATTAAGTTTATAAATGAGTTAGTTTATCAGGTTTTTTTTTTTTTTGGAACAGTTCATGCACAATTTTGACAATAGTGGCAACCAAAGCACGACCAGTGGCGTGGCTTTCAGGGTATCTAAACTCTATGCCATCCAGTTTGTCAAAGGATTATCCAGCCCATTTACTGATGCAGAAAGAATACAAATCTAACAGAGGTCACAGCTAGCTATGCGTATTTATGATAAGCAATAGCGGAAGTTTTTATGTGCGCTGCTAATCTACACCAGTGTACCGTGGAAATAAACTAATTAATGTACATGAACTTTGAACCTTTATTTTCTCTAGTAAACAACAGTACATGCCTAAAATACAGAAAATACACCTCTAGGTGGAGTGGAATAAATCTTGCGGCTCGCTACTCCCGTTTATTACGTTTTGATGGCGACCGACTCGATAGAGCCTGCCGCCTGCTGCCTACAATTTCGTACACTACGATGGAAAGAAATTACCTTACTAAATTCCCCCCTAAACGTTCTACTACTGCTGTTTTTCGTGTCGGAATTTTTTGATATTTCTTTTATTAGAATTTTTGTTTTCGGCTATGAATTTGTAATTGCGATATGATTTTTTGCTGGGTTTTTTTTATTATAAAATGAGACAAATATCTGTTCCGGCAGTTGAACTTGAGTCTTCTAGCTAGGCTTCTGTAAGGTCAATAACATATAGAAAATCCTCCTGTATCTGGTATTGCTTGTCCATATAACACATTCGACGTGGAAAATCTGCCTGACTGGCAGCCTTATACAGAAAAAAATAACTACAAAATACTCAGTACTATTTTGCTAGTACGTTTACATAAATTCATCCGGATCCGGTTCCGGTTGTCTAACAGTAAACATCTACGATTTTGATCCTCGCGATTTTACTCGAAAATAGTGGTTTATTATCAACAAAATTCACAGGAAAGGCTATATAAGCTTTAGAGAACGCTCAAGGCATCCGATTATTGGAAAAACTCAGTGTTTAATAGTGAATCCAGTGCTAAATATCGAAAACAAAGTGCAATTTCACGATAGAACCAAAAATATAACTGTCAAGACAGCTAAGTGCCAACATACCAACGAAACATCATAGACTCATAGGGCGTCATACGTCACCGGAAGTGTCACTGTCATCTATTAACTGTCAGGCGGGGTTGCCACACATAGAAAAATAAAGTAACCAAGCTAAAGTGTTGCAAGAAATAAAACTAATCGGGGCTGCCACATAATCAATAAACAAAGTAGCCAGAACAGTAGCCAGTGTTAAAATATTAAATAATAACAAAACAATATAATAAAATGGATATACAACTCTTATTAGATAAACTAGATGAAAAGCTGAATAAACAAACGGTCTCCATAACTAAAGCAGTAACCCTAAATGTCATGGAAGCTTTCGATGAAAGGATGAAACACCTCATGGAAGAAAATAAAAATTTGAACAAAAGTTACTAATCTTGAAGATAAAATCAAGCATATGGAAAAGGAGAAAAGGAGGAATAATATTGTTATATTCGGTCTAGCCGAGAAAGAAAGAAACGAATGGGAATTAGTCGATCAGACCAAGGATATGATTGAAGGGTCAGGCGTAAACATAGAAAGCTTTGAAATAAAAAAGGCGTACAGGATTGGAGTTAAATCAACCAAACCACGGCCTATATTGGTGTGCCTCTCAACGACGTGGAAAAAGCACCTTATAATGAAAAATAAGAAAAATCTCGCATCGGGCATTAATATTAAAGAAGATTTTCCCAAAGATGTTTTGGAGGTAAGAAAACAGCTTCAGTCAAAATTAGAAGAGGAAAGAAGCAGGGGAAACATTGCCTACATGAAATATGATAAGCTTGTAGTGAAACCAAGAGAAAACTTGCGTGATAAAAGGAAAAGAGAAACCTCAGACACCCAGATATCACCACCCACACTTGACAGTATTGAAAACAAAAGAGCTGAAGCAAAAAGAGTGTATCGATCTAACATAGTAAATTACTTAAACAAACCTAGATCAAACTCAACAACGGAAACAAAGTCAAAAAACTAACCTGCCACTCCGGTTACCGGAATTTAGATATAAAAACAACTTCTGAAATAATAACAACTAAGGAAGGTCCTCCGTTCCGGCCGGTCACCGTGGAGGGCACTCATGACCAACACCCTCCAACAAAAACAATGAACACAGAATTAATTAAAAGAACTACTTTTTTTAATAATAATAATAACTTTATTTCAAAAACAAGAATTAAATTAGTACACAACATCAAAATAGCTATTCAAAAGAAATTAAATTCATTCACTCAACATTAGTGCCCTGGTTCTCAAACTAGGTCCAACCTGTATCTTGAGAACCAGGTTCCTCTCTGTGTGACTTATTATCATGCATACATTTATTTGCGCAGATAAACTATCCACAAACAATTTATTATAAGTAGTGTAGGTGTAATTACTAATTATTTTTTTAATGTGTACTTATATAATAATATAACCCATAGGGATTTCAATGAATTTTGATTAGTAAATAAATATAAATACCTACAAAGTATATAATATATATATATATATATGTATACATATCATACTAAATATATATTAAACATAATAAAAAATAATATTATACCTAAACATGATTATGTGCATGTACTATGCCAATACTGCGAGCAGTTGCTCGGTGTTACTGTAATTTATGGATTGTAACCATTTTTTAACTTTAAAAATACACGTTTTATACGGCAGTTTATAAATTTCTAAAACCTTGTTTATTTTATTATAAAGATAGGGACCTTGGAAGCATGTAAATTTGTGTATAAAGAATGTTTTGTAAGATTTGATGGGGCAAATTTTATCCTTTCTTCTAATTATTACCTTATGAGGATCATAAATTAACTTTTTATGCATTCGTCCAATTATTTGTTTGATATATAGCTGTCTTACAGTTAGTACTCCAGCAAGAGAATACAAGCTTTCCGTTGCAAATGTGTATGTTTTCCGTAGCATGACCTTTAATAATGCCCTTTGGGCTCTTTCAAGAGTCAGAAGAAATGTTTTACAAGCACCCCCCCATGCCGATATGCTGTAAGCAATAATAGACTGTGCTAGGGCGAAATAAATTGTAAGCAAAAGTTTCGAGTCTACTACATTCCTTATGGTTTTGAATATATACATGAGCTTTCGCACCCTACCAGACAAGACATCTATCTGCGGCTTCCAACACAGTCTATCATCTAAGAGAACACCAAGATATTTAACATTTTCCGCACGTACTAGTTTAGGACATTTACAACAACTATTCGCTATGTTTTCGGCATTACAATTATGGACTTTTATTTCAAAATTTATATTAGGGAGGGATGACCTTAGTATAGAAAAAGGTATAAATTTTGTTTTGCTCACATTTAAGGTGAGCAAGTTTCTATCAAGCCAATGTTTTACTTTTGCAAGCCCTTGCTCTGCTTTTGCCCTAGCCTCCTCCCAATCCAGTCCTTTAAAAATGAGTGCTGTATCATCAGCAAAAGTAAAAATGCGTCCATTTTCAAGTTGCATATCACATAATTTATTAATATAAATTAGAAAGAGGCTAGGGCCAAGCACACTACCTTGAGGCACACCAAAATCGATGGAAGTTGATGAACTGATCAGATTACCTATTTTTACTCTCTGAGTTCTGTTTCTCAAATAATCTTTAAAAAGATCCAATGCTACCCCTCTAACTCCAATCCTTTCTAATTTAGACGTAAGACGAGGTACAGAAACCGTGTCGAATGCTTTAGCCATATCTAGGAATATACCTATACATTTATTCTTTTTATCTAGTGTTTCCGCTACATGTTCAACTAAATTTGAGATTGCATCTTCCGTTGACATGCCGGCTCTGAACCCAAATTGATTATCAGATAGAAGTTTTTCTTTAGTTAAGAACGAAAGTAGTTGTTTGTTCATAATTTTTTCAAGGATTTTAGACAGAGCCGGCAGTACGGATATAGGTCTATAATTACCTACACTGTTTCTGTCACCCGCCTCATGTACTGGATGAATTAGTGCTACCTTAAATATAGTAGGAAATATCCCTTTTGATATACTTAAATTGCATATATGAGTGATTATTGGCACCAATTTTTCCCTGTTAGCTTGTAAGACTTTTGTAGATATCCCGTCCCATCCTATAGCACTATCTTTCTTCATACCCTTTAATATAGCGTCAACCTCAAGGGCATCCGTATCAAGCATAACCATGGAATTGCAAGTAAGATCTGATTCAAGATTGTAACTATCAGGTATATTAGGGTTTCTAATACTTAAAATGTTGTCCGCTAGTTCTTTACCAATGTTCGAAAAAAAGGTATTAACATAATTAGCTGAATCAAGAGGTGTGTTTTTTATGGTCGTTAGTTCAATTGGAACTGGTTTTTGTGTTGTAGAATTAGTGATAGTCCTGATTGTTTCCCAAGTTTTCTTAGGATCATGTGCATTCTTTCTTAGATCAGAACGATCATTTTCTTGTTTGAGACGCTTTAATAAATCGTTGCAATAGTTTTTGTAATTTCGATATCTTTGTTTTAGTTCCATATCATCAGGTGTTTTTCTCAATTGCAAATGCATGTCATCTCTCTTTATAATACACTTTATTAAACCAGGCGTTATCCAAGGTAAACTTTAGATCATCTTCATATCAATACCTTGAACACACTTACATTGAAGTCAGAGGAAAGCTTGCAAGAGTTACTATTGGCATTATACAAGGTCAAATGGGACATAATCGGCCTCAGTGAGGTAAGACGAATGGGTGACCGAATTGAAGAGTACAACGACTTTATACTATACTACAAAGGCGAGACAAAGGGAAGACATGGAGTGGGCTTTATGATAAATAAACATCTGAAGAACTGTATTGATGAAATTTTGGGAATATCTGAAAGAATCGCAATCTTAAACATTACCCTGCCTTCCTACAAAAACAAGTGGACCATTATACAAGTTTACTCGCCAACCGAACAAGCAAGCGTAGAAGAAATTGAAAACTTTTATCATCAACTTAACGCAGCCATAAGTGATCATGCATCAAGGAACTTGATAGTAATGGGCGACTTCAATGCCCAAATAGGCTCTAGACATGAAAGTGAAAATAGTATTATTGGACCATACACCATTGGAAAAAGGAATAGAAACGGAACACTACTAGTAAACTTTTGTCTGGAACACAATCTAACAATCCTGAATAGTATATTCAAAAAAGATAAGAATAAAATATGGACTTGGATATCACCAGATGGCAAATACAAAAACCAAATAGACTACATTCTCTCTAACAATCGAAAGAATTTTGATGACTGTGGCTTGATTTGCAACCTAAACTTCAACACCAATCACCGAATGGTGAGAGCAAACCTCAGAATAAACCAACCTAAGAAATCAAGACGCCATATAAAATCCACTTTTTCCTTGAAAGAAGATACACTACAAATGCTTAGCACAGACCTCAAAGATAAACTCGAATATTTTAATATAGCAACTCAACAATTTGAAACCCAGGAGAAATACAATTATCTACAAAACATGCTAAATAAAACAGTTTCAGAGAGCAGGAACGCAGGCGCACTGGGAAACAGTATTAAAATATCAAACGAGGCTTCAATGTTACAGGAAGAGAGAGCGCTGCTTATAAATGTTAGAAATAAATCTAAGGAAACAAGACAAAGAATATCGAACTTGTCAAAACAATTAAGAACCCAGCTCAGGAAAGACCGACTGACTAAAAGAATGAAAACATTTGAAGACAATATTATTAGAACTGGTGGAATTAAGAAAGCCATAAAAAGTTTAACAAACAAAAAAAGACTGGATCCCAAACATTAAAAACAAAAAAGGAGTGTCAAAAACTAAAAGACCAGACATTATCCAAACAGCAACAGGCTATTATAGAGACCTTTATGCAAGGCAAACAAATGAAATTGATATTGTACTTAGTGACAATTCTGATGTCCCACCAATACTTGAAGTGGAAGTTGAGAAGGCAATCAGATCACAGAAAAGAGATAAGGCTCCAGGCCCTGATAATATAAGCAATGGAATTCTACTAGGAACAATTAGTGCAATAACACCTACACTAACCACTATTTTTAATAATGTGCTAACAACTGAAACCATACCTGCTCAATGGACAACCTCTAGTATAATACTGATACATAAAAAAGGAGACCGGAGCGATGTGGGCAACTACCGACCCATAAGCTTAATGTCAAATATTTACAAAATATTTGCTAAAATCATACTGAGCCGCATCACAAAAATTCTGGATGAAAACCAACCTAGAGAACAAGCAGGATTTAGGAGCAAGTACTCTGTAGTTGACCATGTGCATGTTGTTAAGCAAGTATTCGAAAAGTACAACGAATTTGGCCTGCCATTTTACTGCTGCTTCGTGGACTACTGCAAGGCCTTCGACTCCTTGGACCATGGGAAAATCTGGGCTGCCTTAAAGAATCAAGGAACTGATGAAAAATATATCAGACTAATAAGAAATATTTACACGGGCAGTACAGCAACAGTGAAATTGGAAAGGGAAGGGGACAAAATCAACATAGAAAGAGATGTCCGCCAGGGGGATCCACTGTCGCCAAAACTCTTTACAGCAGTGCTGGAGGAAGTATTTAGACAAATCGAATGGGAGCAGCATGGTCTAAAAATCAACGGAGAATACCTCACAAACTTAAGATTTGCTGACGACATCATTCTTTTTGCTAAGTCCCCCCAGGAATTAACACGAATGCTCATGGACCTGGACACTCAAAGTAGACAAGTTGGTCTTACTATGAATACACTCAAAACTAAAGCAATAACCAACAGAGAGAAAGAACCAATTAAACTAAATAATACCACAATTGAATATGTAGAAGAGTATTTATACCTCGGCCAAATAATCTCAACAAAAAACATATCCAGCAAAGAAATAGAGTCACGAATTGGAAACGCCTGGAAACAATACTGGTCATTCAAAGATATAATGAAAGATAAGAAAATGAGTACTGCTGTGAAAGGGAAACTCTTCAATACCTGCATTCTACCCATACTAACTTATGGGTGCCAAACATGGGCTCTCACCAAAGCTCATCTCACTAAGTTACAAACATGCCAAAACAGTATGGAGAGGAGCATGGTGGGGAAGAGGAGAATCGAAAAAACTAGGCTCAGCTTAATCAGGAAAGCAACAAAAACGCAGAACGCGGCACTTAAAACAAAGCTCCTGAAATGGCGATGGGCTGGCCATACACTCCGCGGAACAGACAAATGGAGCAAGATTATTAGCACCTGGTACCCCAGAGAAGGGAAAAGAAGACAGGGAAGGCAGATTAAAAGATGGGATGACGAAATTACTGAAGTAGCAGGCAAAACGTGGACTAGGATGGCACAAGATAGAGTGGAGTGGAAAAAGTTGGAGGAGGCCTTTGCCAAAGGGCACACAGATTAGTATCAAACTTAAAAGATGGAAACTTCAATAGAATTATATAAATTGTAATAAATAATCTGATACAGGCTATAAATAAATAAATAAATAAATTACATAAATTCAAGTATCTCAATCCCGCTAATAAACCACAATGTTGTGGCCTCACACACACTTTTCAGGAAAACGGATCAAAATTCAAAGTAGAAGTATGTTATTGAAGACTTTAAATAAATGTTGCCAATGCAAATGTAAGAGAAAAGATAAAACTGTATGTAAAAAAGTGTT
Organism: Polyploca ridens; assembly: GCA_951394255.1. Taxonomy (NCBI): domain Eukaryota; kingdom Metazoa; phylum Arthropoda; class Insecta; order Lepidoptera; family Drepanidae; genus Polyploca; species Polyploca ridens. The sequence goes on along the minus strand of OX596243.1, from coordinate 3,905,848 downwards.
TTCCGTCGTTCTACAATGTAATTTGTATGCGCTACGAATATCGTAGGCGCTCTACGGACACGTAGACTCTCGTAGAGGCGAAGACTCGTAGCATAACCGACACGCTTAGTATTCCGTTTGCGGAGTTATTGATAAAAGCCAGTGAATAGTAATGTATAAGTACTTTTGAATTATGAAGACAATATCTTGGTAGTCTGTAGTCAGTCCTTATATTATATGTCTGTATGTTTCTACAGCTACATTGGAACGATCGACATTTCAAGTGAAACCACGAGGCACATCTAGTTTTAAAAAAGGTTTTGCTATCTAAAAACGCATACCCATTTCACAATCATGTCAAATCAACAATAAAGTCGGTCAAATCATGTGCGAGTGCTGAACCGGAAAAATGCCATAAAATCGTCACTTCCACGTCTCTCAAGGGTTTCCCATTTCGTACACAATGGGGAAATCAGAAAACGTTCAACATTTCACCATATTATACAACGATTGGAAAAGTTACTGCGCTGTATGAAAAAAGGAAGATTTCTTTATTGCTTCTTTATGTTGGGAGTTTGGAACATCTTTCTTGTCATATATGAAAAAATGTTGTGAAATTGCTGGGAAACTAAATTCTTGTTGGACAGATAGCGGCGAATCAAAGTTTTGTACCGACAAGGTTGATGATTTTCCCAGGTTTTTGTGCATAATATTTCTATTTCATGATTTACTAGAAGTGAAACAAAAACGAGAACTAATACAAAAATAATGTAATAAAATTGGTGAAAAGTTCAAAATTTCACTACACTATTACATTATTATAATCGTATTATACAAGCTTTTATTTAGTTTTACCTGTCCGGTGTCTGAAATCGAATTTTGCAAGTTAAATTTGACCCACTTCCCAGTGTCAGATTGAGCTGAAATTTGGTATACATTAGATATTGGATGACAATTTAAGTACAGACAACAAAAAGTACAGTCACCATAAAAAGCTTGTGTTAAAAATTTTAGTACTTGTTTCTAGGTATTTTTAGACACTATGTCGGATTAATAGTACATTATGATACATGTATGCACAGTTGGTTATTACACTCGAGGTGGTATTAAGGATTAGGGAGCCGAGAGTGTAATGATCAATACCACGCGTGTCATACGACGTTTATCAACACACTTGTGAGAAAAAAACAGACTTTTATTTTTTTAAGTAGATTTTTTAATTATAATCAACCAAGCCACACATATATCACGTGCATGAGGTACAAACTTAACATAATCTGGATTATACCTGTCATAAAACTGTGCGGTAATGTAAAGTAAAAAGCACTATTAGTGCGTAATAAGCTGCATTAAGCTACAAAAAATGGTGCAATAAATGTCACCATCATACATATATATTTTTTCGTGTAGTTGTGTAAAAAGAACTAATGCTCGAGTAACCACACATACATTTACACTATTATTATGTTAATTTAAATATCACATATCATACGAAGTCCGAGGTAAGCTTGTACATGAAAGCTTTCATGTAAACATACCTTTGTAGTGAAAATTATACTTTATACCTACTGTAGCAGATGTTTTAAACGTTTACAAAGGATCCTAATTATAACCATAATAAACATTTTCATACCCCGGCTCCATTCACGTTTCTAGAGATTTTTTTGTCTTTATTCTTCATTTTAATGATCCCAATATTCTATACGACAGTTGTATAGAATAATTCTTCACTATAATATTATACGTGATATATGTGATAGTTTGAATGGATGTGAGGATCACATCTTCATCCTTTGTGAAGATGTTTGTTAATCTTTCTCGCATAAACTATTAAACGGATTTGAATGAAAGGCACACAAAGTATGTTCAGAATACTTTTTATCCCGAAAAAATATACGTTCAAGGAACGTGGGTGAATCCACGGGAGACAGCGAGTATAATATAAACACGAAATTTTGGGAGTATGTTACTATTTCAGGGATCGACGGCTAGACGGATTTGGATGAAATTTGGCACACAGATAGAAAAAAACCTGGATCAATTTGGAATATTTTTCATCCCGAGAAAACAATATGTTCATCGGGAACGCAGGTGAAATCGGGAGGCGGAAACTAGTCCAAAATATTGTGTGTCAAGATCCATCAAAATCCGTTCGACTATAACGGCATGATTTAGCAACTAATATACACATAATTTTATATTTTATATTATTAATGGAATGTGGATGTACGACTAACTTTGGTAAAACAGTTGTCTAATTCATTATGTTTGTAAACTAGTACAATTGTTACTACGTTTGTTGTTGAAATAACAATTTGTAGTGTTTTGTTTTGGTTTTGTTACTTGACGAGTATTTGGTGCAAGGCATAAGGAAGACGCGACTTCAGTTATATATATATAACTATATATTCAGTTATTATATATTTATCATTGCTGTCATCAGGTAGATATGGTACCTGTTGTGTGAAGGAATTCACTTCTATGATAAAACCACCTGCACAGTATTTATTACATTTATAATTTCCCACTGCTGAGCACAGGCCTTCTTGCACAAATGAGGGTGAAAGGGAATGAGAGTGGGTATGCGTGGTGGAGTATCTGCTCCACCACGCATACCCACTACGGATTGAAGGAGGTAGGCTAGTGGTCAACCTACTGTTGGAGTTTTCAAGCCGCCTAGGAGGCCTCTTACTAATTTAACGATTATCACAATTAAGTGATAACTAGGACCAACGGCTTTAAATGCCTTCCGAAGCACGGAAACGCTCTATTTGAAATACCACTAGCCGGTCACCCGTCCGGTACAGGCCACAACGGTCGGTGGTAGCTTAAATTGCCAACAGATTAAGAACGGCTAATGCATGCTACACCATGAGCGATTCTTAATATGGATTTATACACGTTTGATCGCATACATTTGATGTCAAAATACACACCTTAAAAATATACAATTTTATCATTATTTGATCTTTAATTATCAGTTTAAGAGGAAATGCTGGTGGCGTTTGTTCCATACAAACGTAATCCTCAGTTTCCTCTCTGGATAATGACACTAGAGCAATGATTATTTTATCATGTAATCTGTAAGTACCACTGTATGTCTCTCGGTTGTGTTTTTCTCCATAAATTAATTATCATAAGAATTAGGAACCTTCTAAAATCACAAAAACTTACCATTTTTAACGCCCTTATCAGACGTCCAGCGAATAAATTTGACGAATATAGTGAAACAAAGGAAAACCGACAGACTTAGCCAAAGCCTTTCTTATTATGATTCTTGTTTTTTTTAAATCGATCCAGTTTTGGAGGAGGAAACCGGGGATTACGAAATAGCGATTTCGTCTAATTTAAATAGGTATAATCGTCCAAGCTGTAGTTATCTCTATCGCCCTCGGGCGAGATAGCTCGGACACAGCGATATGGTAAAAACCTATTTTTCAGATTTCTTGCAGCCATCCTTTCCTCTTAAGGTGCCCATTATGGAGCCTCACGCGGAGGGTACTTTAAAATAAGTGCTTTTTCGTAATTGAAGTCCAACTTAATTATTAACCCCCTTATTCATAATAAAGTTAACAAACGTTGATTAGCTAAAATTCCGAAGTCTTTATCTGACTGGTGACATTTGGTGATCGAAAGAGTGAGACGGGGCATATTACACTGATTTAGTTAAAAAGCGATTAGGAATAAGGGAGTAAGAGATTAACTTGTAAGGGGTATATGGGGACCTTGAGTTGCCCTAAGTTTAAAATAATTGTAATTAGTTACATAATGAGGTAAAAAATTTATATAATTTAAATGATAAAACATCTACGTATCTTGTAGGTTCATATGTAAATAAATAAAAGTTTTGAAAAGAAAACCTTCGGAAGGTTGCATTGACACAGCCGGCATTATACGAGTAGGTTACTCAGCAATTACTCTTTTCAAAACGTTTTTATTTATTTATTACATAACTTACAACAATTGCGTGCCCCGGCGCAGGGTTACGATACAATTGAATATTCTGTGGCAGAGTGGATTGAATAGTATACCGTTGGCTGGCTACCAGTTTCAAGTATGTTACCAAGCGTTACCTACAGTAGGATCTTTTTCGAGCCCTTTTACCTTTTCCCTTCTAGTCTTTGTCTGCTAACCAGCTTTTGCCAAATCATCGATGGTAGGAAAATACCATATTTTTGCAATGCATTTTTTCTTGCATTTTAATTATGATATGTACTTATTGTTATATTTATTGAATAAACGCAAACAAAGTTTTGATTACTTTTATTCGCGTGTACACATAACTTTATTTTTTTACTTTTATTATTAAGAACTCTTGGAAGCTATTTCCTGATATATCTTTATTTCTTTACACGTGTAACAAAAGGTCGATCGACCTATTGTGTAACATGACGCTTTTCTCATTAAAAATACTGAGAAACTCGATTATTACTAAGGAATTATAAAAAAAATATGCTGGTAAAGAATTTCATTAAATGAGGATGTAGATACAGAAAATAATGATTTCATTGTGTTTAATTTATTATAATTCAAACGAATAGGATTTCAAGTTATTATAAATAATTAACGAAGAACTTGATTTAAAACGTATGAGTTAAATATAAGTTCGAGTAGATGTGCTCCGCGGCTTCACCCTTTATGTTATTTAGCCAACCTTTTTGTACTGTAGTACCCAACTGATATGGCGCGTCGTGAATCTTCGTTCGTACAGAAAAAAAGTATGGCCCCGAAGATTAACGAAAGAATGATTAAAACTTACAATCAACCTTAGATCTCTACTATAAGGTAAATAATATACTGCGGCTGTTAATTCCGTCTCACTCGCAAGTCACGCCCCTCCGCACGGAGCGCGCTACCATGGCAGCAGCTGCCGACCAATAGCGTTTCCCGAGCTTTGAAAATGAATCTGTAAGCGCACAAAGCCTAGAAGGAACTAAATTTCAAGTTCATCTATCGGAATACACCGATAGGTGATATATGATTGAGGGTGGTAGCCAGCCAGATACTACAAAGTACCCTACCACTATGCTATGGTTTCCTAACGATGTTTTCCTTCACGGAAAGCTCAAGCTCATTGTAGGATTCGAACCCGGGACATTCGTCTCGTCATCCGACGTCACTACCACGTGAGCTATTATCGCCTTAAACCGACATAATACCTTTCTCAATAAAAATAGCTAACAAAAAATAATTCCTTAAAGATAAAAAAGATAAAGATTTTTTATTTGCACAAAGTATGGTACATGAAAGGTTTTACAAAAAAATATTATGAGCATACATACTTTGCCATATAATTGGCATGCAAAATATTAATATGATTTCCTTCTGAGATTAGCGCGTTCAAACACAATAGACATACAACTCTGTGACGTTATAATATTTATTAGTTTGTGGTTTAGCTACATTTGACGGGTCAGTTGGCTTGTTTGGTTAAGATTCCACCTATCATTTGACGACCCAGTTGGCGCAGTTGGTTAAGGTTCGCCTTACGCGCCGCAGGTCGTGGGTTCGATTCCCACACAGGACATGCATTTGTGTGCATGAACATGTCTGTATGTCCTGAGTCTGGGTGTAATTATGTATATTAAGTATGTATTTACAAACAAAAAGTAGTATATGTATTATATCAGTTATCTGGTTTCCATAGTACAAGCTCTGCTTAGTTTGGGATCAGATGACCGTGTGTGAGGAATGTCCCAGGATATTTATTTATTTATTTATTTATATTTATCACGCCGCAGGTCGTAGGTTCGATTCCTAAACAGGACATGCATTTGTGTGCATGAACATGTCTGCATGTCCTGAATCTCATCTGGGTGTAAGTATTTACAAAAAAAATATTGTATATTATGTAGTATATCAGTTGTTTGACTTCCATTGTACAAGCTCTACTTAGTTTGGGATCAGATAGCCGTGTGAAAGATATTTATGTATTTATTATATTGAAAAGTTGTTAGTAACTAACTTAAGGCGGTTAACATACTGCCAAGCATCATGCTGCATGTTGCGTGTCAACGAACGAAAATGAACGCGCCTGGATGCATTTTCTGTGTGTTGGACTGTGCGTGTTTTTTATACAAACGAAGATACTTATAAGCAACGTGAAAACACGCATTCACGCGCTACGCTACGTGGTGCGTGACAGTGTGTTAACCGCCTTAGAAATAAAATTGAATGAAGGACGGAGTTTCCTCGTTAACATCTGCGCGTACCGAATAGCGTAGAAGCACATAGCGTGACAGAGTTCCAAGTTTAGTCAATATCAACCACGTCATTTTCGTTCTTAAATCGGGAGATAAGGTTTGCAATTGTTTAATACAGTGATAGGAAAACACGTTACGTTTGAAAGAATTGAAAGAAGCATTTTATTTTTGCGCGCCATTCGACGCAGACATTAAATAACATAATAAAAAAAAAAGAAAAAAAAATATACACACAAAATATACACTCTTATATCATATATGTTTGGGCTCTAATTCGAAATGAAATGTTGCATCAGCCCATAAAGATGCAGAAAAGCTTCATGCTGCTTATTTAGATTTAGTTTCAGTTTTGTAAAACACTGGTTTGGAGTCAATCAAACTGAGTTAAGTACAAAAACTCCTCCCTACGACAAAACCGTCTTAAGATACCGAATAGATATCATCATTATCAGCCTATAATGTTCCACTGCTGAGCACAGGCCTCCTTCCAAATGAGGGTGACAGGGAATGGGCAGATATTCCACCACGCGTACCATGTATTGGTGGAGGTAGGCTAGTGGTCAACCTACTGTTGGATTATTCAAGCCGACTAGTAGGCCGCTCCCCTCCAGTTGTTGTTTGAAATACCACCACGAGTGCTTCGCGAATTCTGTTAAATAAAACCCCAATTCCTATTTATAAATCGTTTCTACACACGTGTAGGAAAAAGTATCTCCTTTTGCCGATAATAGAGTGAGGAAATCAATCTATCATGTTTCTTTCAGCCGCCTCGTGAAATATTGTATTTCAATATAATATACTAGGAGGTGACGACAAAAATGGTAACGATAAGGTAAATGGGTGAACTCTGGTTCATCGGATAGAGGATACCTCTCTGATGCCATATAAGTCGGTCTGCCTGCACCAAGTGGTTGCGTTGTCTAGATATGGCGTCTGAAAAACTGTTTATCGTGACCAAAAAAAAACGATAAGGTAAATGGCTGAACTCGACGTAGAAAGTAAGTACTAGTTGTACTGATGTCAATTTAAAAAAAACTGACCAAATATTCGGTTGCGTTATCTAGATATGGCGGCTGAAAAACTGTTTATCGTGACCGAAAAAAAATGATAAGGTAAATGGCTGAGCTCGATGAATCATGGAAGTATTAGTGAATACTAGCCTAGTAATAAAAAAACTGACAAAAATTTTGGTTGCGTTTCGTAGTTATAAGCAATCTACGTAACAGTTATCACTATGGATAATTTGAGTGTTTTACGGTTTTCTCGGAATTTGCATTGTCAAAAATATGAAAATGATATCGGTGAGGGAGGGGGGCGCCCTCCTTTATACCTCCCGCCGCCCCGCCAGCAGTGAGCGGTTATATTCATCTTCGTTTATAGTTTGAGTATTATATGAAATAAATGCTTAGTTGTCTGGTAGGCATGAACCTATAGTGATGTTGTTGGCGGCAACACGCCAACAATTATTTTCCATCTATCGTACGCAAAAAATAACTGCTGTTTGGAATTTTGAAATCAATATAGTATTAGTTATTTAAGACATTAAATTTTATTCGGACATAATATTTATGAATTTAGATTTTTATTGTAACGTGTCGATAGTTTTACAATTATTATAGAATCAACAATTTACTTTAATTTATTGACTGGCGAAAGACTACTGGGAGTTTATCAACAGGCATTGCTCCATATGTTCCATACATATCTTGCGCGTAATATGCTGATCCAATTCTACTTTTGAAGGTGGCATTGAAGAAGCATCAAAATTCATAAGACTTGTAAAATTTCTCATTTTTTTTATTAGGTTTGTTTATTTTTTTTAAAGCATCTTATGGCGATCTTCGTTGACTGAATTGACATAGTTTTGCAGCCATACATGTTGCAAACAATCGGATTTCCGAGGCCCGAGCAACTTTCGTGCATTTGCGCCCCTTATGGCAGTCTCGGAAGCTGACCCAGAGTTAAGCTCAAGATATTCGGGTCCAATGTGAAGTCTGTACTTCTTCTGTACGGGTGTGAATCATGGAAAGTAACCAAGGCCATCTGGCACCAGCTCAAGATTTTTGTCAACCGATGCCTTCGCCAAATTCTCGTTATCCACTGGCCCGAGAAAATCTAGAACGTAGAGTTCCGAGAACGCAGCTACGAAACACCGATCGACCAACAGATCAAGCGTCCCAAATGGAACTGGATTGGCCACACTCTCCGAAGGGACCCCGACCCAAACAGGCAATGGACTGGAATCCGCAGGGGAAACGAAAGCGTCGCCGTCCCAAACAAACCTGGCGTCGCACTGTGCTTGACAAAGCGAAGAAGATCGGGAAGTCTTCAGAGTTTCCAGAGTTTCTGTATACGCCCTCTGCCCCATCTAGGGGACAAAGGATCATAATCCATGTCGCAAACAAATTGTAATTTTTCTCATGTTTTATTGTGCAATGGCTCATCGTCATATAACTCTATTAATGCATCTTGATAATCTTTGTTTTTAGCAAGAATATTATATAATATAAATATTAAGGTGTGCTCGGTATATTAGGCACTGTAAGTAGAATTTCTTCTGTGTAACTGGTAATCAATTATGTGTATCTGGTACTGCGTTTTTCTTAGTAAACTTATGAAATAAAGTGGACGTACTTTTAACTGCTGTAAACTTTTTATAACATGATAAATGATAACTACAAAGACAATCTATGTTATTTGGTAATTATATGTTTGCGTACTTCAGATACGATTACCTCGAATTTGTAACACTTTTTTTAATGCGCTCGTGGTGTAGCATGATTAGCCATTTTTAATCGATCGGCTACCACCGTCGTGGTTAGTACCTAGATGGGCCTAGTGGTATGTCGAATCGAGCGTTTATGTGCTTCGGAAGGCACGTCAAGCCGTTGGTCCCGGTTATAACATAATTATGATAGTCGTGCTTAACGTTAGTAGGATGCCTCCTAGGCGGCTTGAAAAATTCCAACAGTAGTTTGACCACTAGCCTACCTCCACCAATTCGCAGTAGGCATGCGTAGTGGAGTATTGCCCAGTCCCTTTCACCCTCATTTGTGAAAGGAGGGTCAGCAGTGGGATAGGCTGATGATGATGATGATTTTTTTAAAGAGTTCTCGTTAAACAACACAACTTTTTCATTTTTACACTATTTTCACTAATCTGGTACATTAATTCTGACATATTTATAATAAAACACTTTTGTCAACTCGTGAACAGCGCGAGTAAGCGTTGCCTGAACTTGCTTGTAAGCTCGTGCAGGTAACTAGTGCAAAATATCTTTCACAACAATGTTATAATCTTATACTATGTCTGTTGACTCGTGAATGCCACTCAGTGCAGGCGGAGTAGCGGGGGATATAAAGGGAGGGGGTGGCACTAATAACATTTTCATATTTTTGACAATGTAATTTCCGCGAAACCGTAAAACACTAAAATTATCCATATTGATAATTATTACGTAGATCGCTTATAACTACGAAACGCAACCAAAATTTTTGTCAGTTTTTTTATTACTAAGCTAGTATACACTAATACTTCCATGATTCATCGAGCTCAGCCATTTATCTTATCATTTTTTTTCGGTCACGATAAACAGTTTTTCAGCCGCCATATCTAGATAACGCAACCAAATATTTGGTCAGTTTTTTTTATAATGACATCAGTACAACTACTACTTACTTTCTACGTCGAGCTCAGCCATTTACCTTATCATTTTTTTTCGGTCACGATAAACCGTTTTTCAGGCGCCATATCTAGATAACGCAACCAATTGGCGCAGGCAGACCAACTTATTTGGCATCAGAGAGGTATCTTCTATCCGATGAACCCGATTTCATCCATTTACCTTATCGTTACCATTTCTGTCGTGCCCTCCTAGTCTATAATGGAGGACTTTAGATAAGTCTCACATTTCTTACAATAGTGCAACACGACACTGGCTTGAAATATATTGCTTTATGGATGTCGACTTTATTCTGTATACGGATCAAAGACATGTGATAAACTAAACGAAGTTGTTTTGAAACAGTGATCGAATTATAGTTCTATCGATGGTGTGATACATACTGTTTCTGAAGGAAAGAAATTGGTAAAAAAGTACAAGTAAATGAGATCTCAGTATCTATTTAATATATACCAAAGTTCTTTGGTGGGATTCACCACTGGGTATCTTTTTGATAATTTACTAAACGAAATGAGACAGTATTTTTAGATATAATATTGATAGAAAATCTCATGTCATGATTTCTTGTGCCGCCCCGTACGTGCGCCGCTCCTTTCATGCACCGCCCCCTTTCTTGCGCCGCCCCTTTCTTGCGCCGCCCCTTTCGTGCGTCTATTAGATGTCACCAATAATTTGTTGAAAACAAACAATAATTATTATAAAAGATAATCAATGTCAACATTAAATAGAAATAATAAAAACCTTTAGCTACAGTATAAAAATATCAGAATAATTAATCAGGTAATTTAAATGAAGTAATAATACATATTTATATACGGAGAAAATACCTTGCCGTTGATAGCAGCGGCAGTCTCGGGGGAGTTTTCTAATGGTGCGTCCATGCTACGCGAAGCGAGCACGAGCCGAGTCTCGAACGAACAGGATTCGTTCATTGTTCGCGTAGCGTGGACGGACTTGCGAGCCTCAAACGAGCATTCGTCTCGCGCTCGATTGCGCTCCGCTCGAATGTCAGTTTTTTCACAAACACAGGGATTCGCATCGCGCTCGTTGTAGGCACGTTGTAACGTCCATACTTGACACACTCGTGCTCATGCTCGGTTCGCGTAGAATGGACGTACCATATGTATATTGTATATTTGTTGTTATATTTTCTGTTTTCTAATTCTTATAGGTATCTTTAAAGTTAGTTAGTGTCCTTTCCTTAGTTTACGGTATATACCTCAGTGCCAATGTGGGCCACTTATATTTATGACTCTGAACTTACTGACTCAAGACATCTTATCATTCGGAGAGACATATGTTCACTACCATAAATCAATACAACGAGAATCCTAGTTTTGAAAAGTAAAAAAACAAAAAAGTACAAAAACAAAAAGTTGGGTGCTCAAAGCAATTTTGACAATCCTAGTTTTGAAAAATTCCATACAGGACGTTGATCACTTACCATCAGGTGAAATGTCCTGCTTGTTAAATATAAAACAGAAAATATAATATTAGTATTTCATAATATAATAATATATATTTCATGTATTTATAATAGTATTTCACTATGGTATTCATTATATTATTATTTTTTTGTTTTGTATTGCACACCCCCATTTTTACAGTTTATTTTAACTCCTCTCCATCCAAAGGTTGCCTGGTAGAGATCACTTTTAGTGATAAGGCCGCCCATTGTAACACTTTCTTTTTTAAGTTCTTGTATTTTTTTTTCATGTGGTGTAACAATAAAGCGTTATCTATCTATCTATCTATAATAAGTTGAACTGCTGTTTATGCTATCTACTGTGGAGGTTAGTTTCAGGGCTATTTATATCTCAGCGACTTTACTAATGGATGGTTAAATTGTTGATACACGCATATACACTCTTTAATGGGTATCTATAATCACTAGGTAGATTATTATCTTTCGAATCGACATTATATTACGTTATAGCGGCAATAGAAATACACGTTCTGTGAAAATTTCAACTATTTTCCTATTACGGTTCATAAGATACAGCCTCTGACAGAGAGACAGATGGACGGACGGACAGCGGAGGCTTAGTAATAGGGTTCCGTTTGGCACCCTTTAGGTATGGCACCCTAAAGAGAACAGGCCAACCCACATCTACAGACACTGATTCCATTGAAAATATGGAAATATTATATGCTTAAAAGCAGGCAAAATGTAAGCGGGTAATGAAGATTTGCTTTTGTCATTAGTTATCCACGTTACGCAAAGATATCTCGCATAATTTTAATTTCCATAGATTAACATTCAAACCGCCACGAAACCTGAATTACGTTCGTTCACTTCAACTGAATATGTTTGCTCTAAAACACTAAAATCTCTTTATATTTTAACCTCTCTGTTTCAATTTAAATGAAATATTCCACTCTCATTTCCGACTTTAGTTCTCGAATGGAACTCGATTATGATTTCATATAATGTAACAATTTTCTACGTATAATTAACATGTAATTAAATAAATAAAATAAGGAATAATAAGGATAAGGAATGAGTAAATACCTAAGAGGCTTGAAAGTAGCGCCTTTCACTGAAAGGTTGAGACGTGGCTTGGACATGTTATGAGGAGGAATGAAAGCCACGTAACTAAAAGAGTTATGAATATGAAAGTGTATGGATATACTGGGAAAGGAATACCGAAAAAGAGATGGATGGATTGTGTGAAAGATGATATAGGTAAGAAAGGAGTGAATGCTGGTATGACGGATAGAAGAGCCGGATGGAAGAAGCGTACGAGCCGGATGGAAGAAGCGTACGAGCCGGATGGTTGAAGCATATGAGCCGGATGGTTTAAGCATATGAGCCGGATGGAAGAAGGTTGTGTTCGTTACAGTCCCACCATGAAAAGTGTAGATGTGGCTCTCAAGTAGGGATTGCAATCCGGATACTTCGAAATTCGAAAATGACTGAAAAATCCGGATTTTTGGGCCTATTTATAAATCCGAATATTCAGAATCAAATCCGGTTTTTTCGAATTTAAGGTTAGCCCCAGTTACGAGGCGGGAAATTTGAATTTTTTCGAGCTTTTTTTTTTAATACCTTCTTAGATCAATATGGATCTTCATCTATGATATGGATATAGATATTTCAGTGATTCGCGACCAGTAGTTCATTTAGCATATTGTAGAATTGATACTTTTTGTTTAAGATTAACTATTTTTGTACATTTCCCAAAATAGTAAGTTTGACGGTTTTTAGAGAAACCGTGAGAAATGTTCAAATATGGCTCATATTATACAAAAAACATTCATAACACAATGTGCCAAATGAACTTCTACTGACGCTAATCACTGAAACATCTATCCATATTGTTCTACGAAGGTAAAAAAAATAATCTAAAAGATCTTTTAGATTTGTTGATGTTTATCCATAAATCATAATTGACAATAGTTGATAGTTATAATGGTGGTACAATGATGATACAATTCTTATCATTGAATATCCAGTAGATGTAGGTCAGTATTACTCTGACGCACAAATCCGCATAATATTTAAAACTCCTGCGCTTTAGTTCGTGCGATTGCGTTGCCGTGTCTGTTCACGGTGCCTATAAGGTCTATAGTAAAATCTATAAACCGCTCGGCTCACACGCTGCTAGTTGCTCCCGCTCATCCATCTAGCTAGTAGCTAAGTCAACCAGTGAGTTTTAGATGGAGGCGCCGCGCGCGCGGCGCGAGTAACAACTCTGCACAACGTAATATCAAGTATTATAGTTCTAGATGGGTTTCCGCTGAAAGCATTTTGTACATCGGCTGATCTCAGTTTTTTTTTAATTTAGGGTCTGGCACACCAGCCTTCTAAGTAAGATTCCATGATGCTTGAGTCTCTGGTGGTATGTACGCTTGAGTTTCCAATTTTCTGAGCGAACGGTTTATTCATGTGGTCATAGACGGGTGTTCGTCGGACCTTTTGGTAATCAATGCTTCAGGGTTCAGTTCTCTCTGCAACCTTATTTCTGCTGCATATTAACGATCTGGTGAAGCCTGGTATTTTTGGTTACGCAGAAGATAGCACCGTTGTCTATATTTCCAGCGCGCGAGCCACCCGTGACTAGATCGAAATGTTGCGAGAGGCCATGGTAGAGCGTTTGAAAGTGACCTTACAGGCAGTCTCCGATTGGGGCAATGCCAATCTGGTCACTTTGAATGCCACCAAGAGATCATCTCATCTCACTCATCGGAGATGAGACTTTAATTAGGACGTAACTCACGAGCCTCGACGATCGAAGAAAGGTTGCTTGCCTATTCGGTTTTGTACAGGATATATTTGGAGAGTGTCTGCAGGAATTGTTCAACCTTATTCCAACCACCATCCCCATTTTTACTCCGAACCATAAGAAGCCGGGAAAAATTTCACCCATACGTTGTTGACATACCTGTCATGCGGACAGCAAGGGAGTGGAACTTGCTTCCGGCCGGCGTCTGTGTTACCTGACTCTTACAATCTAGGCACTTTCAAGGCCACGGTGAATAGGTTTCATCTGGGTAAGCGTGCTCCAACTTAGGTTTCGTCATTATCCTTAATGACGGTTCAGTGGCCAAACGCAAGTCCATATTTTTTTATTTGAATATTTCCAATATTATTTAATTTTTATATAAAAACAATAAAATAGTACACCCATCTTCAAACTACTAATAGTTTAGAATAAAACTACGCGTACAATTTAAAATTACAAAAGATTGCTAAAATAAATACCGAAATTCGAAAAATCCGGATAATCCGGATTTTTATGTGATGATAAACTTGGAATCCGGATTTGAAAAAAATCCGGATTTTGCAATCCCTACTCTCAAGTGCCGCTTCTGAAACATACCAAAAGGTGCTAAGTGATACGGTGGTAACTAGACAGGTGGATACTATGGTCTCTTCAGAATGATTTCCTTCATTTGAGAATTCGATTGAAGACCTCCGCCATTACATTCAATGTCACAACCACTACACCATTATCGCTTTGTGACTGAAAAAAAATGGTACTGAAAATAAGATGTATCCAATTTTAGTTTTACATTATTTTAACTTCCTAAAAACTCTTGTTTTAATATTTTTGTAACGATATGGGTCCAGATTACCGCAGAACATTTCCAGCAATACGATATAAATTTAGAATTCATCGGGAGAGCTGAAACAGCTTGTTGCAACGAAAATGAAAACGCTTTGTGCAACCGACGAATTAAATTAAGTGGTTTAATGGAAAACTCCATTCTAGCTGATAATTTTTGTGCTTTATTCGCAAAATTGGCTGAAAAACTGCTTGAATAAGCAAAATTTTATTACGTTAAGTAATTAGAAAATTAATAGGATTTGGGAAGCTGTACGTAAATTTTAGGATGTTATGAATGTTTCTAAATTAACTTTGTGTTAAAACAAAAAAATATATATAAGACCAGCGCTGCGAGAATGAATGTATCGACAAATAAATTTATCGATTTTTATCGAAAAATCTGAAATAAATCTATGAGAATGACATTTGATATTGATAACAAATATAGTTTATCGATGTTTTAAGCTTATCGACGATCCATCTAGCCTGTTTTGCTAAATCCTTTCCCATTTCAATTCAAAGGAAAAGCCTTAGTTCTATTTACCAAAACCGAATATTACATAGTAGATATTATTTAATAACATTAGGAAAATTCTGAACAAGTGTAATGAGAATGACCTAATCATAATCTGGGGGCACGGAAGTACCGCCCGCCAAGACAGCCAAGCGAAGCGAAAGGGCACTACCTACCTTTTCTCGAAGCGCTTCGTCGTTTTTTTGAACCCTCATAACTTGGGTTTGGATTATACCAGATAAACAAAATTCTCAGGATATTATGTCAATAGTAAACTTATTAAACAAATTAAGTTTCAATAACATAGCTCTTATAATTTAGATTTTATTGATATCTAAAAAACACCGATTTCGTCACTGACTCAATGATGATCATCAAAACTCATAGGGTACTTCCTGCAGTCCTAGAAAGCTGAAATTTGGTATGTAAGGTTGTATTAGTACACAAACAATTAAAAAATTATAAAACTTGAAAATTACAATAAAAAAAAACATAAGTAACTTACAAAAAGAAGTGAAATCCCACCAAAAACATTTTTATGTAAAATGTTGCCGCCAAGACATATGGCTCGTACTGTCAAAAAGTTATCAGACCTCATGTAGAGCCAAGCTTATAACTCCACATGCACTTACTCTACAAGCCCTAACTTCACAAACTCTACACACCGTATTCAAAATATGTGGCTTGGCCGTTTCACTACTACAAGAACTATTGAATAACAAAAAAGTTATGAACAGTGAATACATTTTTCACCTTACTCCCATGTGACGGTAGCGAAACGGCCAAGCCACATATTTTGACTACGGTGCGTAGAGTTTGTGAAGTTAGGGCTTGTAGAGTAAGTACATGTGGAGTTATAAGCTTGGCTCTACATGAGGTCTGATAACTTTTTGACAGTACGAGCCATATGTCTTGGCGGCAACATTTTACATAAAAATGTTTTTGGTGGGATACGGTCTTTCTTTAGCTGTGTTGACTTATAAAGGTACTTTACTTATATTTATTTAATCGAATTAAAAATCTAAACAAAAGGAAATACAGGAATAGAAATTATATTTCGAAATTTTCGTTTCAAACAAAGGATAAAGGTATCCAAAGAAAGATTTTCGGAGTCTCCTTTGGTTTAATAATTTGCTTTTTAAATTAATACTGTGACTTCAAGGCTTATCTTCAAGGTGCCAAAATTACTTTCTCAGGTTAGTAACTGCTTCGAAGTAATTTGCTTATCTTTTCCTGAAAAGCTAAGTTTAGAACTGCATTATAAGCTTAATTTGTGAATCTTATACTGAACTAACTTCCGTCCCGTGGTTCTACCTGTTCGTGGGGGATTTATTACCTACTATCAAAAGTATTATTTATGTTATTTCAGAACATGTCTACTTCTAGTATGTACTACTTACTTAGTATAAACGAACCGGTGGTAAATTCAACTGTATGTAACAAACGTTCACAAGTGCCTTATCCTGAATAAATGACTTTTTGATTTTGATTTTTTTAAAACAAAATACGGCGTGTTCGAGATACTTATTATTATGTTAATAGGATACATAATTGAAAACATCCGTCCGCGCACTTTTGGTATTCGTTATTTTTGCTATCTCAATCGGTCGTGAGGTGAGAGAAGGCGACGTTTTATTTCATGTGATATTTTTTTAAAAGCTACGTGTATAAATATATTTTCATTATTTCAATTGAATTGAATCTTCAAACAACAATTTACTCATATATTCTTATTAACCAAATATTTGCCAAATAAATTCGATTTACTCGAACGATTTATTTCGTTCGTTAAATTTAGAGCAATTTCATAATGAAATGTAATTTTATTTAGCAACGAGACGTTTTATTTGTCGCTCGTTTCTGGAAATACGCAGAATTGTCTGCGTACAAAGGCACGTAGGTTGGTAGGCTGCAAAGGCTGTGTTAAATCAAGGTAAATCGGAAATCGTAAGTCGTGCGTGTGCCGTATACATTATCGTTAAATTCATTGAAGTACTGTGAATTACTTTTGGGAACTTTTTTCGCCTCTATTTTTAACCATATCCTATTTTATAACTTACAAAAACATGGGTATTTGTGCACTTTGACAGGCTTTACGCGGCTTTAAAATGTCGCTGAACAACGTTTCCTAATCATGTTTACTTTCTTCGGTTGAGGGAAAACATCGTTAAAAGCAACCTACATTTAAATCCGTATGTATAAACTTAGAAGCTCAGAAATTTACCGTTGAGAAGCTTGCAAGTTGCAAACCACTGCAGTTACAAGATTTATTCGCTCTCTAGAAGAAAAAAGAAATCATAGCTGATTTTCGAAAGCTCTACTAAGTGAAACAGCTCAGCGAATTGTAGCTGTCTGATTTACTTTATATACTTTTCTACACATAGTACCTTTTCCTTTTTTCACACGAGCTTACTTCCTAGAAAAACAGATCATATTTCACAAGGGCAGGCAATTTTCTAAGGTCCGGCGGTAATCAGAATGTGTAGTGGCCCTTCCGCTAGGTGAGTATGGACACCAATCATGATTACGGGAGCTGAGACCTTCACTAAATAACTACAGCTGCCGGTTCTACAAAATTATAGAGAGAAGCAAAATGGTTGGTAGGAATTTTTATTACTTGGTTTTTTACGTGGGAAAGAAATAATATTTTGAGAGTATTTTATGCTTTATTTAAATATTCAGATTTTTTTGTCTTCGAATGTCTTCAGCTTGAGAGATATAGTTTTATATAGGTATTGATAGAAGCGCTCGTAGTGTAGCATGATTAGCCGTTCTTAATCGATCGGCAAAGTTAAGCTACCACCGTCGTGGTCGGTATCTGGATGGGTGACCGCCTAGTGGTATTTTAAATCGGCGTTTCCGTGCTTCGAAAGGCACGTAAAGCCGTTGGTCCCGGTTATCACTTATTTGTGATAGTCGTTAAGCTAGTTAGATGCCTCCTAAGCGGCTTGAAAAATTCCAACAGTAGGTTGACCACTAGCCTACCTCCACTGATTCGCAGTGTGGTGGTGTATTGCCCATTCCCTTTCACCCTCATTTGTGAAAGGAGGCCTGTGCTCAGCAGTGGGACATTATAGGCTGATGATGATGATTGTTAGAGCATATTTTTAACAAAGATTTTCAAAAAGACACACATAAAATAAATATGAGCCGTTGATAGCAATGAAGAAAGAATACATACAGATTAAATAAATGTTAAGTCTTCCAAATCTATTTAAAAATAAAATACCAAACCTCTGTTTGTGAAATAAATTTGCATTGATATCGGTATAGTTATTTTGGTTTGGCAACACCACAATCCTTTCAATACTTGAGACTTGCATACGCTTAACCTTGTAGTAGTGTTGGTGGAATGTCGATAGATGATGTCGATGAATGAAGAGAGCTGGAATTTCTTTCGGTTGGTAGGCTTGTGTCTGACCATAGTCTCACATAGGTGTGATGATACGGCCGATGGTGGCAAGCATACAAAGCCAGGGGAACTAGATGTAACTGCCAGAAAACACTGTTTGGCGACAGTTTGAGCCTTGAGTAGCAAGCCAGTCGGATACTACAGAATTCGATTAGTCTTATGAACCTTGTAAGTTATCTATGACGTTACAACAAAATTATTTCTATAAATAAGATTTCAGAGCTAGTAATTTTTTATGGTACAAAAATGTACATACTACAACTATCGATAGTTTATCGACTATGTCAATAGAATACGTCACTATTTGATAGCGATCGCGAAAGAGATTGGAATCCGGGAATAGGTCTCCATACACCGATTACCGATACATAATACCTACTACAATTTTCGACGATGCGGATTTTGTAAAATTAACTTTATTTATTGGGTAACGCTTTGTTTCGTGGAATTTTATCATAGTGTATTTTTAAAATATCTCATGTGAAATAGATGTGAAATAGATATCGTTGTAGCTTTATCAAAATAGTGCAATATTGCGACAGTCCCATAAGATATATTTTTTATATAAACCACAAAAAATGGTACAAGAGGTAGCTAATATTTTAACGCTGAAGAATTCGTATGTATGTTTGAACACGCTAATCTCAAGGACTACTTATTCGATTTCAAAACTTCTTATTGGGTTTTATAATACGTTTATTGAGGAAACTTAGGTATAGGATATATAATACCACGCTAATACGGGTGAAACATCGAAACACGGCTAGAATTGTTTTTTTTTAAGATTCTTAACACCACCGTATTTTGCCATCCAAATGGTCCTTTGATTCGATTAAGAGGGACTTGGAATTTCCACTTATCCCAAGTACCAACACTTAATATGGGATTGAAACGGAAAATGCAGAAACGGTCTCTCGAGGAAGGTGGGGAAATATTTGGAGAAATTGTATGTGACAGACTCTACGTTCAGAGTGGGTAGGTACTTTAATAAAATGGTACATACTCCATTGGCTTTTACAAATAAAAGTCACTTTCTTGCCGATTCTTCTCTTACAATTATAGAAATAATTTAAGTTATTAAAAATCTCTTAAAAATGTCTCTTGAAAATTATTTTCCAATCAATACACCAATTTCTCACTTGTATACCACACTTTATTAGCATGTAACTACATGAACAATTTTATAATCGTAATGTTACCACAAACGCAATAGTAATAACTCACAAACACGAGATTTTACGCAATCTCAATCGCACCCTTGGGATATTTAGCAGCTTGAACGATCTCAACCTATATTAAGTAATAGCTGAAGCGTACGGTTTCAGCCGAGAGGCACACATATTCCCTAAACACCTATTGTGTGAATGCAAGCCTGATACCAGAACATTATTGCCCCGGGAAACATAATTTAACATGGATGAGTAGAAAACTAATATCTTGGAAAATATTGTTGCTAGAAAAATACTAAGTTTACCTACATATTGTTACTATTTGGTCTACATAACTGAGTACAAAGAGCCTTATTCTATAAACCTTGTGTGGAGAGAATTTGCAGGATCGGCAACGTGCGAGTAATAACCCTGATGTTGCAAGCGTCCATAGGCTACGGTAACCACTTACCATGATGCGGGCCGTAAGCTTGTTTGCCACCTAAGTAGTATATAATAGTACATTATGATACATGTGTGCAAAGTTGGTTATTAACACTCGAGGCGGTATTAAGCCGAGAGTGTAATAATCAATGTACACGCGTGTCATACGACGTTTTTCAACACACTTGCGAGGAAAGAAACAGACTAACTTGTATTTTTTTAAGTAGATTGTTTAATTGAATGATTAACCACACAATAAGAACGTTAACAAATATGGCGCGCAAGTTATTTTTTACAGCCGTGAGCTGTCAAACTATTTTACCCGTTTAAATTAAGAATGCTTGGCCTACACACGTATCACTTGCAGTGTGGACAAAATTATCATAATCGGGATTATACCTATCATAAAACTGTGCGGTAATGTAAAGTAAAAAGCACTAGTGCGTAATAAGCTGCATTAAGATACTAAAAACGGTGCAATAAACGTCACTTTACGAGCGAGTGTTTTGAAAAATAAATAACATACACAATTTTTGAATTATTATAGAAATTATAAAGAAATATTTTTCTAGAGTCCGGCATCTTAACATAGAGAAAAAACGTCTATGTTAGACCATACTAGCATTTTGGATACTTAAATATAAATATTAGTAACGCAACCAAGCTCTCATATAATCCCAGCAGAGATCTTTGAAAGAAAGCAATAATATTTCTATATAATTGTTTACTTTTGCTGTATTATTATACTAAGCAAAACAAATTCAGAGCAAAGCCAATTTCTACTGTATTCGTAAGCAATTCTCGATACACACTTGAACACAGCAAATTCGATTAACTTTGAATTGAAAAAAAATTACTTATTTACTTGTAAAGTGCGATAATTTGATTTACTTGTCATCATATTATTATTTTAACTTAATAATTTTACACTAAGTTTTCTTTTAATAGGAGTAGAAAATATTATTAAGAATATTATTTACTTTGGGTTGATTTTTCAATGGCCAGTTAAGCGGTATCTAGCGGTTAAACAGGTTTTGTATAGATTTATTGGAAGTTTGAAAAATGGGCGCTATAGAATAGTATAATTTTGGTGTTTGCTTTTAGGGTTTCGAGTATCAATGAGACAATGAAGTGCATAAAAATGTATTCAAGCAATTATAAGAATATGAATATATGAGCTTTTTCCGCCAACGCGTCAGCTTGGCTATCCAAAGAGGAAACGCTGCCAGCCTTCTGGGAACCCTGCCGTTAATCGGAAGCAGCGGCAGGCTTGAGGAAATTTTCTATATATAGATTGTATTTTGTACATATTTGTTGTAAATAAAGTTCTACCTTATTAAACAGAATATGAATATATAGAATATAGTATCAGGGACAAAGTTCGCACACGTCCATCTTATACACACACTTCTGTATATGCTATAATAGGAAAATGCGTGTTAGACAAAACTTTCTTCAGTACGTGCAACGAAGTCTGGTGTTTACGAACAACACATAAAGACTAATGTCGCTTAAATGCTGAACTGTAGGTAATAAATCTCAGCCTTACTGCCTTCATTAGGCCGCGGTCCTATTTTCGGAGGCTAATAACAAAAAACCCTTTTTATTAAGGGAAGCTAACTAAATAAGCCGATAGCTGAGCGTTAGGCTTTATTGCTCCATAAAAACCGTTCCGAGGAGCGATTCGATGTGTCGTGTGCGATTATCCTTAGCTTGTGGTCTCGCTTGTTATCTGATTTATTATTGGAATCTATTTTTGAAGGAAATGTTTTTTCGGAAATTTCGATAGTGTTTTTTTTTTTTATACGACTAAATCGGTAAACAAGCATACGGCCCGCCTGATGTTAAGCGGTTACCGTAGCCATATGGACGCTTGCAACACACAAAGCATCGCTCACGCGTTACCGACCTTTCCCCCCTCCCCGATGAGCTCTGGCGACCTTACTCACGCGCAGGAACACAACTTTACACAACATAAAGTTATTTGGCTGCGGTATTCTGTAAGGTGGAGGTACATCCCCAGTCGAGCTGCTCTTTGAGCGAATAAACGCTATGCTCTACCTCTCTTAAAGGTTTTATTTTAAAGTGTTTTATTTTTATTGATATATTATAAGAAAGCAAGATAACTTTTAATAAATAAACATTTTATTCCACTAGGGTGGCAAACAAGCATACGGCCCGCCTGATGGTAAGCAGTTACCGTAGCCTATGGACGCTTGCAACACCAGGGGTATCACTCGCGCGTTGCCGACCCTGAAGAAACCTCTTCACAGCATGGGGTTCTTCACACCCTTTGTGAAGAACCCCATGCATTGAGAAAACAACGGCTCCCTGCCGTGGTGGCTCATTCCGCACTCCGAGCGTCCGCGGAAGAAAACTCCTTTTAGTCCGCGCAGTTCGAAACAATTCTGGTTTCAATGTGTGTGGATGGACTCCCCGTCGATGGCGATTATACCCGCAGTATCATACCTAATACCTCTATTTTTTATTTTAATGTCATCCAAATTTATTTAGCTAATTTTTATGGTGTAATTAATAATGAGATCCCGAAACTTGCGCATTTATAAAATAACGTAAAGATAAACAGTGAAATTTGTTCTAAAATGATAA
The DNA here is from genome assembly GCA_951394255.1 of Polyploca ridens. Taxonomy (NCBI): domain Eukaryota; kingdom Metazoa; phylum Arthropoda; class Insecta; order Lepidoptera; family Drepanidae; genus Polyploca; species Polyploca ridens. Next base: position 3,882,805 of record OX596243.1, on the reverse strand, counting down.
TTTCACGTACCTCAAAACCATAATGTCAAGAAACAAGGCAAAAGTAATAAGGAAAGACTTTTCTTTTATTCATTTTACATACCTTCAGGTAATTCCTGTTGGAATTTATTATAATCGTGTCTCGCATATAAAATACTAGCCAGAAAAATTTGCTTGCGGTATGTGATAATTTGAAGTCCCAGAAGAAGGAGCTTCAATTTAGACAAATATACATTTTTGTAATATTACTTGTCAATTGAATAAAGGACATGCTTTATTTACAACAAATATGTACAAAATACAATCTATATATAGAAAATTTCCTCAAGCCTGCCGCTGCTTCCGATTAACGGCAGGGTTCCCAGAAGGCTGGCAGCGTTTCCTCTTTGGATAGCCAAGCTGACGCGTTGGCGGAAAAAGCTCCCCGCCCGCTGGTCTCCGGAGGTCTCGATCAATTTTGATGACAAGGTGCGAGCAAAACGGCGAGCTTCGGACCCCCACGGTCCCATGGTCTCGACCGCAAAAGGCACAAAAATATAGTTGGGTCCAATCGATGCGTATTTTTTGAATTTTGAATTTTCCGCACTGGCCGCAGCTGCCCCTGCAGCTTTACAAGTCGCCGGTAAGTGAGATGGCGCGAGTGTATCGACACATGTGGCATCCCACACCAGCGACTTGCCGACACTCCAAGGGATCAAAGACATACCATCCGGTCTCTTGCCATCGCCCCGCGCAATACCGACTGGTTCCAGTACGGAAGGCACGTTAGCGACAACAAGAGCCCTGCGGATAATGTCGTTAATAGCCGAGTGCCGTGATATTCGACCAGCACTTAGAGAGCACGAAAGCCCATGGTGGCCGAGCTCGTTGACGAGATCTCCGCAGCGGCAGCGATGAGGTTGATTGGTCCTGCAACCAAGACGAAGACAAATACACAGACTTAATGTTATACGGTCTAACATTGTTCCAGTATTTGTTGATGGAATAGCTTGTAGCCAGTGACCTGAGTCACTCTGAGAGACAGCTAACAAGCGCGCGCGGTCTGTATCTATAGAAAAGTTAGAAAATAAATTTTGCCAGGTTTTTTCACAAAGAGGCTTGTCCCACGCTCTCTGAGAGTGACTCAAGGTCGGAATATTTGTGCCTGGACAAGCTGCCTGCCAGGCGTCTCTAGCATCGGACAGGTAAGAAACCTCAACAGATCCAATAGAAGGGTCCAAAACAGAACTGACGAGGTTGCCCACACTGTATACCGAGGATAGAAACGCCGGTACTGATATGCTTGAAATTTTCCGCACTCCTAGGCCACCATAACACACGGGTAGGGTGGCCTGAGACCACACTTTGTTTTCATAAAAACTGCAATTTAGAATTTTGGAAAGTGACGTTTTGATCATATTATCCAAAGTATCTAATATGTGATCAAATTTAAATAAGTGCGTACTGCGGAGCAAATAGGTAAACTTTGGCACGAAAAGGCAGAGTCGAACAATAAAAAATGCATAGTGAGCATTAATTTCATAAAGTCTATTTGAAGAGTCATTAAAATTTTGAATCTTTTTCTCAAAGAAACTAGGAATGGATTCGTCTAAGACTGGGGCTCCAAGAAGATGAAGCGACTCCTTTGACAGTAACTTAATATTGGGAGCCAAAACATTAAAATTTTGAATTAATTCTGGTTTTTCAGATTCTGGGAAAGAATCTAAAATAAGGAGCTCACATTTGGAGCTATTGAATTCTAGGCCAATCTTTTTAAAATTTTCTGTCAATGTTTTAAAATCACTGAGAACGGAAGCCGCATCACCCCCCAGCGTACCGTCGTCTAGATACCATACATTAAATTTTGATTGTAACCCGGAAATAATTGGATGGATGGCCAAACTGAAGATAGCTGGACCGAGAGGGTCGCCCTGTTGACAACCCATGGCGGAAATAAGTGGGTGTTCTCTGAAAAAAAGTTTTGATGGATGCCCATAGCATTGCCAAAGGTAAGGATATATGTCAGGGCAGATATCCCGAATTTGGGTCAATAAAGCACCCCTATCGACAGAGTTAAATGCATTTTTTATGTCAACTTTAAGCAGCACTTCACCTCCGTTATTTAAAAGAAAGGTCCGAGCCGCATGAACAGCTGCCTCACAACCTCCCTTTGAGCCAAAACCGAGTTGAATGGGCTGAAATATTTCCGTAAGTTTCGGGAGAATGTGACGACAACAAATTTTGGAGGCCATACGACGGATAGTATTACCCACAGCGATGGGTCTTACTCCGCCATCTTTTTTGGATAGCGCGCAAAGGTTGGCCCCATAAATGATCTCAGTGAATGGGCTTGGCACCTTTCCTGCCAACATTAAATTTATAAGAGAGGTTAATTTTGATAATAATTTGGTACCAGCGTCTCCGGCGGCACCACAGACAAGATCTTTGTAATGCTGTGGTGTAAAACCGTCGAGGCCGCCAGCAGAACCAGGTTTAAAAGACATAATGACACTCAAAAGATCTTGGGCGTTACAATTTAGACAATTTTGGTCTAAAGATGGGGGATCCGGGAGGTTTATATTTGAAAGCGGAGATGGATGTTTTGATTCTAAAGCAGACAGGGTTTCAGGTGTGTCTGCAGCGACAACATCACTCGAAAATAGCAGATGTGCTGCCCCCTTGAAATCGCCATCGTTCGCTTTAGTTTCGATTTTCCTGATAGTGTTTGCCTGATTATATTTTTTTTGAATTTTGGGAAAATTTGGAATAATATTATCAGTTGAGTCTAATATTGAGCAGTTATTTTTAATTTGTTGTGTGAGAGAAATCTCATTTTTCTGGCGACTAGGGACATGCAGCACTCTGTACGAAAAAGTAAGCAGGTCTTCCCAAGCACTTAATGAATTTATACTGAGAATTTTGTCTATACATACACTTAAAGCTGAAGCCACGCAGATACGTGCTCCGCGTGGGATTCGCTTTAATACCGGGACATTATTCTTTAGCGAACAAATTAGTTGCGAAAACGGGAGGTCAGTAGAAGAAGAATTTGGAGCCGAAATATATACGTCCGAATTGGTGGAGCCGGTTTGATGGATAAGGTTTGGAATAGGTTTGTGTACCTTTCCGACATGAATTTAATTAATATATTATTGTCAATTATATTCAATGATGTCATACGTAATTAAATTGATATGATAGTGTACAGTGCAGCCGCCGCGAGAATGCGTTTGTGACACCTGTTAATTATTGGGCTAATCCTATTACGATGGGACTTTCCCATGCTTGTCAGCATTTTCTTAGGCATAGTTTAATTAAAGTCCCAATTTACCAATATTAATCAGATCAGACGTTTTCGTGATTTGGCCAATATAAACAGGTGTCAGATACGCATTCTTTTGGCGGCCGCACTGTAGCAGACCTTACTACAGTGCGGCCGCCAAAACATTTTAACCTGTTTATATTGGCCAAATCACGAAAACGTCTGATCTGATTAATATTGGTAAATTGGGACTTTAATTAAACTATGCCTAAGAAAATGCTGACAAGCTTAGCACCTTAAGAGGACTCAATTCGTCATACTTTTCATACAAAACCTCTGTACTTATTATGGCGTTGTTAAACATTTTTCGTTAGATGTTTTAAACAAATTAGTATCTTGTGCACTATATCTAGCCGTGTATCTAGGCGTAATTTAAAAAAAGTGTGAAACAAATTCAGTCAAAGCCTCCGAAAAACAGCGTTTTTGCCTGTACTTTGGCCATATCTAATGTACCTATAAATTGTAAAAGTAAAGAAAACATTTAGATACCAGGCTTGCAAATGTATTGGAGATTCTAAATAACTAACTTTTTTTTCACAAGAAGTATACTCCTGGAATAAGTTAGTTCAATGCGAAATCATGAATGACGACCTAGCGAAGCGGGCGCGAGTGATCAGCGGAATTTACTGACTGATAATCGACGGCTCTGATGCTGTCTCTCTTTTTTCGCAGTGAAACATTACGTTGGAAGAAACAACAAGCTTTTAGACTATGCTTGCGTCGAAGTTGCGCCGGCCACAGAGGGCCACCTTAATTGGCCAAATTACGAAAACGGCTGATCTGATTCTGATTAAGTTGTCAGTTCACACAAGACAAGACGCGACGCGGCTCGCATTTTTTGGTGCAGCGCAGACGACAGACCGCACCGCGCTGAACTTTTGAGTCTGAAAATAGAACACCCACCGTTAGACGATGCGAGAAACTAATCTGGGGGCACGGAAGTGCCCCCCGCCAAGACAACCACGCGAAGAGAATGAACTCTACTCACCGTAGTCAAAATATGTGGCTTGGCCGTTTCACTACTACAAGAACTATTGAATAACAAAAAAGTATATAAATTTTTCACCTTACTCCCATGTGATGGATGGTAGAGTTCTTGGATTATTAACCACTCTCAGTCATGTGGAAGACAATTTATCTATGATTCAGTTTACTAAAATGTTCATTGGTTTACAGCTCAAGGATATAGAGTTTAAAACCTTGTGTACCTTGTTGTGTTGTAAATAAAGTTCTATATTGTATCGCTATCAGCGCAGACGACGGACGAGTCTGCGGCACACAAAAAGTCTATGTGAAAACAAAGGGTTGTGCGCCGGACTTTTTGCGCATCGTGTGCGTTACTGCTTAGAATTGTAGGTAAGTAAAGTAAAGTAAGAAACATTTATTAACCGCACAATACAAGTAAAACAAAAGAGCAAGAAACATACTGTAAGATTAAAAACTAGGTAACCATTATATGTAAAACACAAAACAGACAAAATATAAAAAATAAATAATAATAAAACAATCCCACCAAAAACATTTTTATGTAAAATGTGCCAAGACATATGGCTCGTACTGTCAAAAAGTTATCAGATCTCATGTAGAGCCAAGCTTATAACCTCTACATGCACTTCTCTACAAGCCTAAGGGCTTGTAGACACCTTAGTCAAAATATGTGGCTTGGCCGTTTCGCTACCGTCACATGGGAGTAAGGTGAAAAATGTATATACTTTTTTGTTATTCAATAGTTCTTGTAGTAGTGAAAAAAAAAATATATAAAAAATATTAGGTAATAAAAATTATCCCATCTCTCGAAGAGGATAATTGTATTTATTAGAATAGATGTGATAAAATGTTGAAAGAGTTGTTTATTACGGGGTTTTATGACCGGGAATATGGGAATGGACATTGAGATCTGAGATAAGTTGGTACATGAATGTGTAGTGGAGTGAGTACATTTTTCATATAACTTTTATTATCACACATAATATGGGACATAAAATCAAACAAGAATTCTGTTCATCATTCAACGTGGTTTGAGCATTCACCACTTTTCGGATTTGGATGGATGGTTTCTGTGGTATAAAGAAAGACAGATATTTCAATTGTATTTATTAATCAAAGTCAAAGTCAAAGCCATTTATTCAATTTAGGCCCCAGAAGGGAACTTATGGAGGTCACATTTACTGATGTTACCACGATTCGGAACTCGGCTTTCAACTGAGAAGAATCCGGCAAGAAACTCAGCAAGGTTACATTATTTAAATATTTGTTGGACAATCTGACTATTTTACTAGTTTCAACTACAATCTTCTTTTTTTTCAATTTCACTCTATTTTCACTTCAATAATCTGAATAGTAACGGCGTCGTTTCACAGCAGCTTTACGAGGCAGTTACAAAACTTTCAAATCAAATTCACTTAGATGTGTTGTATAAAGGAAGATATGCACTTGTTATGTTCGGAAGCGAGCTCGTTTTACATTATGACCCTCTGGAGAATTCAGTTATATAGCCAGTAGCTCATTGAACGCATCTGCCAACATGAGGTTGCAGAATGAAATCACTGGTTCATAATTAAGCTTTTAAATTTTTGTGCGGATTAACTTGTGGCTAAAGAAATTATGTCCAAGGGATTGTGAAGCGCTCGTGGTGTAGCATGATTAGCCGTTCTTAATCGATCGGCAAAGTTAAGCTACGCCTGTCGTGGTCGGTACCTGGATGGGTGACCGCCTAGTGGTATTTCAAATCGAGCGTTTCCGTGCTTCGGAAGGCACGTAAAGCCGTTGGTCCCGGTTGTCACTTAATTGTGATAGTTGTTAAGCTAGTTGGATGCCTCCTAGGCGGCTTGAAAAATTCCAACAGTAGGTTGACCACTAGCCTACCTCCACCGATCCGCAGTGGGCACGCGTGGTGGAGTATTGCCCATTCCCTTTCACCTTCATATGTGATAGGAGGCCTGTACTCAGCAGTGGGACACTATAGGCTGATTATGATGATGATGATTGTGTTCATACATACAATTCTAGATATAAAAAAAAAATCTTACACTAGTTTTTTTCTGATCATTGATACCTGTCTGTTGTCTTTTGTCGCGTTTTGACATCGGATGTCAAAGAAAGACAAAAGTCAAACCAATAAGGTTATTTTAACCTTGTTTTAAGAGCTTGTGGTTCGTCCTCTGTACTACATAATATACTACTTTTTTGTTTGTAAATACATAGTAATATACATAATTACTCACTAAGTTATGTTACCCGTCGCATTATTCATAGTTGTAAATAAATTCCGTCAGTTACAAGGAATAACTAGATACTTCAATTTTAGATCAAAATAAAAAGGGAAGATACAACGAAAACGAAACTTCGTCTCAGCTATTCAGCTGTAAGCAAGCTACTGAGGCCCAATTTTACCAAAGTCGTATAACTTTTATCCATAGAATAAGTATGGTAGTTTGAAAGATTTTCTATACAGATTCTATCATACAGCAAACATATGTATCGTCTCTTGTATGAGTCTATTCGACGTTGGTGTAATTGCGTGTGCCTAAATGAAAAAGATTGCATTTGGATAATATTAATTATATTTAAAAGTTTAAGATTGAACCTGCTTAGGAGAGGATAGATCAGTAGCACTGAGTGCGTTAACTAGACGTACACTGAAAAAAATAGACTGCAAGTGACTACAAAATTTTATTTAACAGTAACACAAAATTTGACGACCAATAACCTAAACAGAGTGACTTGCGAACAAAATTTACCAGTAACCAAAACTAGTTTTTGTTCGTTACTAAATTATTTGATTAAATGTAACTAAAGTTAGTTTCCCGACAACAAAACGTCAACTTACATAACTAGTTTTGTAGATCATTTTTTTCAGTGTAGTTTTGTTATCATATGTGTTGTACAGTATCTTTCCCATTTTGTTCTAATCAAATCGTAAATGATTAATAGAAAGAAAGGAATTGTGAAAGATATATTTAGAACATCAGTCCTTGTGGAGTAAACGTCTAGAAGAAAATGTGTGCTACATACAAAGTTTAGCAGTATTGTATATCCATTTTGTAACATAGCAGTGCTCGTTTCTATCGTAAAGTTGTGAGAGGCGTTCTTGATGATACTTTAACAATAACGTCAATGCATGAGCGTTAGCGGGAATATAAATAAAAATGACAATATTATCAATATTCCAAAGCCTATTCATCGACCCCATGTGTTGCAAGCGTTCATATAGCTACGGAAACCGTTTACCACCGTGCCCGTGCGCCGTTACAAGGCGGGCCGTACGCTTATTTAAGGCCAACTTATGGCCGATTCCTATAATTTACAGACCGTTATCGGTTAAAATTAAAACTCGTATATCTTTACTAATAATGAAGCAAAGACCTCAAAGCTTTGCATAGTAGACCCTCCCATATGGAAGTAGCTATCACAGGTAAAAATAGCTTACGAAATGATCTATATGCCCGGTTTGGCAATAAAAATCCTACCATCGGTAAGCAAAACGATTCGTTTATGTTTTTAGGAACCGGGCATTAGTCTTATAAAAAATGAAAAATGTATTTTTCTGTTGACTAAGAATATATTCGGTGAAATATGAGCTACATGGTATCTCGATACTTCTGTATCTGTAGATATAACCGCAGGTGTGTTACAAACTCATTATAATCTATACTACTATAATAAAGCGGAAGAGTTTTTTTGTTTGTTTAAACGGGCTAATCTCTGGAACTACCAGAGATTAGCTTTATATCCCGGGAACGCGAGTGAAACCGCGCGGAACAGCTAGTTTTAAATAAATATCATTGCACCGATTTAGCTTGTAAATTTTTGCCTTAAAGTAGTTCATAATTTAACCTAAAAATTAAAGGATTACTAACCTACCTAGTTAAATCAATATTTTGGAACTACTCGCGCACAGATTTTTTTCATACATTATGATCAATCAAGCAAGGTTTTATGAAAAGTTTTTTTTTTGAGAATTATAAGTTGGTCCCGTAGTAAAAGTTCAGCATAACTAATCCAAGATAGGTTTTTCTAAATATATCATCTTGAAATCACCACCGGTGTAATTATAACTATGAATTTAGTTCACGAAAGCTTAAAACTACTAACTTACCTCTTATACTTTAAATCAAACTCTTGCCAAGAAATTCATGTAACACACTCGCACCGTTGAGAACAAAGTAATTGCCATCATTTTCATTTGATGCCTTTTACATTGCGACATCCGTCATGCGAGAGCTTGCAATAAAATAAAGCGTTTGTACTGAAATACACGCGGAATAAAAAGTTTTATTTCACGGCAAGACTTACTAGCAAAGAGTTGAATGATGTACTTACAATGTTATACACATTGATACTAAGAAATGGGTCCCGGATGGAAAGTACTTTTTAAATCCTTATAAACGCTGGCGTCTATTTGGAAAAAGATGGTGATATAACGAATCCTGTTCGTTCGTGGCTCAGTTCGTGCTCGCGTAGCATGGACGCACCATAAATTGTATGGGAATCCAAGCCAATCTTCTTCGAAAGATTGGACTGGAATGGACTTGTATCCTTTTTGAAATTACATAAAACGTCCGTTAAAAAAATGATATTGTAGGTTGCAAAACGTTTAGAATAAAACAGCCAATATAGTCAGATTGTACAAAAAATATTTAAAAAATGTTACCTTGCTGAGTTTCTTGCCTGTTCTTCTCAGTTGAAGGCTGACTTACGAACTGGTGGTAACTTCAGTAGCTTTGACCTTCATAAGTGGCCTACTATGACCTAAATTGAATTGAATTGGTTTTGAGTTTGAATTTGGCTACAAAACATAAATACTTACTTATCAGAACATTTCAACAGTTGACTTACTTACGCAGTTTCTATATCATACAAAATTGGGAAAGAAGGCTTACCTACTTTTCGAAGCTTGAATAATAGACCCAAGTCCATATTATGCATAGATATCATCAAATATGAAATACGCACTGAGAGCGGATCACACAAAGCCTTCTTATAAAGTAAATACGGAGATTTAATACGCAGCTATCTACCTATTTTTCTATAAGCTAAGGACATGTCAGCTGCTTATATTTACTTCTAAGAACATATTTATATCCTTTGTACTGTAGTGTGTGAAATATAATGTAACAGGAATTAATATTTCACTTGCTACATGATTTTTCAAAATTCTGTGATCAAAAATAGTTTTATTTGCTTTCATTCATACCAAGAATCGCTCGTTTATGAGATACAGTATTTTGTATATTTTTTAATAGTTACTACTAAATAGTAACTGCATTTTCAAAATACTCGATACATAGTTACATAGTTACTATGTAATGTAATGTAATGTAATGTAATGTAATGTAATGTAATGTAATGTAATGTAATGTAATATAATGTAATGTAATGTAATGTAATGTAATGTAATGTAATGTAATGTAATGTAATGTAATGTAATGTAATGTAATGTAACGAGCATTATATGCTCAAGAAAATATGAGTTAAGCTGCAACTAGACAAGCATATCGATATAAATCTTCTCAGTTTATTTGGCTTTTAAATATTATAGTTTCGAACCAAGTCGTAAAATGCCGTCTATTGCTGTATATTATAGAGTATGTTTAGGGTCGTATTTTTATCGTTATTTGATAATTATGGATGAATTTTATAAAACATTTTTGTTTGTAAAAATAGTTACGTAAAATAATCATGTTACAGAATACCGCAGCCAAATAACTTTATGTTGTGTAAAGTTGTGTTTCTGCGCGTGAGTAAGGTCGCCAGAGCTCATAGGGGAGGGGAGAAAGGTCGGTAACGCGTGAGCAATTCTTCGTGTGTTGCAAGCGTCCATATGGCTACGATAACCGCTTACTATCAGGCGGGCCGTATACTTGTTTACCGACTTAGTCGTATAAAAAAATGTTAAATAAGATAATTTCATTCATAAAATCTATATTATTTAGATACGTGACCGGTAACCCTGAAAACACTTTCGAGCTCAAAAAAGGGCTTCACATTTTCATTTTCTCATTTTCGTTTTGCCGACTTAATTTTTCGTGAAAATTGAAATTAAGACAAACAAATTCTGAAGAAAAATAAACAAGTTAAGCTGAAATTAAAGCGAAGTCCGTTGTCAGAATGCAGACCTATTGTTCAGCGATGACCTTGCGTCTCAGATGCTTGCCATTCTTTATATAAAGCTATTATTATGGTTAGATATTCTTTAAACTAAGAATTGTAGGTCAAGATCAAGATCAGATAAATTTTCATGCTATAATAATAAATATACTTTTCGACAATTACATTATTCCGTAAAATAAGAGAATGTATGAATTTAATACAGCTTAATGCAGCAATTTTACGGCTAAAGTTTATTCAATAAAACATAAAATATTGTCGGTTGAAAAAAGTTCCTGATAGATTTATGTTCAGTTCGTAGCACAGTAGCACGTAGGCGATAGTGCTACGGCGCGTAGCTGTCGCTACCACTTTCGTAGCACTTTTACGTGCATGCATATTATTACTATCAATTTCCACTGTTCCACCGCAAGAAAATGGAATATGAAATAAGGCTACATATTTGTATTGTTTTTAATATGTAAGAAGAATAAAAAAAAATCTAAAAACGAGAACTAAAACATATACACTTGGTAAAATAGATTTACGAGTAATATGTGCCAGGTGAGTTTTGGAAAGGTCCATAAAAGAACCGATATTGAAATTCGTCTAGTCCTCACTCACACAAAAGAGGTATAAAATAAAACAATATGATGATATTTGAGAGGTTTTATTAAAATCCTTTCATATCGAGTCATTGTATTGTAGCTTAAATTATTAGTATAAAACTAAATAGTTACGTTAAGCTATTGTGATCCTTTTTACATATATGTGAAACATTTTAATACTAGGAAATAATATATGTGTAAATAATAATACACAGACTTGTGAATTAAGATTAAGACTTCCAACTTATATTTACTTTGTAGCATATAATAATGTCTTATAATGAGTATGTAAAATTTTATAATACAATGTTTTCAATCAGTAAATAAATATCTAGGGGCGTTTTCTCTCACACGGTAAACCTATTCAAGGATGTACAAACAGCATACAGAATGAGGTACATCAAGAAGGGCGTGAACAAATTTTTACAGTATCGCTAACGCGTGAGTGTTACTGATACCCCTGGTGTTGCAATAGGGATTTTGCATGGGTAAAAATATAATAATTCTAATTAGTCCGTCAGTTAGATTATAAAAAAATATTGGACACGTATTTTTTGCTTAACCAAATCATTAATAATTGACGAAGATAAAGCTAACTAAGTTCGGGAGTAGGGGCTCGTGACGTCACGCGGAACTTCAACACACGATATCTTCGTTTTCTTTTTGTTTAATTGACAAAAGAAAAAATACGTGTCTAATATTTTTTGATAATGTAAATGACGGACTAATTAGTTTTTTCAGGAAAGTAGCCTATTGTCCATAGGCTATGGTAATCGCTTACCATCAGACGGGTCGTATGCTGCTTGACTACCTTAGTAGTAAAGAGTTCCTTTTCCTCTATTTCCCGCCATCTTGGCATACAAAACAAAAAAAAATATAAACAACGAAAAGATTAAAAAATAAATAAATGTGTAGGCTAGTCTCAGCCTTAACTGCGCTGGCTAAAGGTCGGCTATTTTCAAAGTCTGTCTGAAAAGTATGTCTAGAACTCTCCTTCCAATTTTAGAATTGTGTTCTGGGTCAACAGAGATGACAACGGAACATGGCTATTAAGAACAAAGTTCCTGACGATTTTACTCAAGTTCCCGAAGAAAACGTGTTCCCAAAATCAAAAGTAAATAGTTTTATGTTGTTCCAGGTTTCAGGCTATCGGCGAGCCAAATTGAATCACTATTGATTGTTCCTTTGAAATGCCAAAAGTTAAGAATCAAACTCACATTCAATTAGTTGTCAATTAGTTCGGGATCAGATGACCGTGTGTGAGGAATGTCCCAGGATATTTATATTTATTCGCATTATTATAATAAAAGGATGTTATTTTAATACAAATCTTTTCAATATATAAAAAAAACCTGGGACGTTCCTCACACACGGTCATCTGATTCCAAACTAAGCAGAGCTTGTATTATGGAAACCAGATAACTGATATAACACATATACTACTTTTTTTTTGTAAATACATACTTAAGAGGAAACACTGGTGGTGTTTTTTCCATACAAACGTAATCCTCAGTTTCCTCTCTGGATAATGACACCAGAGCAATAATTATTTTACCATGCAATCTGTAGGTGCCACTGTATGTCCCTCGGTTTCGTTTTTCTCCATAAATTAATTATTATAAAAACTAAAAATCTTCTAAAATCACAAAAACTCATCATTTTTAACTGCCCTTATCAGACGTCGACAAAACAAATATGACGAATATAAATAATAAAAGGAAAACCGACCGACATAGCCAAAGCCCTTCTTATTACTATGCTTGAAAAATAATTAAAATCGATTCAGTATTGGAGGAGGAAACTGGGGATTACGAAATAGCGATTTCGTCAATTTTAAATAGGTATAATCGATCCAAGCTGCAGTTGTCTCTATCGCCTGTATTCGGGCAGGGTTGAGGGAGGAGAGGCTTGGACAAATACATATACAGTCAAAGAAGTGTCGCGTAGTAGTCGATAATATATTATCGATACCTGCTCTAGTGTTGTTCATCGATATCGATATAGTATTACGTCTTTGGTAACCTACATGTAAGGTATAGTGTGCCCTAACCAAGATTGTTCTTTTTTATACTTTTGAGTGATGAAGGATTAAAGAACAAGAAATGTGATCGTTCAAAGGTTATCATAATATCTAATATTTAGTAACCTTTTTCAAAATAACAGGACAAAATATCTATTTTTAATTGACTTAAAAAAAGGAGATTATCAATTCGACACGTATGTATGTATTATTGGACTGCCAAACAATATTATATATTCAAATGATAATCTATTAGGACTTCCAAACAAATATACAACATTTTATAGGTGTATGTATGGTTGTAAGTATGTATATTTATCCACGCATTTCTCGGAAACTATTAATCGGATTGTGACTATACTTTTTAGTTTCGTACCCGAAGGGTGCCAAACAAGACTCCGCTGTCCGTCCGTGCGTCTGTCTGTCAGTGGGCTGTATCTCATGAACGGTAATAGGTAGACAGCTGATGTATTTCTATGACCGCTATAACAAAAAATAATAAAAATGAAAAAGAAAAATTAAAGCCCGACACACTTATTATATATCTTAAAAACTATTGAACTCATTTTGATGAAACTTCCTCACAAAACAGGCTTCCAAACTAATATACAAAATTTCATAGGTGTATGTTTGTCCACGCATTTCTCTGAAACTATTAATCGGATTGTGACATTTTTTTTATTGGTTTACATTTACTTCAACTCAGTGAGAATTTTATTAAAATCGGTTCAGTTGTTTTCAAGATATGGAATAAGTAATACGTGCGGCGGCTTGGCTTGAGCTTGGTCAAATTCTAAATAATACGAAATAAAAAAGTTGGTAATTGAAATAAAAAAGTAATTTAAAAAACGAAATCGACTTCAAAATACACAAAAAAAAAGTAATTAAATTTTTTTTTATCGACTTCCAAATACACTAAAAATAATGAAATAACTCTAATCTAACGCTGATTTGAAGTCAGCGAAAGAGCACGACGTATTCCAGTAAAAATATTTCGCTGACTTTAAGACAGTGTCAGATTAGAGTTATTTTTAATATTTTGTGAAGAAGTTTCATCAAAATCGGTTCAGTTTTTTTCAAGATATGGAGTAATACGCGTGAAGGCCTGGCTTGATACGAGCTACGTTTTATTATGATTCTATAATATTATTTAAAGGGCTTGTTTTATACGTATAAATAAGCTCTTTCACTAGTAAAAAAAACTACTTCATAATACACAAAAAAATATGAAATAACTGTAAACTGAAAATATCTTAAAGTCACGAAAGAGCACGTCGTATATATTCAATTAAAAATATTATAGCTGACATCAAGACAGTGTCAGATTAGAGTTATTTTTTACTTTCGCACTGTTCCCTAAGTTGAAGTAAATATAAGGCATTAAAAAAAGAATATTCACAATTCGATAAATAGTTTCGAAGAAATGCGTGGACTGTGAACAAATATAAATCTATAAAAAGTTGTATAGGTATTTGTTTGGAAGCCCTAATAGATTATCATTATGTGAATATAATGCAGTTCCAATAATATTACATCCATAAATGTCGAATATAGGTATAATCTATTTTTTTATATCGACTCAAAATACAAATAAAATAACGTATGGTTAGGTATTTGTTCTAATTTCAAAATCCCTAATGTCACTTGGAACAACAGAACTGCAAGCGCTGAAAGGTATATCAACTTGCCAGTCGCCGGCCGAATCACAGAAATATAATATTACAAGTAAAGTAAAATCGAGGGGCGGGCGGCGGGCGGTCGGTGGGAGCGGTGCGAGCTACGGCACGCACACTTGCACCATGCACAGTCTGTTCACTCACACATTGATATCCGGGCCACAGCGCGACAGCAATAGATTTGTTAAATACCTATCTTTCAAATTTCTTGCAGCCATCCTTTCATCTTAATATACATAATTACACCCAGACTCAGGACATACAGACATGTTCATACACAGAAATGCATGTCCTGTGTGGGAATCGAACCCACGACCTGCGGTGGAATCTTAACCAGTCTAACTAAACCAACCACGCCAGCTGGCCCGTCAATATGTAATATTGTATGTTAGTATGTTTTTTAAACATAAAATTTGCACATATCCAGGTTGATTTCTCATTTATAATACGAATGAGTGAGCCTTATTCTTCTCAGTTGAAGGCCGAGTTCCGAACCGGTGGTAACTTCAGTAAATGTGACCTTCATAAGTGCCCTTCTGGGGCCTAAATTGAATAAATGGCTTTGACTTTGACTTTGACTTTGACCTATAATAAAATGTTAATAAAAAGCGGTACAAATTACGAGTTTAATAAACCTTGTACACAAATAGAGATAAAAGTAAATAACACATAACACACATGTGTCGAACTAAAACTAATCAAACATAATTACTGTAGCAACAAAGGGAAACTATCGATGTCATGATTGCTAGATTATATTTAATTCAACGTGTAATTAACTTAAATACGAAATACAGTTGAGTAGAAAATATCACGGTGAGTAAGCCAATTATAAAACAGTTTAACTGGTTTTATAAATCGTTAAAATGTAGTGGTATTTTTACTATTCCTTGACTATTATTAAAATTTAATTATAACGTTTACGAATGCCAAAGAAACATAAACCTTATTTGTATAGAATAAGTTAATTACACAATCATAATTAACCATTGATTTAACAGATATACATTATTTAAGGCGATGATAGCTCAGTGGTAGTGACGTCGGATAGCGAGACGAAGGTCCCGGGTTCGAATCCTACAATGAGCTTGAGCATTCAGTGAAGGAAAACATCGTGAGGAAACCATACCACGGTGGTAGGGTACTTTGTAGTACCCGCCTGGCTGGCTACCACCCTCAAGTTGAAAATTTGTCGCCAAGCACCTTTCGGTGTGTTCCGACAGCTGCACTTGAGGCCAGTTTCTTCTAGGCTTTGTGTGCTTTCCACACTCGGTCGCATCATCATTTACCATGGTGAGATTGCGAACAAACACAGGCCTATAAACAGTAAAAAAAAAATATACACCTTATTTTAATGTAAAAAAGTAAATTTTTCTTTGGCATTCTTAAACGTCAAAAAGAAGATAATAGCCAAGGTGGAGGTGATTAAAACATAATTACAATACGAACATTAAATTCAATTCTCTTAAATTAACCTTGATTGTTAGTGGAAAGAGAATAGGAAGTTTAATTAAATATCCAACAAAATGATGAAACCTACTGAGTGGATTAGCAATATAATCGACTCCGATTTAAATCGAGTTACCAATTCGGTTACAATTCAAATCGGTTAGCGATTGAAAGACTTTTAGCCCAATTTCGGACGGAATATAGACTCTCCAACATTGCCAAAATAGTTGCAAGTTAATAACTACAATTTAAAATGCACACTTAACAGCTTAAAACATATCAAATACTATATTTTGAGAAAGTAAATATTTATTGAGATATAATTAACCTTATTAATATCTAAGTAACACGGTTAGAATGTAATGGTACATCCATGCTACGCGAAGCGAGCATGAGCCGAGCCTCGAACGAACAGGATTCGTGCGTTGTTCGCGTAGCGTGGAGAGACTAGCGAGCTTCGAACGAGCATTCGACTCGCGCTCGACTGCGCTCCGCCCGATTGACAGTTTTTTTCACGAACACTGTAGGCTCGTTGTAAGCTGTACGTCCGTACGTGCTGTACTGTCGTTGTACGTCCACACAGGTCATCGCGAGCGACGAATGAAGAGCGGCTCGGTTCGTGCTCAGTTCGCGTAGCATAGACGCACCATAATATAAGGAATGACACAATTTTCTCTAATCATAATTGTTTGTTCATACACAAAATTTTGTAGTGTAGGCACGATTGTTTTGTTTTTCTTTTTTTTAACTATTTACATTTCTTTTCTTTTTTGAATAAGTTAAAGGAGATGCATTCAATAGTATAATAAAATATATCAATTTTATCCTTATTTTACTGAGTTCCATTGAATTACAAGTAGCTTATTGATGTCACGACAGGTACTGAATATTTGAATGCCAAAATCGACGTAAATATGTATGTAAGTCACCGTTGTATTCTAAAGATAGGTTTTGGTATCGATTTGAGTATAACCCAACCCTGAGTTCGTAACACGAAAAGAATTGATGATTTATTTTTGCTAATCAAAAGTCTTTTTAGTAAATTTATGAATTTTAAACATTCTTTTTAAACAAAATGAAAACTTATGATAAGGGTATCGTAATTTTGCATTCAAATTGGAGTTCAACGTGATCGTTTACCATTGTAGAGGTTTTCCTATTGTATGTTTACGTTGAATAGCCCTATATTACCTTGAATAGCTATTATGCCACCGACAAGTAACTATTATTCAGAGAAACACATCTTTATTATTATTTTATATGTGTAGTCAAGGAATCCAGGGATGTATTTTAGGTATACTATGTTTTAATCTAGTAATTCAATCCGTTCTGTTACGTTTGAGTAAAAAAAACTTATTATTATGTTATTTAGTCATCATTATGAACAGCTACGGGTCAAATACTAACACCCGCAAAAAAACTTTTTATGCTTAAAATCAACGCTTGCACGATCACAATCTATAAGAAAAAGGTTGTTTTATTTTTTCAGATTTAGGAGTTGGTCTCATGGTAAAAGTTGTTAATAATAATAGTACAATAATATTTGTCTATTCTTTGATAAGTAACCCCATATATGTTAAGATTAAATTTAAGATAGCTGGATGTGAAGTAGGTTCTGAAAATGTATTAATTACTTTGAAGGTGATTATTTAGTACGTGTCTTTCCTAATGTCTAGAAAACAATTGAAAAACTACAAACATCCTCTCAATGAAACAAATGCTAAATATCTTTTCGGTGATATAATAAACGGTTCACTATCTCAATATTAAAGCTTATTGTAAGATTAATATTTACAAAGTTATTTAAATATTTGGCCATTACATTATCTAAACTTCTACGCTTTAGAATACCTGAGTAGGGATAAAATCTAGGGAATTTGATCAAATGGATCAAGTTGATATTAATAAGTGCACTGAATTTTGAAAACTTATTTCGGTAATTTTCATAGCATGGAGAGTGAAATAGCGGTGCATTAATTAATATCAAAAAAGCTAAAACTAATGAAATTTCTTAGGATAATAGCATAGATACAAAGGACGTACTTGACAGGGCTAAAATATATTTGGAGATGCATTTGGACATGATGCTTGAGTTTATTATCTAGACGTAATAAGAAATTGAGGCTGTACATAAGAATCACAATTCCTTATACTATTTTTAAAATATTAATGTATGATTGGAAAGGATACCATAAAACATTTAATTTAAAGAAGATTTAAATAAATAATTTATTAAGATGATTCTCAATATTTTGACTTGTTTCTTAAAGTAGCACCACACGTCAAAATTTTGCGTAAACCGCGCTATAGAAATCTACTTATATGATAACTATACATTTATAAATAGATTTATTTAATAGATATGATGAAGAGAGAGAAGAATAGGATACTCTGATCAACTACTGGAATTATTGAAAGATTTAGGGGACCTTACATCTAATTTAAAGTTTTTTGTTGGTACCTTTCATATTAATATTCATACCGTATAATTTAACACTTAATTATAAGGATCTCTAAAATCAAAACAATCGAGACACTCAAAACATTTAAAGAAGTTTTGCAAAGACATTGGAAAAAATAAATACATCATCTAGGTACATATTAAAAACACATACTCATATTTTGGTCCATAGCACACCACTATCGCACACAATTAAGAAGTCATTTAATTAAACGTTAGTTATCGTGAGCCGTCTAGGACTCTTTGGTCTATTCAAATTGTTCACTGAGCCCCGCACATGTACTTGTACAGAACCTGGAGGCATATCCACAGCTGAATGTAGACTTGCTGCTCTTGATGTTCTCGGTGAAGGAACACATACTCTTAAATCTACTGCACTGTGAAGGCTCGCGGCTCTTGAAGACCTCGGAGTGGTGTGGGTACGGTCTGAAGGAGTCACAAGAGCTGGAAGATCAGCTGCTGACCGCGACCGTCTTGGCGGACTCTCGGGTATCAGTGCCATACCCATGCTGCCCACGAAGACCGAGTTCTGTTAGAAGTGGAAAACGTAAACCATTGACCGTACATTGGAATTAACTTAGAAAATAAGCATATTTTTAAGGTATAGGTTGTATGTAATATATTATTTACTCTATGGTATAGGTAACGATGAGAGATTAAATAATTATCTATGAATAACTTTTACTAAAGATTCAACTTTGCAAGATTAAAATGTATGAAAAAATGTTTTTTTTTTCGATATTTCAGAGTTTGTCCCAAATGAAAGTTGTTCATAATGATGAATACAATAACCCTGAAAATATGGCTAGAGGTTGAAAAGCCTGTATTGACATTATTGTAATGGGACAATTTACCTGTCTTGGTCGATGTGATAAGTATCCACATGGTTGATAAGCTGGAAAGGCAGCTCCATAGTCATAAGAAACGCAGCCTCGTGACAGCGAAGCTCGATGCTATACAAACAAGTAATCTATTACATTTTATGTAGGTTTATATGAAAAGCACATTAATGTAAGGCTGCTTTATATTAATATTTGTGAGTGCAAATCTATATTGAAGCTTGCAACGTGATGACTATTTTTGTGAACAAATACTTTGTATTACTTGGATTGGAAGGTGCAAATGTTTTTCCATAATTTGTGATAGACAGTAGCATGTATTTACAAGTGTTCTATTTAATTATTACCATAAATTAATATTTATATTCAAATACCGAATTAGCGAGGTCTCTGCAAGGAAAGATAAAAAAATAAGTTTACAGTCTGCCTTGTAATTTTAGATACTATAATAAATTAAATCTTATTTATACATACGTGTGGTGGTATGACGACAGCGCTTTCGGCGAGAGCGCAGCTCTGTCGATGTTGCTGTTGAAATTTTGGTTGATATGGTTCCAGCATTCTAGAGAATAGAAGAGAGCTTCAAAGAAATATTCTGTTTTCCATAACACTACTTTACAGGAAAATAATAATTCAATCGGGGTCTTGAAATATTGTGTAACTCCTTCCAATAATATAAATAATTGAATCGTTTCCAATTACAACTACATGTAGGGTTGAGATGGAAAATGTAGAGCCAGAAAATGCGGCAACTATTCAGATGACTTTAAATAATATGCATGGTAGAAAAAAAAATATGTTCGTAGAGTAATAAAATAACGTTTCAAAATTGCACGCTCTACAAAAGCAGCAAAAAACGTTATTTATAAAACATTTGGGGCCTCTGGATCGCTAGTTCGAAACTAAGTATTGGCGGTAAATATTTGCCTGTACTCGTAACAAAAACTATGCCAAATTGCCCGCTGCCTGTTCTACCCGCATTTAGGTCAAATTGTTAACTAAAATAGACGACATCGTTTCTTTTACGCGTACCTACCCTGAAAATTTTATGAAGTACTCAAAGAAACTGTTTCATATTTTTCTATCGAAACGTAGGTTCCGTGGTTTGCTACCATTTGTTTTGATGAAGATCTCTTTGTTATTCAACGAAAGAATATGGACTTTCTTTTGACTTAAGTAATGCTTGCGTATAGACAATAGTATAATGAAATTTGAGCGCAGATGACCTCAAAAGTCCTTAGGTTATTAAAAATCTACACTACGTTTATTTCAATACTATCGAGTTTAACTAAATATATACTATTATCGTGCATTCCCCTAAATAGTGCAATCAAAGATAGCAAGGGGATCTACGTACAGCTTATAGACGCACCTGATCTTGCCCCAACGGTTGAAGAACAGGGCGATGGCAGCCACCCACAGGAGGAGCACAAATGCCACTATTAATGCCTCTTCAGCTCTCACGACAACGCCACTGCCATCTGGTGGACAATTAAGAAACTTATTTGATATAGTTGGAAATGTTGCTTCGTGTCAAACATGTTCATCATCATGAACTACGACGTGATTGGTCCTCGTTTTATCGACTACTATGAACTTGAATTAAAGTATAAACATTGTCCCAAAATTCAACGATAAGCGGGCATCAGAGGGTGGACCTGCTTATGACTACTCGAGAAAAAATAATGTATATCTAACAGAATTATAAATTCTTATTGTTAAAATAATTTTATAATGTAGTTGATTTACAAGATGTGTCAGTAAATATGAAAACAGGCAAAACTACTGCTAAGTACAACAAATATTGTTCGTACTTGAACTATTTAAAAGACGCAAGTTTCAACAACAAAAGATTTAACTTGAATAAGCTTTCATCAGCTTTAAGTTTGCGCTTAAATCTTCAAATTGTCTGAAAACTTTAAGAATTTGTTTTGTCATTTTAGCACTTAATAATCTTTACAATGATTAAATAATTTTCTTTATTTATTTATCAACTGATTTTCATAAAATTTTAACAACGTTTTTTTTTTGGCTTTTATGTTAGCTAGCGACTAGACAATACATATTGTTTGCGATGCCATAAAAAAATTCTCGTATTCCAGTGATATTAATATTTTTATCGCCGCCCAAAAATGCCGTAGAGAAACCTTCAGATTCATATCTGTTTTACCATTAATTTCATTGCTTCCATCCATTAGTATTTACAACATCGATATAAAATTTACTAGATATACATACGACTAACTAAATGTGTAATAAAATTCCAACTTTACAAAGTACTAAAAATTTGTTTGAATATAATATTAGATGGAAATATGTATGGATGGATAAGTTCTTAGTTCTGTTCCGAGAATATTTTTTTGCTTACAGTGATTATATCTAAAACAGGACCACCTACAAAGGACCTTCAAATTACTATTCCCCAAATTTTCACACCGTCGCATTAAATTTTCAGGTCGCCAGAGCTCATTAGGGAAGGGGGAAAGATCGGTAACGCGTGAGCGATACTTCGTGTGTTGCAAGCGTCCATATGGCTATGGTAATTGCTTACCATCACGCGGGCCGTATGCTTGTTTAGCGATTTAGTCGTATAATAAAAAACCGTGCCTCTAGTAAAATTTATATCAATGATCATTGACGATTCACTTTGAAAGTCAATTTATCACTCACCAATGTCAGCTAGGGATACATTGACGCGGGCCGTGGAGGAGGGCGAGGGATGTAGCCGGAGGACCACTTCCGCTGGGGGCCCGCCGGTTGCGCCGCTCCATTCTGCGCCATAAACAAGATGGTTTATTTTCATTACCCTATTAAAGATCTGCCACCATATTTTTTATATTGCGTGAGTGTGGAATGAAACTTTGTTATTACTTAGTAATTACTAGTTTGCCTGTACAAATTTAATGCTAAATAATGTCTTCTTTTTTAAGCGATCACTAATAAATTATGCTTCACTGAAATTAATGTAATGAAGGTAATTTTCCTTCGCGTCTCATATACAGAGTGTTGTTTTGGTCGGCGATAAGCGACCCAGGAGCGGTAGTACAAAATATATATTCCCCGAAAATGGACTTAATTCCATGAAATACTGTAAATTCAATTTGAAATAAAATTACTGCAAAGTATGGTTACTAGGCATGTGCACAGACTAGAGCTAGGCGCAAGCCGCCATCGCCCCACCCCTTGTCTCCCTCGTACTCCCATTGAGTATTATGTCTACACTTTAGCTTATAACATGATTTTCAAAATTTTTTATTTTTTATTTTTATTATTAAAAAAAATAAAGTATTTTTTTTATATTTTTTTAGCACTAGTATAATTTGTATTATCGATCCTGAGTCGCTCGTCGTTGACCAAAACAACGAACTGTATAAAATTAGATAGTTTAAAGCAATTCTTATAAATCCCTGGTTATAAGATTTTATTTTTTCTTATAAACCATTAGAAAGTGACGGATGTAGGTATATCCGTAAAACTGTATTACCTTTACCCGCATTTAAAAAGTAGCCTACGTCTCTCTCCATATCATATGGAGTGGATACGAAGAAAACGACAATAATGAAACCACGTAAAGTACTTATAAATACGAACAACTTTTATAAGTTCGAACAACTTTTACAATGGGACCAACTTCGAAATCGCGAGAAATTCAGCTTTTCATAAAAAAAGTCAACGTCGACTAAAATGTATGGAAATACTGGACCAGTCGTAAAAGTTGTTCGTATTTATGAGTACTTTACGTGGTTTCATTTATTGTCGTATCCACTTTGTGTATACTATCTCTGCGTAAAACACTACGATCGTTTGAGCCATTCAGGCGTCAAGAGATAACAAACAAATTCACTTTCGCTTTAATAATATTAGTAGGCCCACCTTAAAAGCTACACAATATGATTCAAGTAGGTTAAGGAACGGAAGGTCCTTAAATTATTTTAAATTGTCTTATTGTTAGTTGACTATATAACAATGGACAAAACTTCAGGAAAACCACTTGTCTCTTGTTGAATAATTCTACAAGTTGGTACTTATTTGTACTCATTTCTTATCGCCGATGAATTGTTATGGCTGATATTTAAATAAATGTCGAATGACATGTTATTTGTGGTATTAATAGTGGTCTATTGTCTGTATAATTTACTTATTAAATATTGATAGAGATTTTTCGTCATCGTAGTTTTGCCTCCGGATACGCAATTGTTGTCTAGAATGTAAATGTTATGTAATGAATCGAATATAAGCTTATTTTGGAAAGAGAAATTGTGGAGTTTATTTCTGGCTCTTCTCAGTAAATGCAACCGTCCGAACCGGTATTAAAGATACTTTTTATCACTTTATACAAGAACTTCGACTCTACGACGGTAAATAAGGCATTCCCTGAAACTTGAAAAACTAATTTCTGAGCATAATATACAAATTAATAACGCATATCTTTTTCGTATCAACTCATTGTAATCGCACAACCAGTCTCACCCGTAGACAGGCCGGGGAGAGGCAGGCTGCGCGTGTTTCGAGAACTTCGAAATGTGGACAAACGAAAAGACATTTATATTAATGGTCTGAATGAAAGTTCCGTTCTCATGAGTAGTCTTCTTAGACCATGTACTAAACATAAATGTGTGTATATTTTCAACAATTTTAGATACCCATTCATAAATACGGTCAGTGATAAAAATAACAAACTAAGGATCAATATGCTAGCAATAATATCGCCTAATAGTGATTTAGTAGACTAAGGTGACATTTATAGCACCAAGGCAAGCCTAGACATTAAAACCCAATCAACCTAACTGTCTAATAACCTAGATGTGTACCATATACGTAGACAGCTATTATTAGTGTGTCTGTCTGTATGATTGCAGGTCCGTCTATCTGTCTAATATTATAAATGGGAAAGCGATTGTCTGTTTGCTACGTTTAACAACCGGATCGATTTTGATGCTGAGGTATCGCTTGGAATACATAAGATGGACTGGAAGAATGAATGGTATGGTCCCAAATTTAAAAAAATATATTTTAACATCAAAATCTTTGAAGTATACTCTAATATTGTAGCATAGTAATAAACTTTGCCCAATTTTATTACTAACTGAACTTCAGTAACTAGATGTTTTTAGTTATGAGTTTGATTCTGAACTTCAATAGAAAATGAAATACAGTCTGTTGTACACTACGATATTACCGTGATATTACATTTTCATCTGTGGCCTGCCAGCTGTTACATTCAACTTTGTACCCACTTCAAAGTTGCTTATATTACCTGAACTAAAGCAAATTAAATGTTCAATAGAGCAACCTAAATATACCATGCATAACCGAATACTAGATTTATGATTTTCTTTAGATTTAGGATGGAGATTTAGATGATATGCGTAAAAAAGGAATCAATGCTGGTATGACGGATAGAAGAGCCGAATGTAAGAAGCGGACATATGGCACCGATCCTAAGTGATTGAGAACTGGGCAGGTAGATGATGATAATGTAGTATAGAGATTTGATATTTATGATTGACCTGATCAATTGATCTATCAAATACAGGGTCGTGCAAGCCATTTCTCAAAAATGTTTGGTTTAATAAAATTTACTTTTAACAGTAAAACAGTCTCCAATGCGGGTTAGCAAAATTATTATGTAGGAACTCTAATCTGACTGTTTAATTAGGTACTGTGTCGTGAAGTCAAACGTGTATTGACGCACCTCATCATCTGCCTGTCCTCTTCCCAATCAATTAGGGTCGGCGTAATATGTACTCTTCTTCCATTCACTTCTTCTATCTGTCATACCAGCATTCACTCCTTTCTTACTATTTTTATATTACAAAAAATAGCAATTCGTGCAATTTATAGTATGGGTGCTCGTGAATCATTAAAGGAATTATTTAAGGAAATAAACGTTATGACCGTACCTTCACTTTATATCTATGAAAATATAATGTACATACATAAAAACATAGAAATGTATAAAACAAAATTGGAGACTCATAATATCAATACAAGACAAAAAGAAAAATTAGTTGTTCCGTATTTTAGACTAGCTAAAGTTCGTAAATCATTTCTTGGCAATAGTGTGCGCTGTTATAACAAAATACCACTTGCGGTGACCAAGATGACTTTAAATTTAAATCACATATAAAAGAAGTTCTGAAAGAAGGAGCTTATTACAATGTAGCTGATTATATTGAAGATAAAGATGTCTGGAAGTAGGTAGCTGCACTCTGCACAAGTGCACCTTGCTCATGCTTATACAAAAGCCTGTTTTATATTTTTAAGGTTATTATTTTTTATTTATTTTCTTGTTCTTTTTTCGTCTGTATCTATGCTTAGGTATATCTTTTTTATTGTTAATTATTTGGAAAAAAAGCCAAACATAGTCAGATTGTCCAAAAAATATATAAAAAATGTAACTTTGCTGAGTTTCTTGCCGGATTCTTCTCAGTTCAAGGCCGAGTTCCGAACCGGTGGTAACTTCAGTAAATGTGACCTTCATAAGTCTGGGGCCTAAATTGAATAAATAAATAAATAAATAATAAATAAATATCCTGGGACATTCCTCACACACGGTCATCTGATCCCAAACTAAGCAGAGCTTGTACTATGGAAACCAGATAACTGATATAATACATATACTACTTTTTGTTTGTAAATACATACTTAATATACATAATTACACCCAGACTCAGGACATACAGACATGTTCATGCACACAAATGTATGTCCTGTGTGGGAATCGAACCCACGGCCTGCGGCGCGTAAGGCGAACCTTAACCAACTGCGCCAACTGGCCCGTCAAATGGCTTTGACTTCTTACTTTCTTACCCATATAGTCTTTCACACAATCCATCCATGTCTTTTTTGGTCTTCCTCTTCCCGTATTAACTCTTTTATTGTGATTTCTACCATGTAGAACCACCTCTTTTTTTATTTCGCAATCCGTAATATTTACGGAAATTTTCCCTTAAAACACATTAGTTTGTTCATCTACAATGTATATTCTATAATCTGTTGAGCTAATTATTCTAGACCCTTTATAATTATATTAAACTATATTTTTAGCTTTACCGCTCTCACCGGCGGAGATGCGCGAAGGATTCGGCGCCCTTCTGGTGGAACCCTTTTCAGGTGCCTCGGGTGCTTCAGTGCCGCTCGTTATTGTTTCTGTGGAAAAAGGGAATACAATTACCGTATATCCTGCGGTTTTACCTAGATTCAAAAGAGCACACAGTTTTGGTTAAATTGCGTAAAATTCGCTTTGAGATTAATTGTAGGCTACCTTTATCTTATCAATTGATTTTTATCTTTAGATTTGTATTTAACGCGTTTCCTTCTAGCTATCATACCTACGTTCCCGAGAAATCGAATGCTATCCAGGGATAAAAAGCAATTTATATGATATTCCAGTCAATGATCACAGTCTTTACCCTGGTATGATGTTCACCCACACACGCCCAAACTTTCACATTTATTATATTAGTAGCATAGCAGGAAGTCCTATTTATAGTAGGATTAGTAGGATGGTTATATTATACATATTATATTACATAAATTGTGTAAGTTACAACAAAAGTAATGAGTGAAAAATTGCCCTGCATTGCGGCATATTTCTCGGTAAGAATATTTGCGTCTTCGGGCTCTTCATTGCTCTTTACTGGGGCCTTGGTGTCGATTTCTCGTTTTATGTTTGTGGTGTGGAGTTCAAGTCATTTATTGCACCTACTTAAAAAGGGTTTTCTTTCAATAGAATTGAATAGAATTTATAAAATTAACGAATATTGTAATAATTTTAAGGCGATGATAGCTCAGTGGTTTGACGTCGGATACCAAGACGAAGGTCCCGGGTTCGAATCCTACACTGAAATTGAGCTTTCGGTGAAGGAAAACATCGTGACGAAACCAAAGCACGGTGGTAGGGTACTTTGTAGTACCAATCTGGCTGGCTACCACACTCTAGTTGAAAATCTGTCGCCAAGCACCTCTCGGTGTGTTCCGACAACTGCACTTGAGAGTCAGTTCCGTCTAGGCTTTGTGTGCTTACCAACTTCGGCCACATCATCACTTACCATGGTGAGATTGCGGTCAAACACGGCCTGTGTTATCCAAAGAAAAAAATAAATAATAACAGGAGAAAATAACTGATTTACAGATAGATGCACGCACAGCTTAAACTGCAGTTTACGAACTTGAAATTAAGCAGACAGGTTTCCTATATAGCGTAGAGATCCACAAGGAAGGGTATTTTTTTAGCGTTTGGCGGAATGCTACTACTATTATCTACCTATATTAATATATCATAAAGTGGGAGAGTTTTATTGTTTGTTCAAACGGGCTAATCTATGGAACTACCAATCGAATTCGAAAAGTTCTCTCACTAATCAGAAGCTACATTATCCACGAGTTTTATAGGCTACTTTTTATCACGGGAACGCGAGTGACACCGCGGCTTACAGTTAGTATACCTATATAGTCTACAAACAAACAAAACATACCATTTTTATTAGTATTATTTAACAAGGTACAATATATATACCTAGGTCTAGAATCTGGCGTGGGTGTGGCTAGTCAGTTAATAATTAATTAAGCTTATTGTGGTCGGTATAAAGCATTTTTCAAAGTAATGCCAGTACAACATGACATGTGCTGCTTGTGGGGGCTGGTCTGCTTAAGTTTACTATTTATTTACTTACTAGCAGCGAAACCCGGCGTTGCTCGGGTTAAAATACATCGCATGTTTAGTGGTATAAAAAATATATAAGGATACATTTTTTAACAGATATTATAGATTTCTATTTTCGATTTCGATTTGGTTCTTTTAGTTAGACCAATAATAACACTCGTACACATTTTGGAACTTTCCAGATCTATCCAAAAAAAAATAGAACTTTCTCGAACATTTTAAATCGCTTATAATAAATTGCACTCATTTTAGAATTTTCTAGATCATTCTAGAAATTTCTAGAACTATCTCGAACATTTTAAATCGCTTATTGTACTCATTTTAGAATTTTCTAGAACTTTCTCGAACTTTCTAAATATTTCACTCATTTTGGAACTTTCTAGATCGTTCTAGAAATTTCTAGAACGTTCTTGAACATTCTAACTCGATAATAATAGTTTTGGACATTTTGGAACTTTCTAGATGAAGCCAGAAATTTTTAGAACTTCCCACAGATATTAAAAAAAGTCGGATATATTCTCGCTAACAAAAAACTGTGTCACTCGAGTCAGCCACCACGCTGTACGTACGAGTCGGCACGCACACATTCACACATTAGTTGAGCGCGAGTAATCGACTCTGTGTAAACGGCGACAGAGTCTAATTTCCCGCGGAATAGCCAACTAAGGTGTGCGTGAGAGGTGGCCGACTCCATAGACACAGTTTTTTGTTAGCGAGAATCTGTCCTCCGTAGTCTGTGGAACTTCCTCAAACATTCTATATCGATTATAATAGTTTGCATTCATTCTAGAATTTTCTGGATCATTCCAGATATTTCTAGAACTTTCAACAACATTCCAGATCAATTATAACAGTTTCACTCAATTTGGAACATTCTAGATCATTCTAGAAATTTCTAGAACCTTCTCGAACATTCTAAATCGATCATAATCAATTGCACTCATTTTGGAACTTTCCAGATCATTCGGAACATTTCTAGAACTTTGTCGATCATTCTAAATCGATCATAAAAATTGCACTCATTTTGGAACTTTCCAGATCATTCGGGAAATTTCTAGAACATTCTCGAACATCCTAACTCGATAGTAACAGTTTTGGACATTTTGGAACTTTCTAGATGAAACCAGAAAATTTATAGAACTTTCTCAAACAGTCTATATCGATTACAGTAGTTTGCATTCACTTTAGAATTTTCTAGATCATTCCAGATATTTGTTGAACTTTCTAGAACATTCCAGATCGATTATAACCGTTTTACACATTTTGGAACTTTCTAGACCATTCCAGAAATTTTGAGATCTTTTCAGAAATCCTCATGCGTTAGAAAAGGACAGCAATATATGTTTTAACATTTTCGCCACCCACAACCACCCCCTTCCACCCACCGCGACCAAACTCCCTTACTACCACCTGGAGACCAAGGGGTATTTACCACCCCAACGGGAAGTTGATTGGGGTTGGTGGTGATTGAGAAAACTGCGTATTTACGTACCCACAAAAGCATTTTATATATATTATTAGATTAAATATTTATTCAGTCTACTTTGTAATTTTGCCGCCGCGCCGGGGCACGCAATTGTTGTCAGTGCGATTAGAATGTAAATATTATGTAATGAATCTAAGCTTCTTTTTATAAGAGTAATTGCTGAGTTTATTGCCTGCTCTTCTCAGCAAATGCAACCTTCCGAATCGGTATTAGAGTATTAGAGTCAGACTTTTCATAAGTGCCTGCGAAGGTCTATTTGAATAAATAATTTTGAATTTTGAATTTTTTTTTTCAAAGGAGCTATTTTGTGTATTATGTTTTGAAAGTCATGTGCTGTTTGTACTTAGATTTATACTCAACAAATATACAGGGTACATTATTTTTTCTAGCCAGTATGGGCAAAATCTGAATTTACACAGGTCTTAGAGAAAAATGCTGAAACGAACCCATATTGACGTAATTTACGTAATTTTTACTTATATAGGTAATATTGGCAGAAGTTTAGGAAAAATTACTTAAAATGTTTGCTGGGACAATACTACAATAAATAAACTACGTAAAGTACTCATAAATACGACCAAATTTTGCAATGGGACAAACATCGAAACCGCAAAATATTGCTATTTCATACATTTTAGCCGAGGAGACGTTTTTTTTGCTATTTGGAAGCCAGTTTATTGGCATATAACAATTTAAGAGGGCGAAACCGCGTGGCATATTTAGTTTCATATAAATTCTATGACATCATTCCCATTCCATTTTTAATTCATTGTTCATCATCATCATCAGCCTATAATAGTACGTTTGAGAGAGTACGTTTGACGTTCGCACGAGTGGGAACCTTGTCCAAGTTTTTTTCTGAGTAATAAATAAAATACTTGTTGATAGTGGTCAAACGGTGTATCATACAGTTAATAACATCATTATACAAATTATACAGTGTAGTGAGTACTGGTTTCTAAATTTAAGAGTTATAAAACGGGCAAAACAAGTCACTGTTCCGGAGGACTTATATTTATATACCCCCATAAAGGTATTTATTACAAAAACATAATTCATTAAGGCTGCTACTGCTAGCGAAATCTGTAGGCAACAGATAAGACCATCAAGTCACTGCGCCATCTCGTTACGTACTGCTGCTGTCGCCATCTGGTGGCGATTGGGAGCAACACTGCTATAGGATCCATTTGGTGGACATTGGAAGCAACACTGCTATAGGAGCCATCTAGCGGAAGTCTACGGAACTTTGTGCGTAATCAATAGCTACAATGCCTTTAGCATGTGGTGGTTGCGGCAAATTTATGTCGCCAACAGATACCGCTAGATGTAGTAAATGTAGCGCATCGTATCATCGTGGGTGCGTTAGTGTCCCAGCAAAAGGAGCAGTGCCTTCTACCTGGCAGTGCCCGGAATGCAAAAAGAACGTCCGTAGAGACAATAAGGCCGATACTCCCGTCAGAGGAAACCTGCAGGGGGCCCAGAGCGGCGAGCAGGCGTCTTTGCCAGCGCCTTTGATGGTAACAACACCACCGCCATC
The DNA here is from genome assembly GCA_951394255.1 of Polyploca ridens. Lineage (NCBI taxonomy): Eukaryota > Metazoa > Arthropoda > Insecta > Lepidoptera > Drepanidae > Polyploca > Polyploca ridens. The sequence continues at coordinate 3,851,692 of OX596243.1, read as the reverse complement.
GTCGAGCGATTCGCCTGTGCTGCTTCCGGAGATAGTCACAGACTTGCCAAAAGATGTCAGTACTGCGCTGGTGATGATTATGGAGGAACTGCGTTCCTTAAGACATGAAGTTCTGGCATTAAGGAAAGAACTACAGCAGTCTAACGAGTCATGCAGCAATCGTATGGATGGCATAGAGACTAGACTGGAGGCGTTGGAGAGCCGATGTTCTGATCCCCCAGCTGCCACAGGCGTGGTGGACGGGGTTATAGATCAACTGATGCGCGACTTGAATGACAGAGACCAGGAACTGATGGCGAATGATGTAGTTATTGCAAATCTGCCGGAATCGCAATCAGAAAGTCCAGTACATATGGTAAAACTTATAGCCTCAAAGCTGGGAGTTACAGTGGACGATCGCGACATTGTAAGTGCTGAACGAGTGGGTGGAAGAAACATTAAGGCGACCAACCCACTTAATTCTACTGAGGCCCGACCACGCGCTATCATGGTTCGTCTGGCACGCCGTGATCTACGCAATGCCTTTCTTGACAGTGCGCGTGTTCGACGAGATGCTACTACTGCGGATCTCGGCCTCCCTGGCACGGCCCATCGCTTTTATGTGAACGAGAGGCTGACTAAAACGAATCAGCAGTTATTTCGCAGAACGCGGGCTGCTGCCGGACTCCATGGCTGGCGTTTCGTCTGGACGAGGCGAGGTCGTATTCTGGTTCGTAGTAAGCCCGGTGAACTTACTCACCGAATTGCATCTGACGACGATATTATTAAGATTATTGGACCGTATGCGGACACACACTAAATTTTTGTATATACATCGCATATCTAATATTTTGGTTTGTAACTGCCATATAAACTTTGCTTCCGTGGGGTTTGTGCGTCGTATCTGTCTTAGTCAGGGACAATTTGAAGACCATACTAATATATATACTACCATAATTAGTTATATTAATATGTATACAGGATTACATTTAACACTAATAATATTTAAGACAACATTACATACAAATACATTATATTTCATAAGCACACAGCAGAATTATTTAATTAAAAGCAATAAATCAACATATACATTATATTTAATAAACACACAGCAGATTTTTTTAATTAAATGCAATGAATTACAATATTTACTTTATTCGGGTACATATCTTATTATATATAAATCAAAAATAACAATTATCAAATGATTCGGGACAAGTATTTGAAGTTAGGTTTATTTAATGCAGGATCATTGGGAACGAACCATGACGAATTTTTGATTGCAATGTCACGTCACTCTGTAGATTTAATGGCAATAAACGAGACGTGGTTACGGCATGGGGAAGAGGACCGTGCACCCAGTGTACCCGGATATAAGCTAAAGCACATACCACGCCCGGAAAACATACGCGGGGGAAGAGGAGGAGGTGTTGCCTTCTACGTTAAAACGGGAGTCAGAGCGCGTGTAGCACCTCATCCTGATCAACCAGATGTTGAGCAGATGTGGTTAAATCTAACAATAAATGGGAAGAAGTTGTTGATAGGTACTGCATACAGACCACCATGGTTCGATATTTCAAGGTTTCTGGTGGGAATAACTGACAGCATTAGTGCTTTGGCCCCTTATGATCATATAGTGCTGTTGGGCGATTTTAACGTCAACCTATTAGACTCAAATAATGTAAAAACAAAGGATATTATGGAATTTCTTAATTATACCAATATGAATCAGGTAGTTCAATCACCAACACATTTCGTAGGAGATAGTATGACCCTGATTGATATTGTCTGCACTGATGTGAGAGTCCGGAATGTAGTGGTGAACCATGTTAGTGAGCTAGGTCATCACTCGTTCATAACATGTGATACTGTAATTAAGAGGGAAAAGCCTAAGCCGAGACTGATTGTATATCGACCATTGAAAGATATACTTATGGATTACTTTGAATTGGATCTCGCAGCAATACCGTGGAGGGGAATAAGTTGCTTGATTGACGTTAACAGTATGACTGATCAGTTAATTTTTTTCACAACCCAACTGTTTGATCTACATGCACCTATAAAAAGTAAAATTTTCAGGAACCAACCCACGCCTTGGATTACAGATAATATACGGCTTATGTTTAAATTACGTGACGAAGCAAGAGAAAGATATCACAAATTGAAAATATACTATAATAATGAACAAAATAAAGTAAATTCTTCAAAAAGCTATTATCTAGACCTAAAAAAACTGGCTATCTTTGCTTTAAAACAAGAAAAAAACGTATATTTCACTACACATATTAACAATAATATACAAAATCCTAAGGTATTGTGGAAGAAGTTAAAATCAGATATAATCCCCGGCCATGATGATGGTGTTATTCCAGCTCATTTTGACAACCCAGATAATATAAACAAAGCTTTTCTCAACGTACCGGGTGAACGTAGCGTGAGCATATCGCAATTGACGTACTTTGAGTTTGAAAGATTTAATTGTTCCCAGTTCGTACTCAGAAATGTAAACCAAGATGAAATACATAAAGTCTTAAAGAGCCTGAGTTCAAATGCAAAGGGAGTTGACGGACTTAGTCTGGATATGCTTATGCTCACGCTGCCTTCATCTCTTGAAACTATCACATCATTAGTGAACCGGTCAATAGACACTCATACTTTCCCTGAAGCATGGAAGTGTGCTATTGTGCGCCCTTTGCCCAAAACTAACAACCCGATTACGGTCAAAGACCTTCGCCCTGTAAGCATACTACCCTGCTTGTCTAAGGTTCTGGAGAGGGTGATATACAATCAGATGTCGGATTACTTGGAGAAAAATGATATCTTGCCAGATCTCCAATCTGGGTTTAGAAAGGGACGTGGGACCGCTACTGCCTTATCAGATGTGGTAGGCAATATCCTTGAGGCACGTGACCTGGGAGAGGGATCATTACTGACGCTTCTGGATTTTTCTCGAGCGTTCGATGCAATAAATTCGTCACTGTTGCTTTCTAAGTTAGCATATTATGGTTTTGCAGCAGAAACAATAAAATGGTTCGAAAGTTATTTGACAGGCAGGACACAATATGTTGAGATCCGGAGAGAGGATGGATCGACATTGTCATCCCCCCCACAATTGGTATCACGAGGTGTACCTCAAGGATCAATTTTAGGGCCACTTTTATACATCCTATATAGTGCAGACATTACTAAGTCATTCCGGTTTTGCAAGTATCACATGTATGCAGACGATATTCAAATATATATAACTTTTAAACCTGGTGACACTTTAGAGGCAGTGCGAAAAATGAATGCCGATCTTAAAAGAGTGGATGAGTGGTCTGGACGAAACTCACTAGTTTTAAATCCCACCAAATCAAAGTTTATGGTGCTTGGTAGCAGGAAGATGATCAGTGCAATGCTGTCAGTTAAGCCAGAAGTTACAATCAAGGGCCAGAACATTGAAAGAGTAGAAACTGCATTAAATCTGGGTCTAACAATGGATTCACAGCTGCACTTTGAAAAACACATCAGTAATTGCATGAGGAATTGCTTTTATAGATTAAAAGTATTATATTCGCTCAGAGAATATCTAAGTGTTCCACTGCGAAAGCAATTAGTAGATAGCTTAATCTTATCAAAGCTCAATTATTGTGATACCGTGTATGGACCATGCTTGCTGTCAAGAACTGATAAGCTAATACAGCGCATACAAAATGCATGTATCAGATTTTGTGTGGATGTTCCACGAAGATGTCATATTACTCCCTTTGCAAATACTAACAACATGCTTAAAATGGCTGCAAGAAGAAAACTGCATATGGCTGGTTTGCTCTTTGGTGTGATTACTACACAAAAACCAAAATATCTATTTGCAAAGCTGAGATGGCGACAACATCAACGTGAGAACCAAATACGTCAGGCAACTAATCCTCTTTCCATCCCAGCACACAGAACCATGGCATTCAGGGGGAGTTTCAAGTTTGCTGCAACGCAGTGCTGGAACAGCCTTTTACCACCAATACGCAGCCTGAAATCAAAAAAATCATTTTTAGTACATTTAAAAAAGCATTATATGCAGATCCAGCAGGTATCATAACTAATATAGACAAAAATAAAATAAAATAACAAAGAAATTATAATAGTATGAATAATAATTACCTTATGTGTAATAGCTTTCTTGCAATAGTGAGTTATTAACAGGGTATGTGCCTTGCCCTATGAGCCTGCATGCCTTGGTCTGAACAACATTGTGATCTATGTTATGTCCATATATATATCCATGTCTGATCTATTGTGGCTGCACACAGTCCTAAAATAAAAAGTTTATATTTATATACATATATTTACTTTTATTTATGTCACATATATTTATACAGATATAGTATGTACAGTAATATTATTGATTTATTGTTAGTGATAGTTGTCTTGTCTAACTTTATAATTTGTTGCGTTTTTGGGATTAGCTATGTGACAGCCAACGCGTCATAGTCGCGGTAGATGCTGCTGCTATATCCAACGAAAATGTAATCACTACCTATTTAATGTATTACCAATAGGTGTTGTTTGTTTAGTGTCGATGTAATAAACAATATATATGTATATCGTTATACATGAATATTTTATATTGTATTGTAGTTAGGCACTAGCATTTTGCAATCAATACCTACAATGTTCCACCACTGTTTCTTATTGTATAGTTTTTGATATTTAGTACTTACTGGATTTTGATTTCTCACTGGTGGGAGCGAATTGCGTCACTCATCGGTTATTGCTGAAAATCAGCGCTGCAGATATTAGGTTAATCCTAAGTCACAGCATTATGCTGAGCAATAACCTTCATTTTTGCGCACATACGACGCACAAACTTACAACAATATTGTTTTATTTATTTTTAATTCGTACTTCCTTTAATAAGTTAAAAATTGTTTATTATTATTCGCTCACAAATCATCATGAATGAATGAAGTTTTGTTTTCTTTTTTTTTATATGAATGGTGTAGCCAACTATACCATTTTCGCGGTAGCTAAAAAGTAGCCAAAATGGCAACATAAAATTTAGAAGTAGCTATAAAATTAACTGGGTATGTTGATGGGTTGGCATCATCATAATTATTATTAGATGTAAATAGTCATAGTTATACTATGATATAAGAGTGTGTATTTTGTGTGTATATTTTTCTTTTTTTCTTGTATTTAATTACGTTATTTAATGTCTGCGTCGAATGGCGCGCAAAAATAAAATGTTTTTCTTTCTTTCTCTTTCTTTCTAATATCCCACTTCTGAGCACAGGCCTCCTTTCACAAAATGAGGGTGAAAAGGAATGGGCAATTACTCCAGCACGCGTGCCCACTGCGGATCGGTAGAGGTAGGCTACTGGTCAACCTACTGTTGTAATTTTTCAAGCCGCCTAGGAGGCATCCAACTAGCTTAACGACTATCACAATTATGTGATAACCGGGACCAATGGCTTTACGTGTCTTCCGAAGCACGGAAACGCTCGATTTTAAATACCACTAGGCGGTCACCCATCCAGATACCGACCACGACGGTGGTAGCTTAACTTCGCCGATCGATTAAAAACGGCTAATCATGCTACACCACGAGCGCTTATTAATTCATTGTTAATTAAAATTAAATATTACATTTAAAACCCACCCAGTGGGCTTCTACTTCGATGAAATGTGTAAAGAATTTTAAATAGAATTATTCATTAATTAAATTACTAATAAAATTTAGAGCACCTATTGAAACGATTTATAAAATTTATAATTGGCTCTAAGCAATTTGAAAAGTAATCCAATAGTTTTGTTCAAGGAGAAAATATTTCTTCTAACTGCTTGATTAGTTCACGTTTGAGGATTTATAATATTGCCCAGCAATTTACAAATGTATTTTGAAGGTATTTTTTTATATACGTTGCCTTGACATTAGTATTTTTCACAATTTTGGTCAAACATTTTATTTAAACAATAATAATCACAATGATGATAAAAACCGGTTGCCGAAACAATTAGTTAATATTGTCAATAGAAATAAGTATTATAGTTTTAATGTTATACTATGCATAAGTTACAGCAATAAAGGCTTATTATTAATATTATATTATTATTAATCACAATGAACCGTCAATTCGTGAAACAACACTTATTTGCATTATCGTCATTTTCTTTTATTAGAATTCAAAAGAATTCTATACAAAATAGTAACATAATGGTAACTTCTTCATGATCTAGCACCAAGTTGGTATTTGAATAGGCTAATGTCAGATTTAATACAACCTTTGACCAGAATACGTGCGTAATCTAGACATATTGACATATTGGCTTTGACAAGGCCTACACTGCAGGTTACAAAGGGTACAAGCTCTAATTTAACACATTTAGTATGCCACAGGTAAATTCTAGTTGAAACCTAATTCTGGTTTTGAATTTAAATTGAATTGATTCGGTCATGTCATCATGGACCGAGATCCCAGGACCGCCAGACCTGGGTAGGTCTGGCGGTTTCAGAAAAGGTTTTCTGATGGATAAAATGTACCTACCTATATAATTGAGTAGTGTTATGTTTGTACGTACTTCAAACGTATGTATACCTGCTAACTTGTCCTACAGGTCCAAGTATGAAAGGTATGTTATGTTAATTATGTACTTTTCCTAAATTCTGAGAGCAGATTTTTTATATGATAACTCAGGGAACTATTTCAATAGTTTTTGCAAGCAACATAAAATGTCACTGGATTATGAGCGCGAGGACATTATTATAATGCAAATAAGACGATAATTAGCATTTTTGATACAGAAAATAACGGGTGGACGTTAGACCATAATAAATACAAAAAACTGTAGTGTACATTTGCCGTCGAGACAGGCTAGCAGGTACACATACCTTTGTAGTAAGTACGAACACTAGTCAATTGTATACATTTTATTTCATCCGAAATATGCTATGTAAAGCTTTGAGGTCTTTGCTTCATTATTAGTAAAGATATAAGAGTCTTCATTTTAATAAATCTTAACCGATACCGGTCCGTAAATTATTGAAACCGGGCCTTAGTCGTTCAAGCTATGTACAGTAGTACCCAACTGATAAGGCGCGTCGTGAATCTTCGTTGGCACAGAAAAGAAAGTATGGCCCGAAGATTAACGAAAGAATGCTTAAAAATTACAATCAACCTTAGATCACTACTATAAGGTTCATACACTGCAGCTGTTAGTTTCGCCTCACTCGCAAGTCACGACCCTCCGTACGGCGCGCGCTAACATGGCGGCAGCTACCGACCAATAGCATTTCCCGCGCTTTGAAAATGTATCTTCTGCGCAGGTACATCGGTAAGCCATATCAGTTGGGTACTACTGTACGTGCTTGTTTCAAGGCATATTTCCCGTATCCGTGTTCACGGCCCGTACTTTAGTACAGTCGCTTTAATATTTTAACTCTATGGTTACAATAACCTACCTAATGAATTATTCCGAGACGAAAACTGCGAGTAACAATAACGTATAGAATTCTCCCAACATTTTACTAGACAAGTCGAAAGTTGTTTGAACAATGTCCAGCTAATGACAAGGTAAATACCCCTCGGGCTGTATTCAATAGTAATGGCGACTATCGATTGCCCACTGATGACCTTTACAACGTAGTTTGTGGTGTAATTACACTTGTTTGATGGCTCACATATTTAATACATTGTGTGGCTTATAGACTTCTGACGGAGGAATTTAAAAAAGAGGACCAAAAGCGAGTACCTCGTACCATGACAGGTATAACCATCACCGTCAGCTCCTTCCAGCCATTGTAGGCCAGCTCCTTCTAGGCTTTGTGTGCTTACCACCTTCGGCCGCATCATCACTTACCATGGTGAGATTGCGGTCAAGCACAGGCCTATAAACAGTATAAAAAAAACCGTCCTTTATTTTTAGAGTGCTTGGGTAGCATATGAGTGAAATAAGTTATTGATAAAAATTTCATTTTTATTACAAGCTCTTTTTGGTGACTGTACTTTTTGTTGACTGTTGCATTGTCTTCCTTATACTAATGTATACCAAATATCAAGTCAATCCAACAACTGGAAGTGGGTGTAATTCGACTTGAAAATTTCCACCCGAAGAAACATAGTTACACACATTGCGAGTTAAATAAAAGTTTGTAAAAGGCGTAAATTAAATTCCACACAAGATTTTAATTTAATATATTTTGGATTGACTACTTCATTTATGCCAAAAGACATTCCGTGCCCTCATGTAGGTCACCGGGAAGTATCTTATAGGTTTTGATGAGTCAGACAGTGGGACTTGTAGTACGATAATACACTACATGAAAGTAGAAACTTAATATTTTCAAGCAGTATGAGACTTTAAAATTCAAGTTATAATCAAAGCTTAAGGCATTTCTGAAAAAGAAAAGACCTTGATATATGGACCGACAGATAACAAAGAGATCTTAGAAGGGCTTTTAGTAGGCATTTTTTAACCGACTGACATATTTACTGAGCCAGCAATAAAATAATACTCAGCAATTACTCTTTTCGAAGCTTAGATAAATTACATGAAATTTTTCCGCCCAATCAGTTCCGGTAGGCTCGTTTCTTGGCAAGTTCTTAGGTGGACTATAATAGTGTTTACGTTGTCAGAAACCAGTATTTTAATACTCGATATTAGAATATTATTTCTTCCTTGTCAGATAGCACTTGGTAGAGCCGATTTTGTTGTAAATCGCACTAAAATAATTTTAGTCACATCACATCTCTTTCTTGAAAACTGGAAAGCGCATGCGTAAATTATAACGGTTATCCAAAATCGGAATTATTCTTGAACCTAGGTCTATAATCGAACCTAGGGTATAGACGAAGGTCCCAGGTTCGAATCCTACAATGAGCTTGAGCTTTCGGTGAAGGAAAACATCGTGAGGAAACCATAGCACGGTGGTAGGGTACTTTGTAGTACCCGCCTGGCTGGCTACCACCCTCAAGTTAAACATCTGTCGCCAAGCACCTTTCGGTGTGTTCCGACAGCTGCACTTGAGAGCCAGTTCCTTCTACGCTTTGTGTGCTTACCACCTTCGGCCGCATCATCACTTACCATGGTGAGATTGCGTTCAAACACAGGCCTATAAACAGTAAAAAAAAAAAAAAAAAAAACATATATTAGGGCTACCGATCAAGTATTAACCCAATTATTATGTATAGGTGGTCATTAAAACTGAACACGTCATATAAATGTCAGAATTTAAAAGTTCAAACTTTAAGAAGGTCAAAGAGATTACTTGATTTCTAAATAAGTACCTATGTAAAGCAATTAGTAATTAGTGAATTAAGGCGCTATCCATAGCTAGATGCCGTTAAACGCTTACCCCCTTATTCACTAATCTATAATCGCTTTTTAACTAAATTTATTTATTCTAACAGCTATTTATAACATAATTTATGATACATAACGATAGAACTAAAAATAGCCATTTACAAGTTTTCACATCAGTGTAATAGTGTGCCCCGTCCCCGTCTCACTCTTTCGATCACCAAATGTCACGTGTCAGATGAAGACTTCGGAATTTTAGCTAATCATCGTTTGATAAGTTTATCATGAATAAGGGGTTTAGTTTTTTGTCGCACAGTTAGGTGTATTGGTAGTGGTAAAAAATATTGTCAAATGTTCAAAGAAAAGGCTTATTCAAAGATATTTCATAAAAATATAATTGGACTGTTTTACAAAAACCTTAAACCGACTTCAAAGTACACTAAGAAGTAATCAAATCCTGATCTGATGACAATGGGACCAAACGGGAAGCGTACCCTTTCAAATAAAAAAAGAATTTTCCGAATCGGTTAATAAATGACGGAGTTATGAGGTAACAAACATAAAAAAAAAAAAAAAAAAAAAACATACATTCGAATTGAGAACCTCCTCCTTTTTTTGAAGTCGGTTAAAAATAGTATCATCATAAAAAAAAAGTAAAATTGAGCTCAAAATGTATTTTTTGTCGCGTTGTTCTCAAAATTTTGAGCTGTAACTATCTTATTTTATTTAATGATAATAAAGGTAATTCAACCAACTAAAGAATTACCCAAAAAATATTCCACTAATCCGTCCATTTATTTTTTTATTTAATTAAAACTGTAAAATTTCTTCTAATTTGGTGGTCATTCAATCCTTATTTGTAAGCACGATGCCTTACGATCAATTGCCTAAAAATTGCTTCATATAGCGCCTTAAATCAATATTTTTATTTTATTATTATTAATTAAAATGAAATCCAAATAAATTCACTATGAAAAAATTGGTTATTTATTCTACACTTAAAAAGCCTACTCAAATGCACGCTCATGCAGAATCAAACTCACACGATTATTGAATTAGCCTCGTAACCAGGTCACCACAATTCATTATTTTCTTACTTCACTTTATAAAAATGGCTAACTCGAGTTCCCTTATCAAGCACATTAATCAAGTCGTGTTTGTACATAATAAAGTGCTCTCAGTAACAATTTTAACACGAAAAAGTTGTAATAAAGACTTTCGGAGTTATTTCTCGCGGCCTCAGAAAAGTGCCAAGTTTTTTGCTACTTTTGCTCTTGTTCGTTGATGAAAGGAAAAGTGTGAGGATGATCGTAAGACATATTGTTAGAAGTAACAACTTAGTGTGGTGTTTGGAAGTGGGGTGCTACCGAATTTTGTAAAATCTTTCTCTTGTCAAAGATATTTACCCCCTTATTCATAATAAAGTTATCAAACGTTGATTAGCTAACATAAAAAAAAATAGTCTAAAAATAAAACAAAATATAATTATCTGCATGGTGGGTGAGTGAATAAGTGTTTCCTTGTCTGTATGTGTGTGCAAGTATGTGTATCCTTTCCTTCACAATACTAATTATAAGGCTTTAATTTACTAATATTATGATTTATTGTCAGAACGAATAAGCTAAATCAAGTTTTCATGACGTCAATTGGGCACCCAAAGTTATTCTATGCTCGGGGGTCGCAACTGGTGACGCAATGTCGACATTTTAATTATTAATTACTGACCAACATTTCCGTGTCCCAATTCAATTACCTAATTTAATGGACTCCATTAGATATATTCACAAATAACACCATTAAAACAATTAAAAAAATACTATCGATTAATTTTTGTTTATTGTTATTTGTAATTTAACAATCTCTAAGTTTATTATATTTTATTAAAGATACGTCACACGCACGTCTTATAAATTTCATAGCGTGTAGTATCTGGTGACATAACTTCACAATTGAAAAAATTTAAAATACAACACATATAAAAAAAAATATCCCGTTGATATTCTAAAAAAAAAGAAATTTCTAATTCTTTCCTTCTCTACTATTTTCCTGTGATTCCTTTATATTGCTGAAAGAAATATTCCTTTGTGTCACAAGTTTACAAAATTTTATTTAATTAAAAATTTACAACAAAGAAAGAAAGAAGATAGACGTCAAAGTAGCAAAAAAAATTACTAATTAATATTTTAGTTCAAATCTGTTTTAAATGTATAAATAAAACAAAATATTACATTCACAATGTCAACGCAACAAAGAAGGAACAATACTCCTGTACTATCCAACCTCACTCGTTTACAGTTGTACTGTACAACCTACTCAAAACACAAGAAGTTAAATAAAAGCTAAAACCGGGTCATTTCAGCCCGACTCATATCTGCTGTTTCAAAACTTTCATCTTTATTTGACTCAACGAGGTTTGAACTTTGTAATCGAGCTTTGCCATTTTATTTTGACCCCACATAAACAAAAGAAAAGGTTAATTTTTGTTTTTTATTTGTATTGTATTTTGGTAACATTTATTTGTAAATTGAAATCGACATGACTGAAATAAAAATTCGTGAACAAAATTTAAAAACTTTTTCGTAACAGTTTTATTGTATCATGTAGGTCCTACATTGTAGAACACCCGAAAAACGAAAGGCTTAGTTTGGTAACTCAATTTTAAATAAAAGAGGCGTAAAATATTTTAATTTAAATACTAACTCCTTCTTTATTTAACTATGAAATGTAATCCACTTTTTATAAACAATTTTTTACTTATTAATCAAAATAATAACCTATTTCCTGCCATTCTAAGGACATTTTGTTGATGCCCCTCCTAGATATAAGAGGTTAGATATTTTTTGCAGGGTAAAAACATAAATTCTGTAGTGGCGGTGAAGAACGTCATTGATGGAGTTGTAAATTTAGGTACCTATATATTAAAGCCTACTTTTCAAAGTATCGACAATTGTAGAACAACTAAACCATTCAGACGTGAATTATTTAGTGTTACTTCACGTCGTAGATTACACACAGTACAAAAACAGCGTAATTAGTGACCTCTCTTGTGACCGAAGCCTGTATCAATATAATCGAAGGTCATTACGAAGAGGCGTTTTAATTAAAACGTACCTTTTTTTCCTTCACATCACTTGTCAGTTCGGTAGTCCTTCGGGACCATTGGTCTTACTACGAGTTTGTTATAAACTCGTAAAATTTTCGCTCAGAATATTTATACAGGGATATATTATAAAAATAAATCTTGGTAAAAGTTCTATACCTACTCAAAATGGATAGGACCATAGACTGATGACAAAAAATTGATTGTATTCTTAAGTACTTTCTCCCTTGAAGATTTAGATAGTCCTAAAAGAATATTCATGTAGAAAGGATGAGAGTTGTATGAACATAAAATAATTAGATAATTTAAAGTTTCTAGTTTTTGTATAGAGAAACGAAACAATAAATAATTCCAACAATAAATAAAAACTCAGGACGTTTAAAATGGCATACCGTATAAATTGTCCATTAATAAACTATGTTCTAATAAGGTGAATGTTTTCTATCCCAAAGTGCTTCCGTGCCAAGCTGTATGGCAATAAAATAGGCGGAAGTCACTGCAGGGGTCGCTTGGCGGCACTGCACTTAATCCCGTGCCAACTGCCAAATATAAATGCCAATTGCATCTAGTTATTAATTTGCTAGAATCATGGTTTAAATATTACGCCATTTTGTATTTGAAATATTTAAAATAATTCATATTTAGAAGCTTGCTGAGTTTTTTGCTGGCAGAAGTCATCACAGTTCATGTGTATTACAAGCCGGTGATAGAATCAATTTGTAAACGTTTGTAGGTGCCCTATTAGGCCTATATTGAAGAAATTTAACGCGATTATAAAAACCTTATGCACTGTGGTTTTGAAAGTTGCCGGTATGAAAAATATTGCCTATAATATTTTTTCCCCTTTATAATTTATGGCCTTGTGTCAATTTTTTTTTTATCCTAGGTTACACCTTCTTTAGTGTTCCTTATTCATACTACAATCTAGCCTTAATATTTGGCTAATAAGTAATTTAAATTTAACATAAACTTCTATATTGACTATATCTAAGAATGTGTCCATTAACACTTTTCTTATTGTCTCTACTGGTGACTAGATGGCGCTGTCGTCATGTAAACATTGATTCTTGTAGCTCCGTGATAATTAATTATTTTAAAAAGTTTAAAGTCAGTTTTATGTGGATGTGATCTATGCATTACAGTTAATAATCCAATTACTAATAGTGACAGTGTTTGCAAAAGATTCTAGCATTAAACTGAATCTAAAATCACAAAATACATACGAGTCACGGAGACTAGTCAAATTTACGCATGAAAGTGATCTATCATCGTACATTGTGAAAAATTCAGTGCTTAGCAAATATATAACACTTAAATACCTAAGTTAATAAACAAAAAACGTACGTTTATTATCAAAAACAACAAGTGCCAATTGTTTTTTTTTTTGTGGGTGGTTATGGTTTTACTAAAAATCTACAAGCAGTTGCTACCTCCTCATTTGTTGATAAAACAAAATAGCAGAAACGAATGAGATTATAATTTTCACCACTACCAATAACCTCCGCGTAGCGTTAAGGTTTTGATGCTTGGATGTGCCAATGAGTTCGAGCGGTCGTACGTTCAAATCTCACTATTTGGTACAAAAAGATAACAGTTTGTTTCAATAAATCTGTCTTGTAGAATAATATATAAAATGTCTGAAGGAAAAATTAATAATGTTACAATGAGACCAAAACGGCTGTTCATAGCAAAGTCAACAGAGTCAATTTCATTGAATTCATCACTCGAACTAACGGACTCGGAAATCAACATGAGAAGCTTGGACCTGTCCACAGGAATTAACACAAGCTGTCTTGAAGAAGTTAAGAGTGAATTATTGCAGATAAAGTTACAATTAGAGAGCACTCAAAATGAACTAGATAATACGATTCTTGAAAATAATAGCCTAAAAAGTATCATCTCGCGTCAACAACTTCAAATTGATACGCTTAAAGAGATTTGTACTACAACACCAAATAAGCATAAAAAACAGCAACTTTTCTCAGCGCGCAAGAGACTTTTGACTTTGACTGATAGATTACAATATTCGAAGGAAGAAGAACACAAACATCAATGTCTGTCCTTTAACTCGAAGCCATCAACACCAAAGAAAATTGAATTACCACAATGCCTTAAACCTTCTGACATTACATCGTCACAACCACTGGTTGACCACAATCACAAACCAAATGAGATCGAGTCGCCTAGTACTGAAACAACAGGTACAACTGAGATACAGGTACAGATTGACACTGAAAATCATGAAATGAAAAAATCTGTAGCCCCGGCTCAGAAAAAAGTTTATATCATAGGTGGTCAACAATGTGTGGGCTTATCACATGGTCTAGATAAACTAAGATTACGCACTCAATACGAAAAATACCAATTTATATCATTTACTAAGCCAGGTGCTCCGACGGAAGAAATCTTGAAAACATTTAAACTATTCAAATTCTTGGAAGGTGACCGTATCATAATATCAGTAGGGCAACATGATTCCAACCCTATGAAAGTGATGACAGAACTAAGCGCGGCCTTGAAGTTCTTAGAAAACCATCCAGTTTTTATTGTAAGTGTTCATGAGAATAAATTTTTGAATGAACATAAACTAAATAATCTATTGAAAACAATATGTAACAATTTCAAAAATACTAAATTTGTTAATTTATTTGATAATAATCTTGATGATTCTAATTACGATTGCTATAATGAAACTATAAAAATGTGTAAAAAATTGAGCTTTAACTTAGATTTATTTGAATATGAACAAAAATACTTATGTTTTAAAAATTTAAAAATGAAAAATATACATGCTCGAGAGAACTATCGCAAAAGTACAAATAATAATAAATGTATTATTGATCAGCCGTCTGGTACACTGAACAAGCCAAAAAAAGGAACTATTCCGTATTATTTTCCTGTAAAAAAAAATGATGTTGAAATAAACAATTGTTTTCGTTCCTAAATCAATGAAAAATAAAGAAATATTTTTAGAGTATTGCATCAAAATATTGCTAGTATTTTGTCTAAAAAAAGCGTTCTAGAGGTAGCCCTAACTGAACTCCGTGAAAGCAAGATCGACCCGGATGTGATTTGCATTTCTGAAACTTTTATCAAAAAAAATCATGAAGCCAATGCTCAAATAAATGGATACCTACCTGGATCTTTTTACTCGAGAGATAAGGCTAGAGGTGGTGTCTGTATTTTAGTTAAAACAGGGATTAAATTTAAAGAATTAGACTTTCTCAAAGAATTCGCAAATGATAATTTTTTTTGAATGTTGTGGAGTAGAAATTCTAGACCAGAATCTTTACATAATCTGTGTTTATAGAACACCAAATTCAGATGTAAACCTGTTCTTTAATAACCTCAATCAAGTGTTACAAAAATTGTGCTATAAAGTTAATAAAAAAATTATAATTGCTGGTGACCTGAACATTAATACACTTAAAAAGAATAAAGTTACTCAAGAACTCTATGACACTGCATCCAATTATAATCTTTGCGTTCATATCGATCAGCCGACGAGGTTGCAAACATGTATCGACCACCTGCTGAGTAACATCAATGACGCTACTAGTGAACTACTGCACCTTGGTCTGTCCGACCATAACACTGGGCAAATGCTAAAATTTCGAATTAAAAATAAAACATTATTTCATAACAGAATGTATGCCACTAAAAGACAGTATGATACTGACAATCTTAATAAATTTAAAAACTACCTCCAACAAATCTCCTTTTCTGAAGTATACAATGAAAAGGATATAAACAAAAGCTTCGGTAATTTTTATGATACCTTTTGCCTTTTCTACAAGTTATGCTTCCCTTCAGTCAAATATAAGGTAACAAATAAAAACCGGTATCAAAGCTGGATAACCAAAGGGATTCGATTAAGTTGCAGAAAAAAAAGATGTTTCAGGTTACAATTCTATAGACAAAAAAGTTCCAAAAGTAAAACAAAATATCTAGAATATTCTAAATTACTGCGTCAATGTATAGACAAATCTCAAAAAATATCGAATAGTTACTTCATAAAAAAATCAAAGAATAAGTGTAGAGCATCATGGAATATAATAAATAGCAATAATAATAACAAACATAATAATATACTCAATCAATTCATTAATAAATTAAAAATTAACGATAGTATTGTTCTGGAACCTTTGACCATAGCTAATGAATTTAATAATCATTTAATTAAGACAACCAATAAAATAAATACCAAATTAAATTTTAATACAAATAAAACTAAACAAAATTGTAGTATATTCTTGACACCATTAGGGCACTCGGAAATAAACAATATTATAAATTCTTTAAATGACACCAATGCGGTGGGCTACGATGAAGTTGCTACAAAAGTTTTGAAATTTTGTAAAGAAGAGTTAACACCAATACTTACATACCTGGTTAACTTATCTTTTGAAGTTGGTTGTTTTCCAAGAGCCCTTAAATTCAGTATAGTGAAACCTCTTCATAAGAAAGGTGATAGTAGTAATATTGATAATTATAGACCAATAACCCTCATACCCATTATTTCTAAGATCTTTGAGAAGGCTATGCATAAACGACTGGCATCGTTCTTAGAGAAATTTGGTGTAATTAAAAAAGAGCAGTATGGTTTTCAGAAAAATAAATCAACTACCTTAGCAGCGTATAATTTGATTCAGAATGTCTTAAAAAATATGGATGCTCGAAAGCCTACAGCGGTTATATTATTTGACATGACCAAAGCCTTCGATTTTGTTTCACATGAAATACTTTTACGTAAAATTGAGAATTATGGAATTCGAGGCCCAGCTGCAGAATGGTTAAGAACATATTTGCAAGATAGGCAACAATGCGTCGAGGTCACAAATATTGACAGAAATAATACTAAAGCAGCCTACAGATCAGAGTTTAGGGTTAATAGATTCGGGGTGCCACAGGGTAGCGTGCTGGGTCCACTTCTATTTTTAATATATATTAACGACCTCCCAGACATCACTAAGCACCCATGTACACTATTTGCAGACGACATATCAATCCTTGTGACGTGTAATGACAATAATATTAATAATTATGAAGTTGACATCAATAATACTATAAAAATAATAATAGAATGGTTAGAATCCAATAATCTTAGCATTAATATGAATAAGACCACATTTATACAATTTCACAATAAAGGCAATAAACCGAAACTATTAAATATAAAATATGATGACTTAAAAGTTACAGAATCTTATCAAGCTACATTCCTAGGTTTAGTAATCGATAAACATTGTGATTGGAAGGCACATATTGATCGGGTATGTAGTAAAATAAATAAATTTGTGTATGCTTTAAGTAGACTTCGTAGAACATCAACACCAGAAACCACATCAATGGCATATCACGGATATGTCGCCTCAGTCCTTAGATACGGACTTTTGCTATGGGGTAATTCAGTAGAAATCAATAGAGTCTTTATTTGTCAAAAAAAATGCATTCGGGCTATGTGCGGTGTACCATTCTTTGAATCGTGTAAGCCCTTATTCAAAAAACTTAAAATCTTGCCGCTTCCTTGCATGTATATTTTGGAAGTAAGTGTATTTGTTAAATATAATATGGATTTTTTCAAAAAAGCCAGCGACGTCTTTCCTAGAAATACAAGGAATCCTGAAAGACTTGTTCTCCCTGTAGTGCCCAAAACTGCAATGTATTTAAATAACTGTTACGCAATGTGCATCACAATTTATAATAGTTTACCAAATGACATTACGAAATTACCAATTAAATATTTTAAATCCAGGCTTCAAACATGGCTTGGCGAGAAGAATTTCTACTCAGTTAAAGAGCTTCTAACAAAATAGATTTACTTTACGCACAATTTCGACATTTTATTTAATTTTATGATTGAGGACATTTGTAGTAATATAATTTGAAATTTTATGTATTTTGTTTTATGAAGCAAGCATGCCTGCGCGCTGCAAATTTTGCATGCCAAAACTGGCAGAATATGTGATACTATATATATATTAATACCATGCCATTTGTTACCATATTCTCGCAAATAAATATCTTTATCTTTATCTTTATCTTTATCTATTAAGGGGAAGACACTTTGTTCTTGTGTTCTTTATATATAGCACTTGGACTACGTTACACTATTATAACTATCACTACACTAATTCAAACGGTTTAGTTCTTTTGAGTCGTCTCACTATGTCTGTGTGATCGAGGAGCTGGATTGCCTCAACGTTCACATGATGATGAAGCCGGTTGTGGTAAGCTTCTGCATATTTTTTAATCACTGTCTGTACGAACTCTACTTTTAGGTCCCGATGGAGGTCGACATTTCTGATGTACCAAGGGGCATTCACTATTTCCCTCAGTACCTTGTTCTGGATGCGTGAATTGTGTCAATATGTTGCTAAGATTTGTAGGAAAAGAAGAATAAATAAACAAATAGTTACTTTAATATTTCGGTATATTACTTTGGATAAAGTTTACCTAATATCACAATATTGATCGCCCGTGACTCACTCATATTTTTAATTAAAGTTGTCAAGATCAAGCGAAAAGCGTGTGAGTTTTCAAAGTAACATCCCAACATGGTCTCGTTTGTATGTTAATTAACCAATGTGAAGAGTTAATTTTGCTCGGCGTGAAAGTACTCCGTGTCGAAACTTTTTTAATTTGCTGATTAATCTTCAAATATACGTGATATAATGAAATGCTAATATAACTTCATATTTTTTAAATAAAACTAGTTTGAAATTGGTTACCTACCTCGGTTTTTGCAAGCACTTTTTCCATGGTTATTATGTTGTTCAAATATGAGATTTATTATATTCAAATAAGATCTCTATTGTGTTTGAAATGATATGTCATAAACATAAACACAGTCTGTAGGTGGATGACAAACACAGAAGATAGCAATATGTCCGAAGGTTTGACTAATGTACTCCTGTTATATAATAATATTAGTACCTCAGGTGAAATGTATGGAAAGTCTTATTAATTTTATCTACGAGAGATTTTCCTCTCGTGAAATCACTTATAAGCCGAAAAAAAGTTGAATGTATTTGCCAATTGAAAGAAAAGACGAAGTTTTTATTCGGCAAAAAGTTGGAAACTCAGGTTGGAAACATCTGAGTGTCGCTTCCGTGAAAGCGATTACCCATCGCTAACTTATTGTGAAACGTTAGCTAGAGCAATTTCAAGAAAATTTTATAGCAACTTGGATTGGCTCAATACTCAAAAAGTTTCAATCCTCACAGTGAGTGTAGCGTCTGAAATTCTGAATAAACTGCTATAACTTCATGTTCTCAAAGTGAACAATCTTGTAACTATTTGATCTGTGTCTATGGTGAGTGAATCCGCGGCGCAAAATGCTACTGTAAATATATTTCAGGGTGAAATCCTAACTATTATAAAAGCGAAAGTGAGTTTGTTTGTTTGTTACGCCTTCACGCCTCAACTACTTAACGGATCATCATGAAATTTATTTTAATATGACATGTTTATGGAAGAGCGAGGGGCATAGATTAATTTATTTAAAATATATGAAGATCTTCTACCAGGCTAGGTGGGACTGCAGTCCATTGTTTCTTCTTAGCAACTAAACTAAATATGTGTCTTGAGGAAACTTCTATAGCATTATGTAGGTTATGTGGCATCTGTCATCCATTGTCATGCGTCACGCTGATATCTTGCATGTGTGCTGACATGGTGCTGACAGGCGAGGCCACATGTTTAAAACCACCAGCCTTTCTAGACATGAATTCTGAAAATTCTCTCAACTCCATAAGCCATTTAAACCCTGCACAGTTAGCTAATACATAAAATTGTAGAACACCCATAAAAACATGACATCACTTCCGATCGATGGACAAAAAAGTCGCCGCCATCTAATAACTCTGATATTAAGTTGATATAATATACATTAGGATGGGGCAAGGTCGACACCTGTCCCATTGGAATCAAATGTACCTAAAACAATTAGTTGAGTTCATTACTAACTGAAATTACGGGAAGCTTTTAAAACTTATGTTATTTGGGACAACAAAAATACATGACAACTAACTTTTTATGTTATTTAGGATGTCAAAGGAGGTAAGCTAAATATGGCATATAATGGTAGGAGTTACGTAATAGATTTTCAAGTTGAAGGTAGTCAGGCTTATGGGTAGGCTCAGGCGTTACCAGGAGAGGAGGGGACGGACTATTACAAATTACGACTAATTGGGGACGATCGGATTACTCATGGCAGCTCGGGCCGCTTGAACGGGACGAGACTGGGTGGGACGTTGCGACGCGTGTCCACGCTGGCGAGGACGATATCGTGGTGATCGCTTATGTGTTGTGTTTGTACATTGTATGAACCCAAAGAGATGTCTTTATGAATAAATCTGTCACCATGAGAACTAGTTCCTATGGAAGCTTTGTGTGATTTGTGCTTTGTGACCTTCGGCCACATCACTCACCATATGAGATTTTTGTTTATTCGAAGCTTCCGAAGTAGAAACAAAAGATGTCATATTATTATGATCAGAATCGCCAATTAAATTAATGATTATAGACTAGTGTATAAATATTAGTATGTTAGAGTATGTAATTAGCTTTTTAATAAAAAAGTAATCGTACAAAAAGAAGAATGTAAGCAATAATAAAATAATCTTGTAGGAAAACCTTGTGCTATAATAAGAATCTGTAACAAGATTCCGCGCATTATCTGAGGGGCAGCGAGGGAATAGGCAATTACTACGTCGTGATTAAACGGATCTTATTATACAAGATAGGTACTTTGAGATTCTTTTCGAAACCTATATTGGGTTCGTCATGCTGAATAACTTTTACTATGCGAACAACTTTTCAGTTGGGAAAAAATCAAACATTTATTTCTAACAAAAAGTCAACCTTTTACGATCGAAATATATGAAAGAAAAAAATTCTCGATAATAGATATTTTCTTTATAAAAAGTAATATTTACTTGCAAGTAAGAAATTAGACAGAGGCACACAAGCCACGGACAAAGACTAGTTAAATAATATCAAACAATTTGTACTGGTACACAACAAAGCATGCATATGTACACACGGCTACAGATCAAGCTATACATTTCCAATATAAGCTGACCTCTCATTGTACGGAAATCCTATACAATGCGAGATCAGCTTATACTGGAAATGTATCTTGTATAATGTATGAATAATGTAGCTTGATCTGTAGCCGTGTGTACATATGCACGCTTTGTTGTTCTAGGAGTTAAGTTGTTTGAAACTACGATGTTAGGTTAGTTTACTAAACTATTTGTGTGTATACAAAGATATATATTAGTGTATACCTATTAATGTTCTACGGTTATACCACTCAGGGAGAAAGCGCACATTTAGAACAATAAGAACGTATTGAGATTTCTTATAGTAATACTAGCAGCGAAACCCGGCGTTGCTCGGGTTAAAATACATCGCATGTTTAATGGTATAAAAAATATATAAGGATAATTTTTTTAACATATTATAGATTTCTATTTTCTATATTGAGAGACTTTCCAGAACATATAGTTTATTCTTTTTTTTACTCAACTGCAATCACAATTGAACTGACGAAAAGTCACTGAATTTCGATTTATATACCGACATTTCCAGTACCAGATCATTCTAGAATATTTAGATGTACATCACTTCGATTTGGTTTTTATATATCAATAATAACACTCTTACACATTTTGGAACTTTCCAGACCAATCCAAAAATTCTCGATCATAATAAATTGCACTCATTTATGAACTTCCCAGATAATTCGGAAAATTTCTAGAACGTTCTCGAGCATTCTAACTCGATAATAACAGTATTGGGACATTTTGGAACTTTCTAGATGAAGCCAGAAATTTTTAGAACTTTCTCAAACATTCTATATCGATTATAATAGTTTGCATTCATTCTATATTTTTCTAGATCATTCCAGATATTTGTTGAACTTTCTAGAATACTCCAGATAAATTATAACCGTTTTACTCATTTTGGAACTATCTAGATCATTCAAGAAATTTCTCGAACATTCTAAATCGATCATAATCAATTGCACTAATTATGTAACTTTCCAGATCATTCGGAAAATTTCTAGAACGTTCTTGAACATTCTAACTCGATAATAACAGTTTTGGACATTTTGGAACTTTCTAGATCATTCAAGAAATTTCTCGAACATTCTAAATCGATCATAATCAATTGCACTCATTTTGGAACTTTCCAGATCATTCGGAAAATTTCTAGAACATTCTCGATCATTCTAAAATGATCATAATAAATTGCACTCATTTTGGAACTTTCCAGATCATTCTGGAAATTTCTAGAACGTTGTTGAACATTCTAACTCGATAATAACAGTTTTGGACATTTTGGAACTTTCTAGAACATTCCAGATCGATTATAACTGTTTTACTCATTTTGGAACTTTCTAGATCATTCAAGAAATTTCTCGAACATTCTAAATCGATCATAATAAATTGCACTCATTTTGGAACTATCCAGATCATTCTGGAAATTTCTAGAACGTTCTCGAACATTCTAACTCGATAATAACAGTTTTGGACATTTTGGAACTTTCTAGACGAAGCCAGAAATTTGTAGAACTTTCTCAAAACATGCTATATCGATTATAATAGTTTGCATTCACTCTAGAATTTTCTAGATCATTCCAGATATTTGTTGAACTTTCTAGAACATTCCAGATCGATTATAACCGTTTTACACATTTTGGAACTTTCCATTCCAGAAATTTTGAGATCTTTTCAGAAGTCCTCATGCGTTAGAAAAGGACAGCAATATATGTTTTAACATTTTCGCCACCCACAACCACCCCCTTCCATCCACCGCGACCAAACTCTCTTACTACCACCTGGAGACCAAGGGGTATTTACCACTCCAACGGGAAGTTGATTGGGGTTGGTGGTGATTGAGAAAACTGCGTATTTACGTACCCACAAAAGCATTTTATATATATTATTAGATTTTAGGCACCGATCCCACAGAGAGAGTTCTAGAGTTTCGAGTTCCGAGTTCTGCATTCCGTGTTGACTATTGTGCACACAGCAAGCAGTCTAGAGTTCTAGAGTTCTGCAATATTCGCTACTGATCGCACATCATACACTTTATTTACTTTCAAAGGCCCCACATAGCTTACAGTCAACTCGGAATGCAGAACTCGGAACGCAGAACTCTAGAACTATTCTCTGTGGGATCGGCGCCTAAGAGGCCGTACATGAAATTTTGCCGATTTTAATGATTTTGTGATTCCGTTATTGTTCCAAATAAATAATTACTAAAGAAAAAACAATAACCACGATTACTGACCGAACTAAAAAGTTAAAGCCCGTATCACTCGGGATAATGTAAGGATTCCAAAGAACCAAATCTGATCAGGCATTTAAAAGTGATGGTGGAATAAAGAAAATATTATGTATTCTTTGAAACCCTGACAACATTACACTGCTTTTTAGGCAGTCGTGCCCTGAACTTGTCAAACGATTCGTATGGCAATTCATAGAACAAAGTTAACCATCGCATTCAGCAACGTCAACACAGTAGTTGTATCAACTGTTCTTCGGGTACAATTGAATTATACAATAATTTAACTAACTTGCGTATTTGTATGACCTTACTCGGTATACTGATGACCTAGTTATTGTGCATAGAGTCCCTGGATATGGACAGCTTAGGACCTACTGTTTTAGGGGAGACTGAAATGCCTAAATGAGACCATTGTATGGAGCTATAGTAAAATTCTGATTAGTAGTGCAATCATGGTGATCTATGACGCGTCTAATTGTAAAACGTTATAGAGATAGAGCGATTGTACACAGTATGTGCTGTGAGAACGTGTATGTGCAACGCTGCGTTGAAACGAACTGTAGCCTGATTCTCGTAACAAAAAGTCAACGACTTCTAAACGATTTTACAATTGAATTGCAATCCAAACTGCTTTTCGTATTCTCGTAACACATTATGCACGGTTGAAGAACGATCCTATCGAAGTTCGAGTAACGTGTCGTTGCAAGCGTATTCCGGTAATTAAATCAAACTCGATAATCGAAAAAGTAACGATTTAATATTTTTTTCTCAAATAAAGGTTAATTGGTAAATCAATTAGGATTAATATGGCAATATTTTTTTTGCCCACATGAGTAGTTAGGTAATTGCTTGCTTATCGTTAAGTTTCAATGGTCATCCTAGAATTAATAATTTTTAAATGTTACGGTGAGAGTAACCACTCTTCTGTTCTGCCCAATTTAATAAAGCGATTATCACTAAGAAAGAAAGTTCCAAAAAGCATGCAAAAGAGATATGACAATCCTTAAGACTTTGCGAGAGAGAAAGAGAAGCATACACAAAATTGAGTAAGAGCCCATAGCGTCCCGAGTACTTTGTTGTGAATTACGATCGTGGAAAAAAGGTAAAAGTAAAAGAAAACTAGAAAATTGTATGTTATGATATTGTGACTTGTTCCTTGAGCAATTGTGACGTGAATAGAATAACCCGCAAAATAATGTTACGTATATTTTTATTAAAATGTTTCAACTATATTTTGTTAAAATATTATTAATCGGCTCCAAAATCAATTTTTACAACAGGATATCTTTTTATCTATATCTAAAAATATATTTATAATATGTGACACAACACTAGTTTTAATTTTTCCCATATTCCCTTATTTTTATCTTTGGTTTTACGTTTAGATGTATATCTGTGGTTTTACTCAACTATTCCATTTGTGGTGGAAACACAAATTAATTACAAGCCACATCTATCAGTAAACGTGTACAAAATCACTAGTAAACATTTGGGGTAACAAATTGTAAATCAGATGACCGCGCATCGAACGAGGCTAAAACGATAAATCTATCCTGTCGCGGCATAGGACGTGAATGTCCATTCATTGCAACACCACAGCGAAATGCCGATTCAAATAAATTATCTTTGATTGATCGTCAAGCGGTGGGAATCCAAACGTTATGTCCTAGGTATCTATAGGTCTATTTATCAATTGATATAGTAGTACCAATGGATTGGGGTGTAATCATAGGATAATGATAGAAGGTTTAATTTATTAATTCGTTTAGAGGTAGAGCGTGTAGCGACATCGATCAGCCATCTATCAGTAACACTGAGATAGTTCACACACGGAAAGATAGATGGCGTGGCGCCACAAAATCCTGCATCGCGCTTAAGAAGATTTCTTGAGAATCTGCATATATACAAATGTCCGACATGTACAGTTGGACCGCGGTCCCCAGGCACGATGATCCAACCTGCCGGAAGATCTTCCCTTTTAAATGGAGGTCTCATCCACCTTTCAATTCCATAAGCGTACCGTTTATTCGGTCAATGTGCAGCTCGACTGGGGAACGTGGGGCGACGGGAATCGGCACTCGCATGCAATGTTTCCGTTGTTGCGGATGTCAATATATGTGACGATGACCGTTTAACATCAGATGGCCTGGATGTTTGGTGGCGAATGTTTTAAAAATGTGTACCGGTGTAAAGTTTGTCGGAGTATTAAACTTATAAACTGAGTACTATCACGTATTTTCAAATAGCTGATTTGATCATAGACTGCAGGTTTTTTTAAGGCGATAGCTAGCTGTAGCTCATTGTTAGTTACGTCGAATGATGAGACGGAGATCCCGGGTTCGAATCCTAGGATGAGTTTTCGGTGAAGGAAAACATCGTGAGGAAACTATAGCACGGTGGTAGGGTACTTTGTACCCGCCTGGCTGGCTCAAGTCAAGAATCTGTCGCCAAGCACCTATCGGCAGACACTATGTTCCGACAGCTGCACTTGAGAGCGAGTTTCTTCTAGGCTTTGTTTACCACCTTCGGCCCCATAATCAATTACAAAATGGCTTTTAAGAGAAATAATTTTAGAAGAACGAAGTAATTCTTCTTCAAAATCAATTACACCAAAAATGAATTCGTAAACCTATTAACCCGAACGTCCCTTTATTGCTTACGATATTAAATCGTTTCTTAGAAAATGATGTTTAAAAGGTGAACAGATCAAAGGCAGTATTATTGATGGCATAATAAACCTCATTTATTCAAAGGCTTTGTCAGTGCTTATAATTTACGTCGAGTCAGGTAGCCGAGACGTGATAGAACATAATTTTGATTTATGAACTCTTACTTTCGTCATTATAGGTGGGTAACATGATTAATTATAGGTAGGTACAGTGTTTTCAATAAAATATAATAAACTATACATTTTATAGTAATCGTTTTTTGTAAGTTGATAGTTCGAGTCATTTATAGGACTAGGAGACTATCATTAGGTACTAATTTGTTTATGTTAATCTAAATCTAGGGGAAGGGGGGCATGACGGGGTCGCGAGGTAAGACGGGGTACGCACACATACAAGAAACTAGACGCTTGCGAATAGAAAGCAATAAGCCAAAAGAAAGCCATACCCGATCAACCATCAGCGCGACAGAAACAGTGAGTGAGAGTGCACGCGTTATTTGTTTACAAACGAAAATCACGTTTAGTGTCTTGTCGATCTAATTTTACGCAGTTAAAAACGTCTTTACTATAAGGTAATTATGACTACCCAATTTATGTCTTTTCTCGTATATGGTTGCTAGTGTTGTTTACTTTGTTGTGGTATAGTTTGGACAAAAGTTCACTTATTTTTTTGTTTTTTGAGAAATATTTTTTTTCTAAGTCAGCCTTTGGAGCAAGACGGGGTATTGGGTATAGGGTTTCATCCGAAGGTTGGGTAGGCTGCCAGCTTTGTGGACGTTGGGCTCACAATGCTTGTGCTAGTGTGGATGATGAAAACACCGAAGAAATTCACATTTGTATTCAATGTGATAATCCATCTTGTCCCCATTTTCATTACCCCATCTTACCCCATGGTACGAGGCAAGATGGTTTTTCGACAGTTCCTATTTAATCATTTATTAAAAATAATGCGATAAAGTTCACCTCCCAAAGACTATGTTAAATTGTAGTTAGATGAATAAGACATTGTGCCATAAATAAATAAGAATAATAAACGTAATGATTATACTATATTTTTGGTATTTTCCTTAGATACCCCATCATGCCCCCCCTTCCCCTACACTAATAATAATAAAGAGAAGATTTGGATTTTTGTATTTTCGTTTGTATTGAATAAACTCAATAACTACTGGTCAAATATGAACAATTCTTTCACCAGGAGAAAGCTAAATTATCACTGAGCTAACTTATCCTAGGAAAACTCCAATAATGTAACAGAAATTTCACCCGGGCGACGCCGGGCACAAACAGCTAGTAAACAATCTACAGGCAATCAATTTACCTATTATTTATACAATCAAAGTTTATTTTTTAATCTACGCAATTCTTGTCAAATAATTTTGCGATATAATATTGAAATAATGCTCTCTCACCTTCAATATGATTAATTTCGTCTATCACTCAGCAAATAATTTTAATAAATACTTATTTCAAATTTAAATAATATTATTCAAACTAGAATTACTGCAGAGTTAAGTAGTAATAATGTAATTCATACGTTTATTAAAAATAACTTGAATAAAATAATAAATCATTTTATATATTTATTACAAATGTATGTAAGTAAGTAAAATGATAACTTAGTAAAAACATATGAATAACAACATACATGTTGTTAAAGAATTTTAATAAATTGAAAGTGATTTGACTTCAATATACACTAAAATTTGGCCCATGCTCGAAATTTCATACAAAAGAGATGTTTTCAGAAAAGATTTTTGATGCTGACTGTTATATCTTTTAAATGGTACCTACCGAATAGTGACTTAAATCAACATTAAAGTGGAGAAAATCTATGCTGAAAACACCTCTTTTGTATGTAATTTTAAGCATGCTCGAGCGAATTCTACGCCGGTCAGTATATAAGAGGTATAAAGTAAATGGCTTATGTTTAACGGTGCACCAGATTGAGTAAAATGTAACGGTAAAAAAAACACTTTATATTGCCAAAAATAGTAAATGAATACCAAAATTAACCACCATTTTAGCGTGAAATTAGAACCCAAATTATGATTGTTTAATCCAAAAACAAAAATTTACACAAACCACAAACTTGGATCTAGCGCTCGTTGACCGCTGCCGCGGCACCGCTCGCTTCGCTCGCTCTGCTCGCGCACGGTATTGTCACAGTTCAAACCTAACCAACACTGTATTTGGAGTGCCTCTGGAGTGCCTCGAGTCAAGAAATAGCGCAACAAATTCTCATTAAAATTTGGAGATCATTTACTAAATTTGGTTTCATAGTACAATTTTAGGTAAGTAATATAAGTTATTGGTCACAAAATTCTTTTTGGTGGTCATTATATTTTATGCCTTAGTAATTGAGTTCATGGGACTAAAGATCTTGAAAATTTTGCTATAGGTATATCCAATTGTTATACATAAAGATACTTACCTACTTTTATATTAAATGAATATGCAAACCTTTGTTACTCAGGTTGGTATTTTCTCTAACAAAGCAAAAGCTTTGACATAAAGTTGTAGTCTCTAATGAAGTAGGGAAACATTTCTCAATTTCTCAACTACAGTAAATTACAGTTTCATCGTTTCATCTCTAAACTAGGCCACTAGTTTCCATACACGGTCCGTGATGTCACCTATGATTTCATTTACTATGAAATTTTATAAATTGGGTGCAAATAACAAAAGGAAACCAAAATGATTAAAAGTTTTTACATATTTTTTTTTACATAGGTATTTCGTACTATATTTGTTAGAGTAATAAACCACTAATATAAAATAATATTGTCAATGCTTGGTGTGATTGGTATAGTAAATTCTCAATATTCAGAAACAATTAAAATTAGGGGGGAGCTTTTTCCGCCAACGCGTGAGCTTGGCTATCCAAAGAGGAAACGCTGCCAGCCTTCTGGGAACCCTGCCGCAGCGGCAGGCTTGAGGAAGTTTTCTATATAGATTGTATTTTGTACATATTTGTTTGTAAATAAAGATATAAAAATTAAAATAAGCTTATATTTTTAAATATCACAATTTCTGTGCTATATTTCTTATTTAAAATCCTAACGAATATTATAAATGCGAAAGTGAGTTTGTTTGTTACGCCTAAACTTCTCAACGGAAAATCATGAAATTTGGCATGCAGATAGCCTATGGTATGGAGAACAGAGGCTACTTTTTATCCTGGGAACGCAGGTAAAACCGCGTGGGACAGCTAGTAAATAATATGACAGTTACTGAAAAGATGAAAATCTTCAAATTGCATATAGGAAATTGGAAATTCTGAATGAGATGTATCGAAGATTGACTTCAAGCAGAATCACAATTTAGTATTTGTATTCGTGCCGTATTGTCTGTATTGTATAGCTTTCGCATATGTTACCGACGTATTTTAAAAAGGAATACTTTGAAATATCTGCAGGAATATGCAAAATGTTTTGAAGTTGAAAAGAAGTTAATATCGTGTCGTCTACACGAATGAACATCAAAGGCGGCGCC
The DNA here is from genome assembly GCA_951394255.1 of Polyploca ridens. Lineage (NCBI taxonomy): Eukaryota > Metazoa > Arthropoda > Insecta > Lepidoptera > Drepanidae > Polyploca > Polyploca ridens. Next base: position 3,821,876 of record OX596243.1, on the reverse strand, counting down.
TGATATGAAATGCAGTGAAAACTGGAATCTATTTTAGACGCACGGTTACATATTTGAAGTGGTATTATACATAATGCATAAGACGCTCTACAGTCACGTCACCGATCAGTGACATGGTGTGTGGGGATAGTACCCACTACGTTTTTTTTTTAATTGGGTACCTAAAATGCAAAATATATTCCAAACAAGCGTGTAACATCTTCAATTTCGACAACGTTCGTTCTAGTCTTGAGTCTGAATTTAAACGCGTGAAGATAGTTATTAATTACTCGTAGTTACACTGGCTGGCGCATTACTGCGAAAACTTAAATATTTTACGATGTACACAAATATTATCTTGGTTCATTAAATATTAGTTTTCTTTTATTACTGTGCTTATTTCTTACCAATTTGTCTCCGTCTTATTTTATGTTGTCCAGACCTGGCGTGTCCTCGTTTCGCACGATGAGCTTCTTTCCTCCTCACCCAGTGGCCTCCACTATCTGAAAATAAAGCAAAACATATTCAAAATTAAATAAACTCAGTTTAATACGTTACACCTGTTACACTGATGCGATCATAAGAAAAAATATGAAAAACAAAATAATTTCTAGCGATCTTTCTGTCCCATTTGCATAACCTTTGAGAACATAAATCTCGTATGTATTGATAGGTATGTTTTAAATCAAATAAAAAACGTCATAATCTGGTTAATATAAAACATGAAAATCAACAACCGATTGGTCCATTTAAAAAAATAACTAATAATCAGAGAACCGTCAACACACATAAAAAAATAAGACACAGACACGGACAGTAATTAAATCCCACTCTTCTATCCCAGTCAAAAGTTAAGATCTACTTGGACTAAATAGTTTTGAATACAGTTTCCATGTATTAGCCGTGTCGTGAACTTGGAAACATTTCCTCGGAGGTAACTTGGAACTTGGAAAGTTTAACTTTATGCTAAGTTATGCCAGCTACTTAGCTTGGAAACTATCTGTTTATGCTGGTGTGTGTGTAATGGAGTGTGAAATTCATCGAATATTCTAACGTCTTTTACAGTAGTACCCAACTAATATAGCTTACCGATGTACCTGCGCAGAAGATACATTTTCAAACGCGGTAAAGCGCTATTGGTTGGCAGCTGCCGCCATGTTAGCGCGCGCCGTGCGGAGGGGCGTGACATGCGAGTGAGACGGAACTAACAGCTGCCGTGTATTGAACCTTATAGTAGTGATCTAAGATTGATTGTAAGTTTTAAGCATTCTTTCGTTAATCTTCGGGGCCATAATTTCTTTTCTGTGCGAACGAAGATTCACGACGCGCCTTATTAGTTGGGTAATACTGTACTTTGTTTATGAATCACAAGAAGTTTCTGACCATAATCTTAAAAGAATTGATGAAGATGATGATGATGATGATGAAGGAGAGGTAGAGCGTAGCGTTTATTCGCTCAAAGAGCAGCTCGACTGGGCAAGTATACCGCAGCCAAATAACTTGTGTTCCTGCGCGTGAGTAAGGTCGCCTGAGCTCATTGGGAAGGAGGGAAAGGTCGGTAACGCGTGAGTGATGTTTCGTGTATTGCAAGCGTCCATATGGCGGTAACCGCTTACCATCAGGTGGGCCTTATGCTTGTTTATCGACTTCCCAGTATACAAAAAAGACAACGACAGATCTCGACTACTTTAAGTACAAAAAGGATTCGGTTCTCCTTGGTGTTCGCGACAGATTTTTAACTTAGTGGTAACCAATCTGGGGGTTCCTACGTCTAGGAACCTCTATTTACAGGCAAGAATTTTAAGCTTATTAAACCTAGAGTATAAATGAAGCCATACAATATTGAGGTATAATGTCTAATGAACAATATATCAGTGACACATATTTTCAATATAAAGGTATATACAGACAGCTAATTAATTCCGGGCTTTGTACGCACACAAAGCGTCCCGGGTTCCTTTGTGGTAGGCCGCTCGCTGCGTGACATCCGGCCGTAGGAAAAACTAGATGTTGCACGCCATGCTGCCTTGTTTTCTGATATGTGAATGCGTGTGGGGTCCGGGATTATAAACACGGGATTACCTTGTTCTGGTCATGGCTTTATTTATGCTAATCATCTATCTCCTATCATCTATCTATAATAGGCATCCACTTTTATTTTTTAAAATTTTAATAGATGATTCTGATGTGAATAAAAGCGAGGAAGTTACATTTAGATATTGACTGAGATATTACAAATTAAGAAAACAATTATGTATATTGTAATTGTAATACTTCGAAGTACAAATAAAAAAAATACTTTTTGGCGGGAACTTGCAGAGTGACGTTATGTTTTAATTTTTATTTTCATTAATTTGTATATTTTGAGTTTTATTGCATATTATCGGTGGTATTTTATCCAATAAAGATCAATTCATGTGCACCAGTGAAGTGAAATGAAATGAATATGTGTATCGTGACTTTACAACTTCTCTCAAAAAGTCCGTGATAAGTTTTAGTACAATGACCACCATTTTACTAAAACGTGACTGGAAGGTGACTGATCATGCGGACTATGTGAAAGTGAATGTGCGGACTATATTAAAGTGATATTATAAATAAAATGTATGCGACTGAAGGATTTTGTATCCATGGTCATGAACAAATTAACAAAAAAAAAAAAACAAATAAAAAAAAAACTTGCGGAGTTTCTTGCCGGAGTCTTCTCAGTTCAAGTTGTATTTGGAACCGGTATAGAGCCATTTGTTAACGTTCATAAGTGCCTTATCAGGGCCTAAATTTAATAAATGCTTTTTGAATTTAGAATTTTTTGAATTTTAATATAACAGATTAAATTATAATATTATATAATTTATTTTATATAACATATAAAATAAAGGCACTAAATAATATTAATATTTAGTGACTTTATTTATATTTAGGTATTTATTACAGACGTTTTGAATTCCTATTCCTATTAGTTTTCTGTAAAAGAAAATCGCCCGTGCATTTATTTGTACCAAACACTAAAAATAAAAATGATTTTTTAATTAAGTTGTGTTCTATTTAAGTAATCAACTTTTGTAAACATGGTGGGAATACAAATACACCCGTAAATGAGTGTCTGAGCTCGGCAGACTAGATATTATGACTATATTAGGTATTATAACGTTCTATCGTGTCTGTGGGGCATCCACGCCATTCGTTATTATTTAATTACCTATATTATATTTTAGGACCGAGGATTATTGCATCTAGCATAATTTGTCGAATAACATCAGTAATTTAAAAAATCTTGCCAATTTATGGTTTTTTTTCAGCGGGACCTTGAAAATTTTCGTGGCATTTACGTTTTTATATTAATAAAATCGTGATGTATCAGTTAAGCGAAATTTAAGCGTGTATCATGACTTTCCAAGTTGTCTCAAAGAATTTACTAACCTGACCTGACTTGAACGAACGTAAATTTCAAATAAGACAGAGCTGAATGGCTCTGAACCTTTGCATTTTGATAAATTAAATAAGCAACTTAGGGGCTGCGCAAACGTAGACCGTTATTGTTATAGACACGGCACACCATCACAGGAAACCATAGTTGCTGTGTCCTGTAGCGGCGTTCGGACACAGTTTACTTCTTCGCAGGGAGTGGCTGATTTCATACTGGTTCTATAGAAATAAAATATTCATTGCACTGAAAAAAATGATCTACAAAACTAGATATGTAAGTTGACGTATTGTTGTCGGGAAACTAACTTTAGTTACATTTAATCAAATAATTTAGTAACGAACAAAAACTAGTTTTGTTACTGGTAAGTTTAGTTCCCAAGTCACTCTGTTTAGGTTATTGGTCGTCAAATTGTGTGTTACTGTTAAATAAAATTTTGTAGTTACTTGTAGTCTATTTTTTTCAGTGTGGCAGCTTGTATCCGACACAAGACACAAAAGTGTCCACGTTTGCGCAGCGCCTTAAGAGGACTCAATTCGTCATACTTTTCATACAAAACCTCTGTACTTATTATGGCGTTGTTAAACATTTTTCGTTAGATGTTTTGAACAAATTAGTATCTTGTGCACTATATCTAGCCGTGTATCTAGGCGTAATTTAAAAAGAGTGTGAAACAAATTCAATCAAAGCCTCCGAAAAACAGCTTTTTTGCCTAAACTTTGGCCATATCTAATGTACCTATAAATTGTAAAAGTAAAGAAAACATTTAGATACCAGGCTTGCAAATGTATTGGAGATTCTAAATAACTATTTTTTTTTTCACAAACAGGTAAGATTTTTTCACAAGAAGTATACGCCTGGAACAAGTTTTATGAATGTGAAATTATGAATGACAACCTAGCGAAGCGGCCGCGAGTGATCAGCGGAATTTACCGACTGATAACCGACGGCTCTGATGCTGTCTCTCTTTTTTCGCAGTCAAACATTACGTTGGATGAAACAACAAGCTTTTAGACTATGCTTGCGTTGAAGTTGCGCCGGCCACAGAGGGCCACCTTAACAAATTAAAATAAAATAAAACGAATTTGGTATTACTCTCTATTGTATTGTGTGTATTGTAGTGTACCAGGCAAATGAACCTACATATATCTTCAGTACACTATCAAAATATCTTTAACTATTTTAGGTACCCATTCTCATGTAGATAAGGATCGTGTATGTCGGTCACCGCATGTCGATGGGACATCATCGATAAAGACCTAATGCTCCTAGTGTTATTGGAAGCCTCGTATTATTTAAGTAATGACACGGCCGGTTCATTACACTCATCAACCTTTACTATTGGCAACACTATTTCAGAAATCCAGAAGACCTTATGTGTTAGGTCTTAAGGCTTTGTATTGACTGGTTTATTGTGAGTACTATGAAATCGTCGTTTCAAAGGAATAGCTAATAACTAAGTACTAAAACCCTAACGAGTATTTAAAGAGGACGTTATCGTGTTTATTATTTATGGAAGTAGGTAAGTACTAGTTTATGAAGATTAATTTATGTTTGTAGTTACGATACTTTTAGTACACTCAAAAGTATGTTTCTTCTCAGTAATATTCGTCTCTTCATCTGTGAAATATAGCTTGATGCCTAATGTATTTAATTCGATTTAATTTGTGTTTGAACTTAAAAGCTTTTATTATTTAATTTGGAGTTTTGATACAAAGTTCAATCTATGTATGAAAAATTTCGTCATGTTTAACGATGAAAAACACATATATAACTTATTTATTATAAGCATATACATAATTCAGCTAAAAAGCTTTCCTAAAAAATCCCAAATAATTGTCACATCCATTCACAAAAAAAGTCGAACGCTTTTTGTCAAAAGGCGGAAAATCTTGTATCCATTTTCCGTAACATAGAAATGTATGCTCTTTGCTTTTGCATAAGTGACATGTAAATAACTACAAAATTAAGTATACCTACAAAGGCTTTTATTTTACATGTACTCGGAACACGATATGCATCAGTATTATGCAGTCAGTCACGATATTATTAATTTCTTAAAATAGAACTAAAATGTTAGCTAATGCAGTCCTTAACCCGGTGGCTATGCGATGTTTCCTTCGAGGATGATATTTTCGATGTTGGAATAATTTACGCCTAATATTTTCTAGGATTTAGTATTTTTTTTGGATTATGAATAAGCGTTGTTGACTCTTCGATACAATTAAATACATGAAGTCGATATCTCGGTTCGACTGTGTGCGTGTTATTAGTATCGTGGCTTGTTCGTACAATTTGTGTGTATGTTAACCGTGTGACGTGTGACGCCGCGCCGTTACGGCAATACTGTACGTTGTTGACGACGAGTGTGTGTGTAACCGTGTGACGCCGCGCCGTTACGGCAATACTGTACGTTGTTGACGACGAGTGTGTGTGTAACCGTGTGACGCCGCGCCGTTACGGCAATACTTTACGTTGTTGACGACGAGTGTGTGTGTAACCGTGTGACGCCGCGCCGTTACGGCAATACTGTACGTTGTTGATGACGAGTGTGTGTGTAACCGTGTGACGCCGCGCCGTTACGGCAATACTGTACGTTGTTGACAACGAGTGTGTGTGTAACCGTGTGACGCCGCGCCGTTACGGTAATACTGTACGTTGTTGATGACGAGTGTGTGTGTAACCGTGTGACGCCGCGCCGTTACGGCAATACTGTACGTTGTTGACAACGAGTGTGTGTGTAACCGTGTGACGTCGCGCCGTTACGGTAATACTGTACGTTGTTGGCGACGATTATAAACTAAATGAGTTTCGCTTCTTTACTTAGTGATTCTTACTAATCTTTGTTTACAGGTTTAATTTGTACCTCACATTTATCGAACAGGGATTTTCCCTTGATGCTCACATCCCTCGAGGATTTCGGTACACATTGTTCGCCGATAGAAAGGCGCCAACCTTCTTGCTGAATAACGATCCTTGATGAAAATTCCTGAGGGACGGGTATAGACTATAACTACCTACTTATGTTCGGCATCATAAAAAACCATAGGGTAGGGTGCCATAAGTGTGCGCAGTCTCCAAGAGTATTCAGGCTTGATATTTGTGACGAACACCTGTAAAGCGTACCAACTCCAGTTGTGTTTTGTGTCTCTGCACTAGGATTTTGCTGCAAAAAAACCCGAATGAAAATAATTCATTTTAGTGGGAAAAGATAAGTTTTGTTAATATTTCGATGTTTTGTTAAAATAATACAATGTTTTTTAAGTAGTAAAATGTGTAAAACATGTAATAACCAGTAGATTGTGCAGTTAGTATTTATATATTTCATATAGATGATACATACTAGTATGCCCCTTTGTTTCGCACCCAAGGCTTTCCACAAGAGTACGCACAGCAAGAGTGCGCATTTGTGGATTCAATTATTTTTTGAATCATTTTTATTTATATATTTTCTTCTTTAGATGGCATTAAAGCAAGGAAAAAATAACTGTTCTCGAGAGATGTTAGATCTAGCACAGAAAATTTCAAGATGGAAAAAGCAAAATAAAGATAAAGAATGACTGGTTGCCAGGAGATTATAAGGAACCCGTAATTAAAGACTCGATCCAGTGCAGCTTTTGCAACGAACTCTTGTGGAATTCGTATTATCAAGAGTACGCAATTACCCACTATTTCAATTAGACTTACAATTTAGAAGAGAATAAGGCTGATTTATTTTAGTTTAAAAAAGTTGATTTGTTTGGTCGTTTAATAAACCTATTTTGATTTCGGTTTATCCACTTTTATTAATCGACTTCAAAAAAAGGAGATTATCAATTCGACACGTATGTTATTGGAACTGCAATATATTCATATATGATGATCTATTAGGGCTTCCAAAGAAATATACAAAATCTTATAGGTGTATGTATGTATGTATGTTTGTCCATGCATATCTCCGAAGATATAAATCGGATTGTAACCATTATTATTTTATTGGTTTACATTTAGTTAACTTCTTTTTAGTTAACTTCTCTCTTGAGGTTAGCAGGGCAATAGTACCCATGGTAAGGGAAGATGCCTATCACCCTGCTTTATCTTTAAATACGTTTGATATTAGAGTACCCCAAATAAAGCCTCCCGCCCGTACTAAATACCAGTTTCATAAATCTGATTTTCCGTCGCTAAATAATTATTTAAATAATCACGATTGGTCTTTCATTCAAAATGATAACCCAGATATTGAGAGCATTATTAACCGTTTCTATTTAATATTAAATGATGCAATAAAACTATTTGTGCCTCAAATACACACATCTGGCTCTCATCAATACCCTATGTGGTACAGTAGGGCCTTGATAAATTTAATTAAGGAGAAGTCTAAATTTCATCGCCAATGGAAAAAGTGCGGAAACCCGGTAGACTACGCTGACTTTTCTATGCTTAGGAAGAGACAAAAAAATCTTGAGGCTCAATGTTACGAATCTTTCATTAAATATTCACAAATTAACATTAAAAGAAATCCAAAATACTTTTGGACTTATATAAAGTCTAAGAGAGAAATCAAATCAAACTACCCTAAAATAATGAAATATAGTGCAATTGAATTAAACAATGAACATGATATATGTGACGCATTTAATGATTTCTTTTGTAAAAATTTTGGTAAGCCTAGTGATAGCAACAATGCTGGTACCCCGTGCAATGACATAATATGCAACAATAATAATAACCTTCATTGTATACAAGTTACACATGAATGCATACGGAGACTCCTCAAGGGCTTGGATATTTCTAAAGGAGCAGGTAGTGATGCTTTTCCGCCAATTTTCTTTTCCAAATGTGCAGAATCTTTAGCTTTACCAATAACGATTATTTTCAATCGATGTCTCAGTGATGGCTACTTCCCTAATGTATGGAAAATTGCCCATATTGTACCTATTTATAAAAAAGGACTCAAATCAGCTGTAGAAAACTATCGGCCAATATCAATACTTAATGTTTTAAGTAAGTTGTTCGAAAGGGTAGTACATCAGCATATGTACTACCCCGCTATAGCCAGCTTTATTCCAATACAACAGCATGGTTTTATTAAGGGTCGCTCTACTAATACAAATTTAGCGATTTTTACTAATTATGTCCTTCGTGGCATTGATGACGGTGGTCAGTTTGATGTGATCTATACCGATTTTGAGAAAGCTTTCGATCGTGTGGATCACATCATACTTTTACGTAAATTGCAGGAGCTTGGTATACACGGTGACTTGCTTAGGTCGATTAAATCCTACCTAACCAATCGCTGTCAAGCTGTGGTTGTTGGTGGACATCGCTCTGATTATATCACAGTTACCTCAGGCGTCCCACAGGGCTCAATCCTGGGCCCCTTGTTGTATGTGGCGTATCTTTATGATATCACTGATTGTTTTCACTTTGCTAGCTTCCTTATGTATGCAGATGACACAAAAATTTACATGAAGATTAAGAGTGAATCCGACTGTGCCAAACTGCAAAGTGATCTAGATCGTCTAAGTAGTTACTACTGTTTTAACAGTATCAATATTAACGTCAGTAAGTGTCAACATATTACATTTACGCGCAAAAGAAACCAGGTTAATTATAATTACCATATAAATAAAATTGGTATCAATAAGGCTCAAACTGTCAAGGATTTAGGTGTTGTGTTGGACTCTAAGCTTACTTTTACGGAACATATCGAGGCTATAGTTAATAAAGCGTTTAAAAATTTAGGGTTTGTTTTACGTGTGAGTAAGCCGTTTTCAGACATTAGCTGCATAAAAATGCTTTATTTTGCCTATGTAAGAAGTGTCCTGGAGTACTGCAGCGTAATATGGAATCCACATTATGACATTTATATACAGGAAATTGAAAGGATTTAGGGAAAATTCACGAAACACCTTAATTACCGGTCTCGCAATAATCACGTTGATTATCTTGATTCATGTGTATCACACCATTTTACTACTCTAGAGAAGAGACGTTGCCTTCTGGACATGCTATTTCTGCGAGATATCTGTGGTGGCACAATTGATAGCCAAGAACTCACTACTCTGGTGTTGCAAATCTCTGTCCCCAGGGTGCGCACGCGACATACGCCACATTCTCAGTTCCCATGACTCACACAAATTATGCACAAAATTCTGTTGTATGTCGACTGCAGAGGTATTATAATAAATACTTTGATTCTATTGATCTGTTTAACAGCAATAAGACGAGTTTCAGAAAGTCTGTTTTAGATATCCTGGCTAAAAGTGGCCAAAAATAATTCATTTATCCATTTATTTTACTTATTTTGTACTATATCTATATATAAATTATAATTATTATATCATACAACTCTCCTCTTTGGTATAAAACGATATTACAATTATTTATTTTATTATTTAATATATACTGTATTTTTATTTATAATATATTACATTGTGCACATAAATTCATTACACACTCACACACAATCACACACACAGATTCAAAACACACACGAACACCAATTCACTCCATTCACACTGACACACACTCTTTTTTTAAATATAAAGTAATTTAATTTAAAATGAATAATCGCTGTCTTATATAAATACTTATTGAAAAAAATGTAAATCCGTCATTGGCTGTCAGATTAATTTTATATGTAATAAGAGCTGTGGATTTTGTTTGATTAATAAATAAATAAATAAATAAAATAAATAAATTTACTTCAACTTAGGGAACAGTGCAAGTTTTATCGAAATCGGTTCAGTAGTTTTCAAGATATGGACAAATATTTGTGACGGCCTGGCTTATTGATACGAGCTACGGGTGTGGTGTCAAAGGAAATTCATCTCAAAACCTTGGTCAAATTCTAGTGCATTTAAGAAAAACTAAAAATGACGAAATAAAATTTTATTAATGTCAGTTTATTCATTAACCGCGCACGCATGGGGCACCTTACACTACATTTCTGAGATTCCTGAATAACCTTATTAACTTTTCGTTAATTCCTTATTAACAAAAACAATCCTATCCAGACTGACGGCAAGTCGTGTATATAGCCCGATACAAAAGATGCCTAAGGCCTTGTAATATCACGCAACCTCGTTTCCAGAGCGAGCTCATAAAAATGCGGTATCCTTTTTATTGAAGAGCATTTAAAGATACGACCTTGCCCTAAACACTTCGAAGTCAGTCACTTCCGCAAAATGACGTAAGGCTTCGTAATTTCGGGTGAAATATGGGGTCACAACTTCACAAGTGAGGAAGAAATATTTTAGATGGTTTAAAAAGTTAATGGAGCGGTAGTTACGGCATAGATCTAACTAAATACTAGAAGAAAGCAGTAATTTTAGTTTCTTGTCGACAAAGGTTCCATCTTACCATGATGTCTACTACTACTGTTTCCCTTTAGTTTATTTTTTATTTCTAAGGCAGACTTAAGTAAGTCATGTTCACTTTGCTTGCGGCGGCGTCATGTGACGGGTCGCTCACTTCCCTCCAATATGGCGAGGAGGGCGATGGCTGCCACACGCGTCATACTTGTGAACAGGTGCTGCTTGTGGGGGCTGGTCTGCTTGGGTTTGCCATTTATTTATTTATAGATTCAGTCTACTTTGTAGTTTTGCCGCCGCGCCGGGGCACGCAATTGTTGTCAGTGCGATTAGAATGTAAATATTATGTACTAAATCTAAGCTTGTTTTGAAAAGAGTAATTGCTGGGTTTATTGCCGGCTCTTCTCAAAAAATGCAACCTTCCGAACCGGTACTAGAGTATTAGAGTCAGACTTTTCATAAGTGCCTATTTGAATAAATGATTTTTGAATTTGAATTTGAAACGATTAGAATATTTTGGTTTTGCCAGTAACTAGTAGCCCGGTGATAAGGCCGTGTGAGAACCACCATTTAAATACTACAGTTAGCATGATTAAACTAGCAAAACGCCCATTTGATAGCCCATATTAGACACATCGCGAGATAAAGAGACACATCCCCGTTTCAAAATCATTATGTTTCCGTTTTTAGTGAATGGTTAATAATTCCAGTTATAAATTGGTTTTAATTTTAGATAAGTGTGAAAAAGGCCTAAGTTACTGGTTTCCAATTAATAAGTAAACAGTCAAGTTTATAGTTAATAAATAATTTAGAATAGAACGCAAAGGTCAATGTTCTCTACATACCCCGTTACGTACCTGTACATACAAGGTAACTTAATATTAACTTTAGGCCCAACATCAGTGCGGGCGACCGCCGCGGTTTTCATATCTAAAGTTGCGGGGAACTTTACAACTCGTTGGTGTTTGTACCGGGTACTAATACCCGGAGTTCGAGTACGCGGTAACAATACCGTACTGTGTGTACTATACTTGTTTATGTTTCTAAAGTCGTAAATTATGGGTGCCACTTGGAAGTTATGATTATTTATGTGGGAACTGGGGTGGCATAGCAGCGGACTTGAAATTATTGCTTTGAGCACGATAATTGTATGATTGTGAATTAAACGATGTAGATGTATATACATATAAATATGTGAAGCTTTAAATATATTCTATCCTTTTTAATAATGTTCGTAAGAAAGAGATGTGATGTGACTAAAATTAGTTTAGTTCGATTTACAACAGAATCGGAGCAAGCAGGCACGGAGGAGTATGAAAAATGGCAAAGTTGAAGTTTATCATATAGAAACAGAGTGCAGAATCCTAAATTGTTATTTTACATTAAAAAAAATACGGTCCACGGTTTGACCACGTTTTGGGTTACAAGTACTTATTAATGCCCCCATTTGACCTTGAATAACTACGGTAAGACGCTATATTTCATATAGATTGATTAGGTACTTCTATCTACACTGAAAAAAATTATCTACAAAACTAGTTATGTAAGTTGAAGTTTTGTTGTCGGGAAACTAACTTTAGTTATATTTAATCAAATAATTTAGTAACGAACAAAAACTAGTTTTGTTACTGGTAAATTTAGTTCGCAAGTCACTCTAAAAAGTTCGCAAGTCTAAGTAAATAAAATTTTGTAGTCACTTGCAGTCCATTTTTTTTTAGTGTAAACGGTAATTTAGGTTGTCGTTTATTTGAGATATTGTCATATTTAAATGATCAAGCATTACTGGTTTCTAAGTTTGGTTATCCTGAGAGGGTCATAGTGTTATGCTCATTTATCATACTATCCAGATATTAGACACAAACAAACATAACCTTTGTATAGTGTTACATCAAATGTAATTGCTTTCTATCACTCAAACATACGATTCATTGAACTAGAAACTCCACATCAAGTGTGAACTCCGAAGATACGCTACTAATACACACTGTAGTGTGTACTGTGTACTGTAGTCACCTTGTCTACTCTACAGAGTAGATAACAAGGAGAGGTTATATCTAGAATCTTTAGGCATAGATTAGATTATGTTACTAAGTAACACAATTTTCCTATGATCCCATCATCATCATCATCATCAGGCTATAATGTTCCACTGCTGGGCACAGGCCTCCTTTCACAAATGAGGGTGAAAGGGAATGGGCAATATTCCACCACGCGTGCCCACTGCGGATCGGTGGAGGTAGGCTAGTGGTCAACCTACTGGCATCCAACTAGGTTAACGACTATCACAATTAAGTGATAACCGGGACCAACGGCTTTGCATGCCTTCTGAAGCACGGAAACGCTCGATTTGAAATACCACGAGGCGGTCACCCATCCAGGTATCGACCAAGTGATAGTTTAACTTTGCCGATCTATTAAGAACGGCTAATCATGCTACACCACGAGCGCTTCCCATGACCCATAGACTACAGGAAAGGTAGTATCTACTTATATTACTTTGTCTTATTTTACCTTTTCAGTCAAATAAATTGACCTATGTAGGATCAGATCATGCTCGTTTATATGAGAAAGTGACTCCTTTTTATGAACTAGAAGGTTCTCAATTGGCTTCCTCACCCTTACGCGGACAAATTGGTGAGCGCAGATGGCTCTCAACCGGGTTAATGAAGTGACTCATTGGTGCCGATTTTGTATCTTACAAACCTTATTGAAAAAGGATAGGACATATTTAAAGCTCTTTTAATTCTATAATGAACTTGAGTTTTTGTGGATGGAAAACATTTTGAGGACACCGTAGCACATGCAGAGCTTTGTGTATGTAGGTGGTAACTTTTGGTTACAGCACCTATGGTGAGATTGTAAAAAAAAGTGGAAAATGGCTCCTTTTTTACTACTTATAGGATATAGTGAAAAAAAAAAGACATTTTCCCAACTCAAATCTAAAAAAATAGATGCCAAAATTCGTTGTATAAAATGGGAGCGAAAAAGTAAAAAGCGTACTTAATTACCCTCAAGACTCTGTTAAAAAGTACGTGATTAGCTTGACAGATGTCTTTACGGCTAAGATACGCATAAATTTCGGATGTTTTAGGATAAGAAGACTCTACTTACATTATATCTGTAGTACTATTAGATTAGTATTGCTCAGCAGGCGGAAGGCTGGAAGATTTTTTCTGGAAGTTTTAAGGTTCTGGAAGGTTTGAAATTCTCTTCCACAGTTTGTAGAATGAAAATAAACACAACATTCCTGGTATAACACATAAATTCGATTGCTACAAATCGAACTCAAAACTTGACTTTACATTGATTTACGTTACATTCAGAAAATTGACAGATTGATTCAGAAAACTAACTCGTTGCTAGTTGCCGCGTTGCCGCTCTAACATCGTTGAACATGACGAGCAGACAATGTAGGCTTAGTAATAGCACTAATAGCCTGTAATACAGTTCGTGCCATTTAGGTACAGCACATTATAAAAGTAAGATTTTCCGGAAATTAAATTGCAAGTCATGGTACACTTTTTGAGAGAGGAACCATTTATTCACATGCCTCTAAAAAGGCACAATTTCGTGTTTTTATGTGTAGTTCTAAGTAATTTATTTTCCAGGAAATATTAGTTTTTAAATGCTCTGTACTCAAATGTCTACTTTCCGTTGATAAACAAGATTGATCGCAGTTAAACGACATACACAAAGAGGTGATTAGCATTCGCCAATCGGTCGCCAATGACGGTGAATAATGCACAAATCGGTTGACAATTGGAACTTCAAGTTAATCTGAAAGAAAAGTTATTCATGATGCTTTTATCGAACATAAAAGAGGAGATTGAAGACATCTTCATGCTTAATTTCAATATTTTGTGTCATATTATTTCTTGTTTTTGCTTAAATATACATATTTTTTGTTCAATGATTGGTTTTAAATAGAAATATAGGTATATTATGCTCATTATGAGCGTAGACGACAGAAATAGTAGTGCTAAGCATAAATTCATGAAATATTAGTAAATAAATTTATTAAAATTATTGTCTTAAAAACACAAATATTTACATACTAAAAAATAAATAAAACCTCATTAGATTTAGTTGCGCTGCGATGCGACCTATTAAAAAAAAGTAAAGACGATAACCTCTTTGCCGCTCAAATTCGAATGTTCTAAAAATGTAATTCAGTTGTCAATTTATTGTATTTTCTGCATTTAAAAGTTTAACATTTTATATTGCTTTTAATTTCTCTCCCATCGCCTACAATGACGTTAGGTATTTAATTTTGTTATTTGTTACTTTATTGTATGAATTTGGTTATTGAAAGCAAATAATATATCACAATTAATCTAACGTTAAATAATATAACGTTATCAACTCTAAATTATGCAAACATTCATAGAGGTAATTCATGAACAATTTTGTAATATCTGTAAGCGGAAAATTATACATAATGGAAATTTCGATCCGGAATGGCAGCACTACAATAATTTTCACTTAATGATAACTAATTATTTCTATTCCGATCTATAGGTATATATTTGTAATGTAACCTCCCACGAATCTTAATTATATAGGTAGTTAGGTAAATAGTAAAGATGTTTGTTTATAGCGTAAACCAGGGGTTCCCAAACTGTGCGTCGCGACGCCCTGGGGCGTCGCGCTAGTATCCCAGGGGCGTCGCGGCGTTATAAGGCGATCTAAATAGGTTGACTGTCTGTGTCAGCTACTTGAATTTAGGAGCTCAGTTTATCAAGAATATCGTTCTATCAGCACTGCAGCCTTGAATGGTTTTATTACCGTTTGCGACATCATACTTGTGCTACTTGTGACAGATTTCTCTGCAGTTACAGTAATTAAGAACTAGTATAGATTGAAAATAAATTTAGAGACAGAGACGAAACTGGCAATTTCAAAACTTGTTTTGTTCTTTATTTTCTAATAAAAAATTTAGATGCTATTTGGAGTTTTTCTGTCAAATTGTTATTAGGCTAGAACTAGTAGGTAAATGTATGGCAAGAAGGCCAGGGCGTCGCAAAAATATGGCAACTTCCCAAGGACGTCACAGTTAAAATAAGTTTGGGAACCCCTGGCGTAAACGTTTGTTCTGGGGCCCAGGGGACTGGTAAACTAGGCCTGTGGGGTTACCAGAAAAATATATTGTATTTTTTTAGAAGTAAATCGATACCTCTTATTTATAGTAGAACAGAACTACCGACTTTCCTAAACATTACAGATTATTTCACCTCTGTACTACATACTGCTTCGAGAAACTATGTTATTATTATCAACCCCTAATTCAAATTTTAATGCAATTTATATAGCTTCATATTTATACATATAAATCTATATTTGTCTGTTCGTAATAAATGCTATACTTAGACGTTATGGGCGAATTCGCTGCGAATCGTTTCGCGCGAATGCATACGCGCGTTGGCGAAGTACAGGGACCCATTCTCGCGTCCTTTCTGGATAAGGTCTTAACCATTCATATGATCGCAATTTTTGGTGTGTTGTTATGCACAAGCTGGAGAACGAATCAAAAATGAAGAAAAGAAAAGCACTGGAAAGCTCGTAGTGATGAAGTTTAATGAAAACTCATACAGTTAGGCCTCAAAAACCTTCCCAAAAACTGACACTAACCAAAAAAAAACACTTTTTTGGTAATCTTTTAGTATCTGCAATGGCGATTCTTTCTTGCAAAATAATCCTCCATATTTTATCGTAGTTGAGGATGAATGCAATTTAACAATTTATGACGCTTGGATATACATAGGTTATCAACAATTCTATTTCACGTTTTAGCAGTATATCCAAGCGTGGTTCAATTTACTCGTTTGCATCTTTGAACAGTTTTATACAATTATCTTTTGACATTACGTGTTGAAAACTATTTGTTATAATGCAACTCAAAGAGATTTAAAAGTGTTTGTATAGTGATGTAGGTACTCTATTCTGACTGTAGTAATTGCTTTGAAGTCATTGAAAAAGAGAATATATGACCAACTCGGGAGGATTGACTTTCAATTAAAAACAAGAAGAATCCGAGTTCCATAGAACAAGAATTGCGAATCTCCCCTTTTTAGGATCCCATACTCAATGGGTACCAACGGGACTTTAATACTAAGCCTCCGCTGTACGTCCATCCGTCCGTCTGTCTGTCAGTGAGCTGTATCTCATGAACCGTTATAGGTAGACACTTGAAATTTTCACAAAATATGTATTTATATTGCCGCTATAACAAATAATAAAAACCGGCCAAGTGCGAGTCGGACTCGCACACGGAGGGTTCCGTAAAATATTAACTAACTCAATTTTGCTATGAAAAAAAAAAACCAAAAAAAACATTTCTTGTATGGACGCCCCCTTTAATTTCTAATTTTATTTCATTTATATTATTTATTGTTATAACGGCAATAGAAATACACATTCTCTGTAAATTTCAGCTGTCTATGAGATACAGCCCACTGACAGACGGACGGACGGACGAACGGACGGACTGACGGACAGCGGAGTCTTAGTAATAGGGTCCCGATTGGCAACCTTCAGGTACGGAAACCTATAAACGAAATTAAAAAACAAACAGGAAACGGAATCCTTCGCGGACCTCCAATGTAATCGAACCAAAATCATCATCTACCATTACAAACCCTTCAACACAAATCATTGTACAGTATCCCACACTCGCCTCCCTACTTTCCTAACATCCAAGTAATAAATACCACTACATTTTTTCCTCGTTTCCACTAAGTGCGGCACTTTATACTTTATTAGGTGGATCGCTGGCATTCTCCTACGTCTTAGTTTGTGGCCGGCCTTAGCACGCGTGTGGAATGCCTTAATGAAAGCCTTCGAGGACACGAAACGGATATTTTACTGTCCAATCGTAAAAATAAAGATGTTTCAGTTGATTTAGTACGTATAAATTGGATATAATGTTTAATTGTTTTCTAGATTTATTTATGTTTTTTGTAACTTCATGCATTATGCTAGTTATTTCTTGATTCATATTAAATTAAAAGCCTAGATTTCTTTTTTATTAGGAAGAATTAATAAAGCATATAACTTTTTAATACGCATGAAAATTAGTAGTTAATTCAATCTCTTTGTATGCATGCAATACCTAGAAGGTTTCTCGTTGAATCTGGCACCAGTAGATGCTTTTCTTAGCCAACCAGACCGCCCCGTGCTATGGTTTCCTTACGATGTTATCATTCACCGACTGCTCAAGCGCATTTAGTATCTAGTATACAAGCTCACCTTCCGGGCATTTACATATTAGTTATAGACTGGCCCAAGCAATGACTAAGGAGACAGTGGTGTTAGGTTAGTATTTCAACCAGAAAGTAAATATGTACAAGCAGGAGTGGTATCTTGGGGCATTGGATGTGCTGACCCGTGATATCCAGGAGTATACAATCTTTTTTTAGGAAACATGTCGGACTCAGAGAAAAAAAAACTCTTAATATAGGTGCTTGGTGCACCTATATTAAGAGTTTTTTTTTTACTTTTTATAGGCCTGGGTTTGGCCGCAATCTCACCATGGTAAGTGATGATGTCGCCGAAGATGGTAAGCACACAAAGCCTAGAAGGAACTGGCTCTCAAGTGCAGCTATCGGAACACACCGAAAGGTGCTTGGCGACAGATTTTCAACTTGAGAGTGGTAGCCAGCCAGGCGGGTACTACAAAGTACCCTACCACCGTGCTATGGTTTCCTCACGAAGTTTTCCTTCACCGAAAGCTCAAGCTCATTGTAGGATTCGAACCCGGGACCTTCATCTCGGTATCCGACGTCACTACCACTGAGCTATCATCGCCTTAAATTATATAACTTACCTACGCTAGAATAAACGATAAACCTTCCTCACGGCATTTTGTGTCACTTCCACTGAGATATTATATTATCGACTAAAATGCAGATAGAATTCTCTATATCAGAATGTAACATTACATGTTCGGTTCAATGAGAGTATGGTAAGCAACTATCCCATTTCATCGCTCGATATCGATGGAATCTGGATACCAGCATAATCAAAAGCCAGGAATGGTTACGATTCAATGATTAACAAACGGATATGCGTCGGCTTAAATTTCAATGAAAATGAAAAATGAAAAATGAAATGAAAATGCATTTATTGCTACATAAACAACTTAGGTGCTAGTAATGAACTCTATTATGATGTTTTAAATTAGGAATTTAATTTAATACCTATTTTAATATCGGAATTTAATCTTATAAGTTAGTTATTTATATTTATAAGTTAGATCGGCATTTTCTGGGCAACGTCGTCAGTCGAGCGAGACTGACTTTTTTTTCGAGCTTTTTCCTGATCTGGTCCATTTATAATGAAAAAAAAAAAAGTAATTTATATGCATCTCGCGAATTTTGAAGCCGTGTTCGTATATAAAATCTATCACTATACCACATTCGTCGTTATCACTTAACACGCTGCAAACATTGACTAATCCATTGTCAAAAAACTTAGTTCAGCGGATGATATCTAAAAACTGATAATGATAAAATGGTAAAGCTATTTATCTGACTGTTTCGTGAGTTTAATATTACTCCAAGAGAACATTTATTCCAAAAAGTTCAAACAACTTTCATATCGAAACTTTTCTAGAACCAGAGCTGCGTGGAAAACTAATAAGCGAATATAAATATACATTTTTATGAAAAAACTTTTATAGAGTCAATGCAGGGGATTATTACGCAGCGCAAGTAGCGTTTATTGGCTCAAAGAGCAGCTCTACTGGGGAAGTACCTTCACATTACAGAATACCGCAGCCAAATAACTTTATGTTGTGTTCCTGCGCGTGAGTAAGGTCGCCAGAGCACATTGGGGAGGAGGGATGAGTCGGTAACGAGAGTAATGCCTTGTGTGTTGCAAGCGTCCATATGGCTACGGTAACCGCTTAACATCAGTACGTACGCTTGTTTACCGAATTTGTTGAATTAAAAAAAACATCAAAATGAAAAAAAAAAAAAAACAATCAATCAATTCTTATGACATATTCTACTAATGAAATGTGAAAGTTTTCGTGTATGTTTGTGGGTACGTTTGAACATTTGTATCTCAATCCATCCCGTCATAATAGACCATCGGATTTCAAATGGAAAGGATCAAACCCTTACCCGCGTTCCCGAGGGAGCTTATATTTTTTCCGGGATAAAAATTATCCCATTTATTATTTCAGGGTATGATCTATCAGTCCTATATTTCATTCCGAAGTTTGATCTATCTATATGCCCAATTTCATATACATACATTCAGTCATCACAGCTTGATTGAGTTATGAATATCCACTCAAAATTCCACATAAACATAATTTCACTAATAATTAATTTTATTTATTTATACCGAACATACTTTGAAATAAGTATATCTGGATTAATCTCAGCTTTCGGCTTGTGAGTGATAGTAACTATTTATTAGTGTAAATAAACTTGTTACCCAAATATAATAGGTATAATTGATAGGATATCCTCCACACTGCATAAAATATCGGGTTGCGGTATCCATATTTGAGCAGCTGTTTTAATAATTAGCAGAAGGTTGCAAAACATATCACGGAACAGTTTCTTCATACTAAAGCGGAGTGTACACATGTTACTATGGGTATCACTCCTGTGTTATCGATCCTAAATAGAGCAAACACTAGGGACGCAAGCTTCTGAAGAACTGTAAAAAATACTAATAATTGACAAAAAATTGGAAAATAAAACGACAATTGCACAACCCATAACTCGGTATTAACTCGAAAATATACAAAAATATAAACATAATATATACTTTAAATAAATCCAAGTCCTTTAAAATACAAACTAATAGACACCCTAAGCGTCGAGTTACATTCAATTATCTGATAGTATTACAAGCCGTGGTTGCGGCCAGAGAGTTGAGCAAGATTAGCTTAGCTTGGTTCAAGCTAGACTCGAGCCTCAGGCGGCTTTATAATTGTCTACAAGGCAATAAGCTTTGTAGTTACCTTCTCTTTATAACGAACAACACAATTAGATACTAGTTTCCGCCCCGGTTTCAGCCGTGTACCCGAAGAATCTTTGATTTTTCTGAAATCAAAGTATCCATTAGTATGTAAGTTTAAGAGAGGTAGAGCATAGTCTTTATTCGCTCAAAGATCAGCTCGAATACGGAAGTACCTTACAGAATACCGCAGCCAAATAACTTTGTTGTGTTCCTGCGCGTGAGTACAGAGCTCATTGGGGAGGAGGGAAAGGTCGGTAACGCGTGAGTGATACCTCGTTTGTTGCAAGCGTCCATGTGGCTACGGTATTTTACGTTTTTCGGTACGCGGACCGAACAAAGAGTAGACCGAAAGAGCTAAAGATCCAAATGCTTAACATCAGGCGGGCCGTATGCTAGTTTACCGACTTCGTCAAATAAAAACACCACAGTTAATAAGATATTAGTTTCCTGTACTCTTTCTCCTTATAAACTTTAACTATGCAAAATATCACACTCCTCTGAGGGCGCAAGGTGCTTGAAAAGGCGTAAATACAATTTTCTTTCTTCTATGTACATTTTAGCTGTGAGTATAAATTCAATGGTCTAGATTTGGGGTCCCTTACAAAATTATTACTGTAATATGGGAGAATTTATTATAAGCCGAATATGTCCCTCTGTAGAGCAAAAGCCTCCTGGGGAATTTCTTTATTATTCCTTTATTTATAGCCTCTTTTAGATGATATTATATAAAATTGTTATCTTCCGTTGATAGCTTGATAATCTTATCTGTGTAACCTTGGCAAAGGACAAACATAATAGAATAGAATAGAATAGAATAATATTTCTTATCAAAGATGAAGACAGTGCAACATGCATAATGTTTCGATTTATTCTATTAAGTGCAACTCTAATTCAAGTTCTCCATACTATTGTAGCGTTTTCGTCATCCCATCTTTTAAACTTTTAAATGATAATGAAAATAGATAAATATGTATTTAACTGTTGCCTGGTCATTAAACAAATAGATAGCCCTAAAAACATTTTACCTACGTTAATTAGAGTTCAAAATAAAACCAGAAGTTAAATAGAAAAGCATATTTCCCAGCACATTTCCATAATAAACTTATTCCCATCAGGACGTCGCATCGTTACAAATTCGTTCATCATTTGGCACCACAAAAAACAGAAAATATTCCTTTTTTACACAAAAAAGTCTGCTATATATTACGTATATCAGAAATCTAGGATAATTTTATTATAACGTACGTTTTTATCTTGACTATCGTAAATTCTGGTCACGCTAAACTTTCTGGAGTCCTAATTTTCCGCCAACAGTGACCGTTTTCAAAGCTTTGTTGGAACTATCTGATATTCCGCTCGTTTCCTTGCAAAATGAACAAAAATGTAATTTAGAGAATCTATATGGATATCATTTTACATAGATAAATGACTAGCTATCTCCCGCGGTTACACCCGCGTTCCCGATATAAAAATTAGCATATAACACTCGGGAATAATGTAGCTTCCTATTAGTGAATGAAATTTTCGAATCCGACTGGTAGTTCCAGAGATTAGCGCGTTTAAATAAACAATCAAATAAAAAAGCTATTCAGCTTTAATATATTAGTATTGAGAATGACAATGATATATATAGCTTATAGTTGAAAAATAATTATTATTGTGAAATTACAAGGGATAAAAAATCCCATGAAGAGGGAATGCATATAATTAATATTACCTCTTTAAAGCTATTCAATGCAATGTATTTAGTAGGTATTCTGCTTTCAATTTCAAAAGGATTTAGGTACTATTTAAATTACAAGCTTTATATCTGGCTTTTCAAAGGACGTCCAGTGAACAATGTCCCGAAATTACTATTATAATATCTAGCTTCAATCATATCCCATCACTAGCCTAAGATATTAGACCTAAGACCACCCAATAAGCTAGATAAAGCCTCTATTATTCTACCCTTTGTTATTACAGACCCTTACAAGAAACTATGTAACATTATTGAAACCTTCGTCCCTAACTCTCCGTTCAAAGATGAAACTAGATTAATATATATCCCGACACATGCTGACCGAAAAGTAAACAAAGCTTGTATTAAACCAAATAACTGTACTATATACAATTATATAAATATTTACTATACTCCACCGTGGTTTTCCCAATGGAGTACAGCATGGGGTTCTTCAAAAAGGGTGTGAAGAGATTTCTTCAGGGTCGGCAACGCGCGAGTGATACCCCTGGTGTTGCAAGCGTCCATAGGCTACGGTAACTGCTTACCATTAGGAGGGCCGTATGCTTGTTTGCCACCTTAGTGGTATAAAAAAAAAACATTCAGACTCAGAATAAATGGACATGTCCATGCTCAGAAATGTTTTTTTCTGGGTGAATCGAACCTACGACCTGTGCGGTGGATATCAGGGTATTAACTTTAGCGCCAACCGGTCCGTCAAAGTTTCGTATAAAATACAATGTTTACTACATTTTTGTAGTGCTCATATTGTACCGAAATAATTGGTGATAAAACCTCGACTGAAGCGTTATTAGTCGACGCTGACATTTATAGGTAGCCATTTGATTGGAGTATATAAAAGAATTTTACTCATGTACTTATCATTATTATCAATTTATTTGCTGAGAAATTACAGAGGAACGGATGGTTGTTATTAACAGATCTATTGCTGTCGCGCTGTGCCCGAGCTATCCCGCCCGAGGGCGTCAGAGACAACTGCAGCTTGGACCGATTATACCTATTTAAATTAGACGAAATCGCTAATTCGTAATCCCCGGTTTTCTCCTCCAAAAATAAGAAGGGCTTCGGCTATGTCTGTCGATTTTCCTTTGTTTTTTATATTCGTCGAATTTGTTCGCTGGACGTGTGATAAGGGCGTTAAAAATGGTAAGCTTTTGTGATTTTAGAAGGCTCCTATTTCTTATAATTATTAATGTATGGAAAAAAACACAACCGAGGAACATACAGTGCTACCTACAGACTGCATGGTAAAGTCTAGTGTCATTATCCAGAGAGGAAACTGAGGATTACGTTTGTATGGAACAAACGCCACCAGCATTTCCTCTTAAGCTTGCTAAAATGGGATATAGACAAAGGTTTTAATAATCTTGTGTGTTACATACAATGCACCTCCGATCAAAGATTAAACTAGATTGTAGGATACCTTAAAATAGGTTCTAGGAAAAAATGCCATATGCGGTGTGCTATTTCCAATTAGTTCGGGTCAGAAAGAACCAACATAAGTACGTCCCAAAATATACTAAAATTGTATTAGTGTGTGACCTTTCGTGTATCTTTGACCGGAGCTTTATTTTTCATTTGGTTAGCATTGTTTCACAACGTTACCATGGTAAATAAAGACGGCCTTTGTCAATAATTAGAAACCAAAAGTAATTTATTGAAAAAAAATACATGTATTCGTTTAGTCATTACACATAATTAAAACTGCTTTACAAAAAACTTAAACCGACTTCAAAGTGCACTAAAAAGTTATCAAATCCTGACCTGATGACAATAGGACTAAACGAATAATTGAAAAATTCTCGATTTGGAAAATTCTTTTTAATATCAAACATAAAAAAAACATTCTACCGAATTGAGAACCTCCTCCTTTTTTTGAAGTTGATTAAAAAATATGTTGCATCAGCTACACAAATTACAAACAATTAAGTTTTATTGAATGAGAGTATTTTTAAAAGCAAAATAATAAACGTGTAAATAAATAAACTGTCATTAAAATAACAATCTCAACACTGTTCTAAAATAAATTTGAGTTGTTTACATTTCACGCATTCAATCCTGTTGCAAAAGCAAACATTTCCGAGAGCAAATATTTGTTATAACTTTATATTATATTATGTACCGCTTACCCATATTATGTTATTTTAATTTGAATATTATATTTATGTGCTTCAGGGCTAACGCTAATAATAATATGAATATCTACTGAGGCTTTTGTTTTGACCCTTCCGTGAGGCATGTCTATGTCTAAACTGATCTATGTGTTTTATAATATCCATACAAATTGATTTGAATGTGCGTGGGAATAGTAGGGTAGTGCTGTACATGTATACAGTCCCACAAACTTATCTGGCCAGGGGCCCAATTCTCACCCAATCGAAACTGATCGCTCGATCGAAAAAAGTACGAATTCTAACTTTTACGAACGTTACGTTATTCTGGCAATTTCAAGGCCGGCATATTTAGAAGGGAAACCAGTCAGCTAGAGCTTTGATTGGTCGGGACCGTTCGAATTAACTCCGCCCCTCGAAATTTTACAGTCGAATAGGACTCGAACCGTAAGTTCGATTCGAAGGCTAGTTCGAGGGAAGTGAGAATTGGGCCCCTGGTGAGAGAGTCGCTGTAATCGCATTTGGTGGAGCAAATAACCAATGAACGTAGTAGTTATATTCTCTTTGATGAATAATGGCGTCGTTAGTTCCTCTTTTGGCTAACGGGCCAGTAAAGTTTGTGGGTCTATAATGTGTGTACACAGCTTTGTATTTAATATTCATTAGTGTACCGTATTTTGAAATTAGAACTACCTCTCTTCAGTAAGTTTTGATGAACATTATTGTAAGCTATGCGGTCTCTTTAGGCCTGGCGCCCTCTGGCGGGACTTTTTAGGAAGAGTTTTTAGGCAATGAACTATAATAAAGCATAGTTTACTGGCTTTAGAGCTGAAATTTCAGAAACAATCCTAAGGAGACCACATCATAGTTAAGAATACCGTTGCATAGTTATCCTTCAGTATACGTTAAACATATAGGAATGCCGAAGGATGCACTTGATTACCTGCGAGAGTATATTACAGCTCGTAATGATTGTTAAAGCAGTATAATTTTGTTTCATGTCACGGGTCGCCAAATGTCATATAAAGACTTCTAAAGAACTTATACAGACTTCATAACTTTAGGGCCATCAAGTAATGGAAAGAAATATTGATATGTGCTTGTTTAGGTCACATGTTATTAATAAATCTTAACTAATATTATAAATGCGAAAGTGAGTATGCTTGTTTATTTGTTTGTTTGTTTGGTACGCCTTCACGCCTCAACTACTGCACGGATCATCATGAAATTTGGCATGCAGATAGCCTATAGTATGGAGAAGGATATAGGTTATCCCGGGAACGCGGGTGAAACCGCGGGTGACAGCTGGTAATATAATAATAAAATGTATTTATTTATAGCATCTCATTTATAGAATGCTGATGTCATGAAAAAAACTTTAAAAAAAACAACTAATAGTGTTCTGACTTTACCGTTTTCGGATTTAGCCAGAATACTTTACAAAATAAAATTGTTGATCTGAATCATAGTTCTAGAATTACTATTTCAACTAATTAAAATTATATGTATTGATTTTGTGATTTCATAGGGTAACATAATCGTCTATACGATTAAACACTTCGATAAGACTATCAAGCCATATCTATGACTAGCAAATTCATCCTGCAACGCTAATAAAACCGTCGCATCTAGTCTATGACTTTAGAATCTAATATTATACACTTACAATACCAAATACAGTGACAGGGTTTATATTCGATCATAGCATGTACGTTACAAAACCGAATCAATACCCCGACGGTTATTAAATTGTATCGATCAAGTGAATAAAACATCTCTGAGTAAGCATCGCCATGTTGCGACGTGGTTACAGCCGTTCGAAATAGAACTCCACGGTTACAGTTTCAAAGTTTCAAAGTAACTAAATAACATTGTTATTTGGTTTAACTGATTGATATATTGCGTGTTATGATTATTATGAATTCAGAGAATATCAATATATTATTATAGATTTTCATGCAAGTTTCCGGGATTTAAGAGGAAATGCTCGTGGCGTTTGTTCCAAACAAACGTAATCCTCAGTTTCCTCTCTGGATGATAACACTAGAGCAATGATTATTTTACCATGCATTCTGTAGGTACCACTGTACGTCCCTTGGTTGTATTTCTCCATAAATTAATTATTATAAGAATTAGGAGCCTGATCATTTTTAACTCCCTTATCAGAGGTCCAGCGAACAAATTTGACGAATATAAAAAAAACAAACGAAAACCGACAGCCAAAGCCCTTCTTATTATGATTCTTGTTTTTTTTTTTAATCGATCCAATTTTAAATGAGAAAACCGGGGATTACAAAATAGCCATTTCGTCTAATTTAAATGGGTATAATCGATCTAAGCTGTAGTTGTCTCTATCGCCCTCGGGCGGGATAGCTCGGGCACAGCGCGACAGTAAGAGATATATTAAAAACCTATTTTCAAATTTCTTGCAGCCATCCTTTCCTCTTAAAGTAACCTATGTTACTCTTCGACCCATCCCTATATCCTATGCAGAAAATCACGCCAATCCGTTACTGCCTAAAATAAGGACAAACCAACAAACACCCTTTCACATTTACATATTAGGATTAGGAAAACACGACAACAAATGTAGCAAATATTATAAACACAACTTCAGTAATATGATGACGACTTAGATTTATGTTGAAGTTCGCATCGTAAAAATAGACTGACATTTCAGTACCCTTTCATAATAATCGTTCCCTTGACAGTTGGTAAGAAAACTGTATATCTCTTTATGTGACATGGTTCTAAAGCGATCAGCTACTTTTGATTGTACAAATTGATTTTCAGTCGAACCGGTTTCGACAACACGAATATCTGGAAACCTATCTGCAGAGGCCAATCGACCTATAATATACATTCATTAAAGTATTTAGTTTGAATAAATGAATAAAAGTAATCCTTCTGCACTCCTTCTCCGTATAACCTTTTAACTAGACCAAATCTCAAACTTCTCCATGCGCGTAATATGCTTAAGAAGCCCATTTTTCTCTTTTCGTTTTAATATTTAGATTATAATTGAACTGTTTTACAAAAAACTTAAACCGACTTCAAAGTACACTAAGAAGTAATCAAATCCTGATCTGCTGACAATGGGACCAAACAGGAAGTGTACTCTATCAAATAAAAAAAAGAATTTTCCAAAGCGGTTAATAAATGACGGAGTTATGAGGTAATAAAAATAAAAAGATACAACCAACAAAATTATAAAAAGAAACTGACTGACAGACTAAAGGACCAGAACAAACAAACAAACTCACTTTCGCATTTATAATATTATACTAGCTGTCTCGCGCGGTTTCACCCGCGTTCTCGTGATAAAAATATAATATTATCCCCTATAATACTCGGCGATAATGTAGCTTCCTATTAGTGAAAGAATTTTTCGAATCCGACTGGTAGTTCCAGAGATAAGCCCGTTTAAACAAACAAACAAAAAAACTCTTCCGCTTTATTATATTAGTATAGATTATAGTATAGGATAGTTATGATTAGGATATAAAAGTTAGGATTCAATCCCTAAATAGTATCACGGGTAAACCCGCAGAGCACATCTAGTCAACTATAAAAATAATATAAAAAAGTGCGTGATTTCATCAGATTAGATGATGTAATCTCCTAAACAAACAATTACACGTCCCTTATCATTAGCTCATGAAAAAAAGTGTAATTCACCGAAGTGAACAAAATCATTGGTTTTTAATAGTTAAATAACGAGCTCTAGGGTTGTTAAGTTACTTTTGTATACCCTGAACGCTTTATATTTCTTTTAACGTTGAAAAATTCTGCTTCATTTTCAAATTATTTAGGTGAATTCATTATTAATTAAAGATTTTAAGACAGTGATAGTGACGTTGCATGCCGTGATGAAGGACGAATTCGAATCTAACAACGAACTTGAGCATTCTGTAAAGGAATCCATAGCAAGGTGGCACCCAAAGAAGCACAATATCGTTCATTTGTTTGAAATCTATTCCGCCAATTCCATCCCACCGATATAAGCTCTGATTGGCTGAGTCAAGGACACACTGAACATTTAGAAGCAGCGTTTGGTCCTTTCTGACCAAAAATCAGTGCAAAAGCACTGACTCGTTGCGAAATTGGATTGCTCGGTACTACTACTCTAAACCGACCACCCACCAGGTGGACTGATAACCTGGTCAGAGTCGCTGGGCACCACTGGATGCAAGCGGTACAAAACCGTACAAAGTGAAAGTCAATGGGGAGGCCTATGTTCAGCAGTGGACATCCATAGGCTGATATGATGATGATGGTGATGATGATGACTAGTCTAAAGGTATTCTTCCTCGATGCACGCACTTTATAGTACCCACCTGGCGGGCTACCACCCGAATGTTTAAAGTATCCAAGAACCCAATTGTTTGTTCCTGAGGCTTTGCTTGAGATCCATTTCCTTTCACTCTTAAACCTCATAATCACTAACAATAGAGAGATTGCATTGCCAACCTTATGAGACGAATTATAAGGTGTTATTTAAAACTTATTACTGTTATTTAAAACGTTGAGTAGTCTTCTATAGTACAGTAGTACCCAATTAATATGGCTTACCGATGTACCTGCGCAGAAGATACATTTTCAAAGCGCGGGAAACGCTATTGGTCGGTAGCTGCCGCCATGTTAGCGCGCGCCGTGCGGAGGGGCGTGACTTGCGAGTGAGACGGAACTAACAGCTGCAGTGTATTATGAACCTTATAGTAGTGATCTAAGGTTGATTGTAAGTTTTATGCATTCTTTCGTTAATCTTCGGGGCCATACTTTCTTTTCTGTGCGAATGAAGATACACGACGCGCCATATCAGTTGGGTAATACTGTAACAACTTCGATTTTTACAGGTCAGTTGATCCCACGTATCACGCTACAGGGGTTCGATATCCGCCTAGGATATTTGTGTGCATGAAGTCTTGGTGAAAATATACAGGTCGTTGTTTTGGTCAACGACGAGCGACTCAGGGTCGATAATACAATAGATACTGGTGCTAAAAAAAATATAAAAAAAATACTTTTTTTTTTTAATAATAAAAATAAAAATTTTGAAAATCATGTAATAAGCTAAAGTGTAGACATAATACTCAACGGGAGTACGACGGAGTAGAGGGGTGGGGCGATGGCGGCTTGTGCCTAGATCTAGTCTGCGCACGTGCCTAGTAACCATACTTTGCGGTAATTATATTTCAAATTGAATAAGGTATTTCTCAACATATTTACAGTATTTAATGGAATTAAGTCCATTTTGGGGAATATATATTTTGTACTACCGCTCCTGGGTCGCTTGTCGCCGACCAAAACAACACCCTGTATATATATTAAGTATGTATTTACAAACAAAAGTATTATATGTAGTATATCAGTTATCTGAGTTCATTGTACAAGCTCTGCTTAGTTTGGGATCAGATGACCGTGTGTGAGGAATGTCCCAGGACATTATTTTATAAGCACAGGGAAACAGACAACAAATTGAGTTACACAGAAAAATAACAATATAAAATTTGTAAACCATTATAACCGTGTAAAGTATCCAACAGTTACATATTTACATTGAGCTGATTAAAAAGGAAAAATAAAATTTGGTAGGGTAACAAAACTGAATGATGGAGAAAAATACATTTGAGACCACAGACATAAATCTAAATAGATAACGCAAGTCCTCCATCCGTATAAAAACCATGCATGTCACTTTTTTTGTACCTACCATAATGTCACAAGATTGATTTAGTTAGGTTGGGATTAGATTTTTAACGTGAAAATGAAGGAAAATATTTGTCAGCTAAACACATCCCTTGCTAAAAATCTCTGGTGGACATGCAGCCTTCTGAGAGTCCGCGCGAAACAGTTGCAAAAGAAGAACACTGTTCTCCCTTTTTACACAGATTTTGATACGCGAAGTACATACATCTGTGTCATCTATTTAGATGTATATCTGTGGGCGAGGCCAATATCCAGAACTAGGTTTACAAAATATTTGAGTTACAGGAGTATATTGTTTAGGTACTTTTTTTCATGGTGATTAATATAATTGTGGTGTACTAGGTCATTTTGAGGCCATGGGAGTTCACTGGGTCAACAATCAATTAGATGTATACATCTTTTATTACAATAAAAGCTGATAGATCTAAGAATTTTAGGCATTTTCTCTATTAAAAAAGTATATGGCATTATTATTTATTTATTTAAAAATAAAACTAATAAGGTAGATTAAAATTACAACAGAATTTAAAATAAATTTATAAAATTAGGACCCGTCGGCATTGTTCCATAGATGCTGGCAGAATTTCCTCGCTGTATGGCAATGCTGATACGCTGTGCAAAGAAGCTGTCAGCTCTTCGGTCCCCGATGGTGACCACTAACCATTCTACCTTATTAGTTTTGTACTATTAGTTATCAATAGTATAACTAACTTATTAATTTCTTTTAAAAAAATATACCTTCAAAGTTCCCATTATGTTTGTTTAAGATATAAGAAAAATAGGATAATAATTAGACTGTTTTACAAAAACCTTAAACCGACTTCAAAGTACACTAAGAAGTAATCAAATCCTGATCTGATGACAATGGGACCACACGGGAAGCATACCCTTTCAAATAAAAAAAGAATTTTCCAAATCGGTTAATAAATGACGGAGTTATGAGGAAACATACATTAAAAAAAAAAAAAAACATTCGAATTGATAACCTCCTCCTTTTTTTGAAGTCGGTTAAAATTCTTTTTTTTAAGCCCGTGTGGATTATTTCAAGAAATAATAATGAATAGACAAACATGGAGAATAATTAAAGATGTTACGAAGAGTAAATTAAGGTTAAATAACCTTACTTATGTCTAAATAAGTACCTAATAGCACTTACTTGTACTTTCGGAAACAATCTTTGCTTCATACTTCAATAAATTCAAAAATTCCACACTCATTTTAGTTTTAAAACCATTTATTTTAGTTTGAAAAAGTTGTTACTGAACTTAACTATTTAAGCAATTTTATTCTCACTTTGGCATAATTTTAAAATTTATTAATTATTTTAAAACTTTATTTTATTTTCATTTGAAAATAACTGTATTCTCGTGTTTAGTTTCGTAGCGGGTCGCCGTCAAACGCGGCGTGCGGCTACGCCGGCCTACGACGTAGCACTGGCGCAGCAACCGTAGACGTAGCGGTTCCTTGCTCGTAGCACTGGAATTAGTGTGCGTTGTTTTTCTTGTTTTAATGTAATTTAAATTTAGAACACCGCCATAATGTCAGTCATAGTTTGTTTATTACCTATACGTAAAGAGAATTTATTCAAACTGTAAAAAAATACGGTCGAATTTCGACCCACTAGTTATTTTAATTGTGTGTTTCACAATCAGAGAGTATCTGTTATTTACCATATAAATATACAGGTGTTGTTTTGGTCGGTGACAAGCGACCCAGGAGCGGTAGTACAAAATATATATTCCCCAAAAATGGACTTAATTCCATTAAATACTGTAAATTTGTTGAGAAATACCTTATTCAATTTGAAATAAAATTACCGCAAAGTATGGTTACTAGACACGTGCACTGACTAGAGCTAGGTACAAGCCACCATCGCCCCACCCCTTTACTCCCTCGCACTCCCGTTGAGTATTATGTATAAACTTTAGCTTATTACATGATTTTCAAAAAAAAAATTAAAATTTTTATTATTAAAATAAAATAAAGTATTTTTTTTTTATATTTTTTTTAGCACCAGTATCTATTGTATTATCGACCCTGAGTCGCTCGTCGCTGACCAAAACAACGACCTGTATAGTTTAAGGTCATATTTGTAGGTTTTATTTGCACATAAACGTTTGACCTGGATGGGAATCGAATCCATTATATGGCAGGATATCTAACCATCCACGTCAAACAACACTAACAGATAAGCTATCAGGAACTGATCGTTAATCTGTGAAACATGATTTAAGCAGATTATATTGTATAACCATAACTTATCTGGAAGACAATATATATTCAAGAATCGTGAAACAGGCCCTTAGTGTAAATTACCGTTATCTCCGCTCCGAAAACATACTTGAATGCTCGCAACAATTTGTATGCTTGTTAGACATAATCCAGGGATTTATCTTTAAGCTGTAATTAAATCTAAGCATATATAAGTACGTAGGCACTTCAAAATGTAGATAATACATAAATCCTCTTTGATACGAGTTAATTTAGTAATTAACTTTGAAGTAACTTAAGTTTAGGAGTATTAAGCTACTGTGTATCTGTTGATTTCTGAATTGGACTTTATCTTAATTATCGTAAATTGCATTGTTAATTAATAGTAGTTTGGTAACCAAGGGATGTAAGGCACAGATAGCAGAATAGCGAGATATTATATGCCAATAGTTCGAGTATGAGATTTGTGGCTTACACCCGAGTATAAAACCTACTTCGCTACAGCCGTAGTCAGCAGGTATATAAAGATCGTTTCACACGACGCGACGTGCGGTAACATAGAGTCATTTAAATTTTAGGGCAAAAACGAGTTGCCATCTCTAAAATCTGTCAACCAGGAAGCATGAAAAACCCCTAGTTCTTAGGGCCGTCAAATAAAAAATAATTAAGTATAATGTATGTAACTATACTGAGCAATGGCAGAAACCTATACAGCCACATTTCGATAATATTATATTAATTGTAATTATTTCATGTATTTCAAAGCAGTGTTTATGATTTTCATTTTGAGTACGAATAAGTAACAAAAGCAAAATAATGCAATAAATAATAATTACTCCTGAAAAAATTGTACTAATTTCGCTTTCCCACCCTTTTTTCTTCGTCGCCTCCTATATGTTAATCCAGAACATATTGTATATTGTATCTGTTTGCCAAATTTCATCCAAATCCGTTCAGTT
This sequence comes from Polyploca ridens, assembly GCA_951394255.1. Classification (NCBI taxonomy): domain Eukaryota; kingdom Metazoa; phylum Arthropoda; class Insecta; order Lepidoptera; family Drepanidae; genus Polyploca; species Polyploca ridens. The sequence goes on along the minus strand of OX596243.1, from coordinate 3,788,469 downwards.
GTTTTCTTTCGCGTTTATAATATTAGTAAGGATTTTGTAAGTAGAATAATACAGCATTTTCACTTTAAACTCTTACTGGGTTATATCAGCTCTCTGTTAAATGTAAAATAACGTCGTATATTAAACTCTATTACCATGTTAATACGGCAAATTTTTCATGGTTCCAATACACCTCAAAACCAGTGAAAATAGGCCATGAATACAATAAGTAATAATCGATTGTATTTCGGGCACTGACCGGCCAAATGGAACACGATTGTACGTATTTAATAAATGTAACTACTCGACTGCGTAAATAAACTCAGTTTAAAGGTTAATGCAGTTTTCTCACCTTAAGGCCGGGTCTAAGCTCAAATCTCAAAAATGGGTTTCTTTGAGAGTCGAGTATGACGTAACGCAATGAAATACCTAACACAAAAAAATACTGTGGACAGAAGAGGGTTTTGAGAAAAATGTTAACCGAATAGAATATTAAAAAGTGCTTTGATATTCCCAATAAAAAAATCCTAAGTTACGTCTAAAAAAATCTTTCGCGTCGAAATTCTCCGTATTTTCAGCGATGACAACAATTTTATTTTTAAGAATATATAAGATACAGAATTATATTAGAATGTTAACCGGACACTTATTCAATTTAATGCGTATATTCTGTATAATCTAAAGAAAACCCGTAAATAACAGTCCATTTCATAGAGTCGACACATTTATGATTTACCATTTTCAACCCTATTCCAGTGAAGAACGAGTCCTGTCAAAATCGTAGTCAGTCCGCGCCTTAAAGAAGACATTTGACTTTATAATCACGCTAATATTTTAGTGCAATTTGGGTGTTTTTTTGAAGCACGTCGTTTAAGAACTAGTCATGCTCTAGCATGATCGGCAAAGTTAAGTTACCACAGTTGTGGATTGGTATTCACATTTGGTATTTCAAATCGAACGTTTTCGTGCTTCGGAGGACACGTAAAGCCGTTGGTACCGGTTATCACTAGGCGACTTGAAAACCCCACAGGAGGTTGACCACTAGCCTACCTACACTAACCCGTGGTGGAGTATCTACACATACCTGCATTTGTGAAAGGATGTGGCTGATGGATGATGATGATTTCAGATTTGGTCTCATAGTAAAAGTTGTTCATCATATTTTCGCAAATATGCCATCTTATAGTATTCATCCACCTATGTTACAAAATATTTAAATAATTATTGTGTTTTTCTCCGGTATGCAATTTTATTGTTACATTTCGAAGTTATTACTTATTAATTTAAAAGTTAATTATAAGGTTGTCTTTATGATATCTCAAGGGACAAGTTTATACTTCATTTAAGCTGTCTCCACTCTCCACTTCTATCCGAGTGGATATCCCGCTTTATGACAGAGTACTTAACATTTCACAGATTAACTTTGCCACTTTTAAGACACTCGTGGGAAGGAAGTCTTAATTGAAATTTATTTTAGTAAAAAAATGCGGACACGGAAAATCTAAAATTAAATAAAATACATCTAGACAAAAAAATGTTTACAAAAAAATACCTAATGGTTCCTAAGCCAGTTTCCACGTCATCACACACATCATCAAACATAACATGCATAGGATTTTGTGTATTTGTTGAAAATATGTAATAAGGTTTTTAAAAAATAGGATTAAAATATAAACTATTATTTGTAACCTAATAGTACCTTATGATAATTTTCTTATACATGTCTAAACAGAGATAAAAACATATTATTTGGACATCAGAATATATGGTACTAGCTTTATAGCCCGCGACTTCGTCCGCGTAGATTATTTCTTTTTTCTAGATATGAATCATTGTAACAATATAGAGCTTTGTTCATGGCTATTGTCCGCCACTACGTGTGATATTGACAAAAGTCCGAGCTCATATGCGAGGATGCCACATAAAACTGAAACGGTCCTGCCGCAAATCAACTCTAGCAAATTTCAGAGTTTTTCCCTGTGACTACAAACCTTAATTAGGTTGTTATCTTTTAAATTCAAACGGAAGGTGATTTGGGATCAATGGTATAGGTACGCGGCAAGAAGACTGTTTCTCCTCTGGCAGAACCAGTAAATATTTTGGCCTCAATAACATTGCGGCGAAGAGCTGTTACTTGTAGTCTAGTTCCACAGCACAATTTTGGAGGCCTTATCTCTCTTTCCCTCATTTCTGAGGATCGTAGTTAACATCGGCGGTCCAAGGTATTTCCAACATCCGTCTCCAGCACCACATCTCGAATGCATCAATCCTTTTTTTTTCTCGGGCCAGTATAGTCCACGCTTCCACTCCATACATGAAAATGAGGAATACCAATGCTCGTATTAACCGGATCTTTGTTTTAATACCGATTCCTCTCTTTTTCCTGATGTTGTTTAGGCGAGTCATTTCAATACGCCAATACCATAAGCCGAAATAATAAATTTTGAAATTTTCACTCCGTAAGTAAAGAACTTCATATACTAAATTTAATCCCCCTTTTAACTCCTTAAGGGTTCAAATTCCAACAAAACCGATATTCATTGCGTTAGTTAATAACCATAAGCTTAAATAATAAATTTAGTGTACTTCTATACACAAATTCATCCCCCTTTTTACCCTTTCGGGATCGGAATTATCAAAAACGTTGAGGCACATATAAATTAATTTTCAATCGTCAACCTAAACACAAAATTTGAAGGTCCTAACTTCGAAACTGATGGGACTTTCATATAAACTTTCATCCCTTATTTTACCCTGTTAGGGGTGGAGTTTCCAAAAATCCTTCCTTTTTTAATTTTCAATCGTTAGCCTAAATACAAAATTTGAAGATCCTAACTTCAAAACTAACGAACTTTCATACCAACTTTCATCCCCTATTTTACCCCCCTAGGAGTGGAATTTCCAAAAATCCTTCCTTACTGAATACCTACACTGTATAATATTTTTAGTGAAGTTTACTTTGAAATTGAAGGACTTGCATACACAACTTCATCCCCCTTTTCCTCCCTTCGGTGGTGGAATAATCACAAATACTAAGATAACTATACATTAATTTTCAATCGTCAGCCTAAACACAAAATTTGAAGATCCTAACTTCAAAACTGACGGACTTGCATACAAACTTTCATCCCTTATTTTACCCTGTTAGGGGTGGAGTTTCCAAAAATCCTTCCTTAGTGAATTCCTACACCGTATAGTAATACATTTAGTGAAGTTTACTTTGAAATTAAAGGACTTGCATACACAACTTCATCCCCCTTTTCCTCCCTTCGGTGGTGGAATAATCACAAATGCTAAGATAACTATACATTCATTTTCAATCGTCAGCCTAAACACAAAATTTGAAGATCCTAACTTCAAATCTGATGGACTTGCATATAAACTTTCATCCCTTATTTAACCCCCTTAGGGGTGGAATTTCCAAAAATCCTTCCTTAGGGGATGTCTACACCGTATAATAATACATTTAGTGAAGTTTACTTTGAAATTAAAGGACTTGCAATACACAACTTCATCCCCCTTTTCCTCCTTTTGGTGATGGCATTACCACAAACGCTGAGATAACTATTATATTAATTTTCAATCGTCAGCCTAAACACAAAATTTGAAGATCCTAACTTTAAAACTGACGGACTTGCATACAAACTGTCATCCCCTATTTTACCCTCTTAGGGGTGGAATTTCCAAAAATCCTTCCTTAGTGGATGCCTCCGCTGTATAAGGTATCTTTGTGCAAAATTTCAAATCTCTACGTCCAGTGGTTTGGGCTGTGGGCTGATATATCAACAATCAGTTTATCATTTTATATATTAAGAAGACTAGCTTTATAGCCCGCGACTTCGTCCGCGTAGATTATTTCTTTTTTCTAGATATGAATCATTGTAACAATATAGAGCTTTGTTCATGGCTATTGTCCGCCACTACGTGTGATATTGACAAAAGTTCAGGTAGATTAAGAGCTCATATGCGAGGATGCCACATAAAACTGAAACAGTCCTGCCGCAAATCAACTCTAGCAAATTTCAGATTTTTTCCCTGTGACTACAAACCTTAATTAGGAACTGTTATCTTTTAAATTCATACGTAAGGTGATTTGGGATCAATGGTATACGCGGCAAGAAGAGTTTCTCCTCTGGCAGAACCAGTAAATATTTTGGCCTCAATAACATTGCGGCGGAGAGCTGTTACTTGTAGTCTAGTTCCACAGCACAATTTTGGAGGCCTTATCTCTGTTTCCCTCATGTCTGAGGATCGTGGTCAACATCGGGTTTGCTTCTAGAGCGAATGATCTGCCTCCACTGGTTTCTGTCTTCTGGTTTCTGTAAAACTTAGAGGACGATGAGTCTTTTACTTGATCGGACCATCTTGTTGGTGAACGATCACGTAGTCGTTTTCCTTCCGTGTTCCCAATTATGATCAGATTTCTTAACTTTCATCGCCTTTGCGCACCATGTGGCCGAAATACAAAAAAATACGTTGGTGGCCTATGATGGACAATCGTGTTTTAATTTGGAGCTGCAATAGGATTGATGCATTGTTGCTTTTAGCGGTCCAAGGTATTTCCAACATCCGTCTCCAGCACCACATCTCGAATGCATCAATCCTTTTTCTTTCTTGGGCCAGTATAGTCCACGCTTCTACTCCATACATGAAAATGAGGAATACCAATGCTCTTTGTTTTAATACCGATTTCTCTCTTTTTCCTGATGTTGTTTAGGCGAGTCATTTCAATACGCCAATACCATAAGCCGAAATAATAAATTTTGATAATAATCTGTGCGCGAATAGACCCGATACATTAATATTACAATAAATTTTGAAATTTTCACTCCGAAAATAAAGAACTTCATATACTAAATTTAATCGCCCTTTTCACTCCTTAAGGGTTCAAATTCCAACAACACCGATATTCGTTGCGTTAGTTTATAACCATAAGCTTAAATAATAAATTTAGTGTACTTCCTTACACAAATTCATCCCCCTTTTTACCCTTTCGGGATCGGAATTATCAAAAACGTTGAGGCACATGTAAATTAATTTTCAATCGTCAACCTAAACACAAAATTTGAAGGTCCTAACTTCGTAACTGATGGACTTTCATATAAAATTGCATCCCCTATTTTACCCCCTTAAGGATGGAATATCCAAAAATCCTTAGTGGTTACCTACACTATATAATAACACATTTAGTGAAGTTTACTTTGAAATTGAAGGACTTGCATACACAACTACATCCCCGTTTTCCTCTCTTCGGTGGTGGAATTATTACAAACGCTGTGATAACTATACATTAATTTTCAATCGTCAGCCTAAACACAAAATTTGAAGATCCTAACTTCAAAACTGACGGACTTGCATACAAACTTTCATCCCTTATTTTACCCTGTTAGGGGTGGAATTTCCAAAAATCCTTCCGTAGTGGATGCCTACACCGTATAATAAAACATTTTGTGAAGTTTACTTTGAAATTGAAGGACTTGCATACACAACTTCATCCCCCTTTTCCTCCCTTCGGTGGTGGAATTATCACAAACGCTGAGATAACTATACATTAATTTTCAATCGTCAGCCTAAACACAAAATTTTAAGATCCTAACTTCAAAACTGACGGATTTGCATACAAACTTTCATCCCTTATTTTACCCTGTTAGGGGTGGAATTTCCAAAAATCCTTCCTTAATGGATGCCTACACCGTATAATAATACATTTAGTGAAGTTTACTTTGAAATTGAAGAACTTGCATACACAACTACATCCCCCTTTTCCTCCCTTCGGTGGTGGAATTATTACAAACGCTGTGATAACTATATATTAATTTTCAATCGTCAGCCTAAACACAAAATTTGAAGATCCTAACTTCAAAATTGAAGAACTTGCATACACAACTTCATCCCGCTTTTCCTCCCTTCAGTGGTGGAATTATTACAAACGCTGTGATAACTATATATTAATTTATAATCGTCAGCCTAAACACAAAATTTGAAGATCCTAACTTCAAAACTGACGGACTTGCATACAAACTTTCATCCCTTATTTTACCCTGTTAGGGGTGGAATTTCCAAAAATCCTTCCTTAATGGATGCCTACACCGCATAATAATACATTTAGTGAAGTTTACTTTGAAATTGAATGACTTGCATACACAACTTCATCCCCCTTTTCCTCCCTTCGATGGTGGAATTATCACAAACGCTGAGATAACTATATATTAATTTTCAATCGTCAGCCTAAACACAAAATTTGAAGATCCTAACTTCAAAACTGACGAACTTGCATACAAACTTTCATCCCTTATTTTACCCCGTCAGGGGTGGAATTTCCAAAAGTCCTTCCTTAGTGGATGCCTACACCGTATAATAATACATTTAGTGAAGTTTACTTTGAAATTGAAGGACTCGCATACCCAACTTCATCCCCCTTTTCCTCCCTTCGGTGGTGGAATTATCACAAACGCTGAGATAACTACACATTCATTTTCAATCGTCAGCCTAAACACAAAATTTTAAGATCCTAACTTCAAAACTGACGGACTTGCATACAAACTGTCATCCCCTATTTTACCCTCTTAGGGGTGGAATTTCCAAAAATCCTTCCTTAGTGGATGCCTCCACTGTATAAGGTATCTTTGTGCAAAATTTCAAATCTCTAGGTCCAGCGGTTTGGGCTGTGGGCTGATATATCAACAATCAGTTTATCATTTTATATATTAAGATTATGTATGAGTAAATAATAAAAACTAAAACAAACAAAACTAAAAACGAACGAATACAAACCAGTAGGCAACGTTCCCAAAATACTGGCTGAATTGCCACATTGAATGCTTAATCTTTGCCCAAAATAAAAACCAGCATTTTGGTCACATGTTACCAGACGTCCAGATAAATCTTGATAGCTTATAGCTTGATTTATAAATTATAGCTCAAAGCATAGTGACAAAAAACGTACGTATAGAAAATCTAAAAATCATTTCTGCTTGACAGTGCACCAACATTTATTTTATATTCCTGTATAAAAACATCGTAGGCAACAAAATACATTTTAATGCTTTTTCTATTTTTTATAGTCGAAGCGCCGAGAGCATCTGAGTTTGATTTGAAACAAATTTGCAGATAGCTGATGTCATTCCGCTTTTTTTTACAGCTAGAAAGTATTTCTCGTAAACCGATTCGTTTAGAGACAGCATTTTCGATTAAATTCTCGAGATTGAGTAACTAATGGTATAATTGCATCTAAAAGTCATTGAAGACTTTATTAGTATAAGATTATTATTGGTAATTATATTAAAGCACAATTTAAATTCCTTTACCTAAAGCTTGTTGCTAAAAAGTAAACAGGGTTTGGGAATTTCTTCTTTGGAGCTTTCAACAAATAAGCTTTTATCATAGAAGCTTTTGCCAAATTTTATGACAATATTCAAAAGAGGCTCATGAGATGTTATTAGATAAAAAATTCAAAGTTTATAAGATTTTATAACAAATAACCTTCTAACCTTTAGCTATTATATAAAATTGGATCATATTATGTTTAGATTATTTACGCATATTGGATAAGTTTAAAAAAATTAATGAAAATTTCAAACAAATTATATAGAAATTTTTGGACATGAACTTTTTGTTCATTCTGAAACTGGGTATAAGTATATACTTATGTATTTAAAAAGTAGTATAATGTAGTACCTACTTGTTACTTGTTCAGTTCAGGATATTATTTATTACAACTCCAATATACACGCCACCCGTGTAATAGTTACTAAAAAAAACATGTATTTTATAGTTATAATTCAGTAAGAAATATGAGCCCATATTTCTTAGGTAAGTTAATAACTACTCTCTAACTATGGTTAATGATCTAAACTAATAATGATAAATAGTTAATGGTATTAAAAACTAGTCCTGAATTATTGCCTATTTTATGAGTTTTAACGAGAAAGTTTGAGACAGCCCTAAGTTTTGCCGTTTTACGGTTACGGTTTCATAAATACCAACTTGCAAAGATTCTTTGAGATGAAAGTTATAGAGTACCTAAACGTATAGACATTTTGTTCATATAATAATATATGTATTTTTAAACGACTAACCTGGAAAGACCGACAGATCTCCCACCTGCAATCTTTTATATATAAAATTCAAAGTCCTGACTGACTGACTGACTGATTGACTGATATATCAACGCATAGCCTAAACCACTGGTCCTTGTCACATGAAATTTAGAGGGTATATTCTTTGTGAAGAGTTGGTATCCACTAAGAAAGGGTTTTTCGAAATTCCGCCCCTAAGGGGGTAAAATAGGGGATGAAAGTTTGTATGAAAGTCCGTCAGTTTCGAAGTTAGGATCTTCAAATTTTGTGTTTAGGCTGAAGATTGAAAATTAAATTATAACTACATGTCTCAGCGTTAATAATTCCACCCTCGAGGCGGAATGAAGTTGTTTTTTTTTTTTATTGTTGTAGAAAATTATGCCATTTGTTTCCTGTAGGCCACGCAGGTGAAGCCGCGAGCAGAAGCTAGTACCTTATAAAAATCAAGTTATATTCAAAATTCTGTAGATTACAGACAGTCGGGATTTTGTTACAAACGTTTTTGTTTTATACCATTATGTGTCAAACAAGCATATGCCCCGTCTAATTGTAAGCATTCACGGTAACCTATAGATGATTGTAATACCAGGTGTATCAGTCGTTACCCACTCTCTTTACACTCTTCCTGAAAAAAGGTAGAGAAAGAGAAAACATGCTGTTTGATACTAGCTGGTCCCCACATAATACATTATCTCAACTCAATCATTGACATATGCCTTTCTAGGGGAGAACATAGATTTATCAGCTGCAAGTAGAAGAAAAAATATATACTTACGGATTAAATGGTATTTTATATTGGGATCTCATACAACACACATCTGTAACATAGATACGATAACATGGCAATGTGGGAACCCGCACTTATGATACGAATATAAAACACTTTGATACACTTTGTTGTCACTTTAAAGAATCCTATTCGTAAAGCGATTGAAGTGAGGCTCTGACGAGATTGAGATTCTGTTAGCGAAATCGATTTGTAACGATTTTATTCCATTGAATAAATTGTTTAGAATCCGATAAGTTAGTATTCGATAAGAAATCTAGGTCACTTCTTACGTTTCTTGTTGTTAAGTTAATTGAGAAATGTATAGCAATAAACATGTGATTTAGGAATTAGCTCCATCTTGCAGATTTCAGTTTTACGCGCATTTCCAAGGGTTATTTTGTTTTTGTATAGCGATACTTTGAGCGAGATAGGCCAAAACCGATACTACCATTCAAAATTCGGAGCAACCCGACTGGGGAAGTGTCTCCAGCTTACACACGATTGCAGCCAAAAATAATATGATGTTGTTTTCCTGCAGTGAGTAAGGTCACCTGAGCTTCATGAGAAGGTGCTGTGGCACTGTGAGGGAACCAGCGGTGACACCATGTTTTGTCTGTTCAGCTGCATTTTTTAATAATACGACGAAGTCGGTAAACTAGCATATGACCCGCCTGATGGTAAGCGGTTACATATGGAAGCTTGCAATACACGGAGCATCACTCCCTTCCCCTCCCCAATGAGCACTGGCGACCTTGCTCACGCGCAGGAACACAACATAAAATTATTTGGCTGCGGTATTCTGTAAGGTGGAGTACTTCCCCAGTCGACCTGCTCTTTGAGCGAATAAAGTCTACGCTCGACCTCTACTGGCACAATGACTCCTCTTCATACTCCATTCGAGTGTTTATAGATTTCTGCAGGGTCGGGACTAGCAATTCGCTTAGTGTTGCAATCGACTATAGGCAACAGTAATCTTCCTGTAGAAGCAAACAACAGTTAATTCCAAATATCTCATTATTTTCTTCATCACACAAAACAGATCCAATTTGTCGTTCAATCACAAGTTTCCAATGTCTATAAAACAAATCAAACTTTTCAATCAACAAACGTATAGAACAACGAACATCCATTAACAGATGAGATGATATACCTATTTTAGCTTTTTTTCTCTTAACAGATCGACTTGCACAAATCTTCGATTACGTTGGGAATTAGTAATGACAATAAAAAGCTGTTGAAATGTGCTATACAAAATGTTATTGTTAAATTTGTTTTATTGGACAAATCATTAAAGGACATTAACCCTGTATCTGTTATACTTACATAGCATTATCATAGCTATTTTATTTGGAATAAAAACAATGTATTCCCTTAATCGGTAACCTGTAACCTGTAATGAGTTAACTGCTATAGGTATCAAATGAAAGCTTGTAAACAGCCCTTTCTTATAACCTACCTAATACCTTGACCTTCCTCACCCTCAAGTTATATTCAAAATCATATAGATTAAAGAGTTGTTTTGTTTTTCTCTTTTCAGTTAATTTTTGTTTTACGCAGTCAGGTTTTTTGTTTCTTTTAACCCTTTGGTTCTCGCGAGGGACGCGCGTACTATTTATAACAATTAATGTCATTGTTATATTTTTAACCACAAGCCAAGCGATTAATAATTTTAGAGTCAACTTTTTTTTTTTTTTTTTACTGTTTATCGGCCTGTGTTTGACCGCAATCTCACCATGGTAAGTGATGATGCGGCCGAAGGTGGTAAGCACACAAAGCCTAGAAGGAGCTGGCTCTCAAGTGCAGCTGTCGAACCGAAAGGTGCTTGGCGACAGATTTTCAACTTGAGGGTGGTAGCCAGCCAGACGGGTACTACAAAGTACCCTACCACCGTGCTATGGTTTCCTCACGATGTTTTCCTTCACCGAAAGCTCAAGCTCATTGTAGGATTCGAATCCGGGACCTTCGTCTCGGTATCCGACACTACCACTGAGCTATCATCGCCTTAAACTAAAGTTCTCTTTAGCGTTGAAACAATGAAATTAGTAATCTAAGCAGACAGAAGAAAGCGTTGCGTCCATCGTTCTACAACAATAAGTGTGGCCAACGGCCATCCGACCACACGGAACATACTTGTGATATGTGGCGTCTTCTCTATACGTAGTAATAATAGCTCAATGCTTGTGCATAGGGATATAAAAAAGTAGGCACTTCTGCAGTTATCCGATTAGTATTTTGATGTTTTGTAAACCGACTTCAAAAAAATGAGGAGGTTCTCAATTCGAATGTATTTTTTTTTTGTTACCTCATAACTCCGTCATTTATTAACCGATTTAGAAAATTCTTTTTTTATTTGAAAGGGTACGCTTCCCGTTTGGTCCCATTGTCATCAGATCAGGATTTGATTTCTTCTTAGTGTACTTTGAAGTCGGTTTAAGGTTTTTGTAAAACAGTCCAATTATTTGTTACTAAACTCACTCTCAGGCACATCGATATATTATCTTCGGTCCTCAGGCAGCAGCTACATAACTCTATATAACACGATACAATTCTATAATATTTTAAACCTTGCATAAAAGTTAAAGGTCAATGCCCATTATTAATAAAACCATTTCCAAACCACGGTGTATATTTTAAGATAGGAAAGTCTGTAGAGAGTATTTTAGGTAAATCAGAATTTCAAGCTGGGTACAACGAGACGAGAAGCTTTTCATATTATCACACAAGCGTGGGTGGGTCTAATTTAATTTGAATGGCTAACCTACCTAACATTTAACTATTACATGCTCTAGATGGTATACAATTGGCATTTAAATTATTTAGGCAGGTAAAGGATGGTTTACAACTAGAAGCGTCATAGACAGACACCAGACAGCTTTAATTTAATTTTCAACACAAAGTGAGCTAAATAAAGCTCGTAAAGTGGCATTTATTGCACCACTTCTAGTTTCATAATGCAGATATAAAACACGTGATTTTTTACATGACCGCACTAGTGTATATAACTATTTTTTATATCAGCGGAGAGTTTTTAAGAGGGTTGCGGTTTTCGTGTTATATCAGTTGGATACCGACGTACATTATGGACAATCCAATTGTATTAGCGACGCTGGATTTATTAGACAAGATATACGTGGCGCAATTTCCATGAATACGCAATATCAGCAAACAACTAATTATGAAATAAGCACTCCGTGCTTGCTTGCGCCATGGAAATGCATCTCATCTGCCATATCAATATCCGTCTCTTCATCTGTTTCTGTCTCTTTCCCACCATTACTCCTTTAATCGAAATGCTGCAGACCATGTGAATTTCAAAAAAAAACACGGCGTATGTTTAAAACTCCGACAAAACTGTTGAAAAACTAAAAAGTAGTTCATGAGCCTGTAAATACTTAGTTTGCTTAAAACCTATACTTAATAGCAATGAAATTTCTTAGCTATTAGTTAAGCAGCCTGATTACGTCACCGACCGCAATAATCTTTCAAACTTGTCCAAATAAATCTCACGCTATGAAAGGTTTATTCGAAACTGTTAAAAGCAAACGTAAATATCCGGAGAAATAAAAGGCTATTTTTGTTCGCTACGTCATACCTTGATGACGCACTTTACTTGGTTCGTAATAACTTTTCGTGAGTTTTACAACGCTTATTGTTTTGGTTTTACGAAATAGAAGGACAATCATGTAGTCCCTAGGAATTGCATAATATTTTTCTTCTCTTATTTTCAACGTTTATAGTGACAACAATGGCGGCGTCGTGTGACGGGTCGTCCACTTCCCTCCAATATGGCTAGGAGGGCGATGGCTGCTTGCGTTATACTTGTGGGGGCTGGTCTGCTTAAGTTTGCTATTTAGTCAATTATTAAATATCGATTCAGTCCTAATTTGTAGTTTTTCCGCCGGTGTATATTTATCGAAGGCCGGGGCTCTCAGTTCTTGTCAGTGCGATTAGAATGTAATATAAATATTATGTAATGAATCTAAGCTTGTTTCGAAAAGAGTCATTGCTGAGTTTATTGCCGGCTCTTCTCACCAAATGCAACCTTCCGAACCTGAGAGTAATACTATTCATAAGTGCTTGCAAAGATCTATTTGAAATAAACGATTTGAATTTGAATGACGTCGAAGACACATTTTATACCTAACATAAAGTTACATTTAAAATATGTCTTCGACTTTTCGACGAGATGAGTATATAAATATAAATGACCTCTCTGTTTATTTCCTTTGTCCCTTGGTCGGGGGAGAGGGCAAACTCAATTTTCCATCGTGATCTGTAAAATTGCCCAACAGGACGTTAGGGTTTACTAGACTCCATGTAATCCCCATCTGCATGAGTTTTGGATATGATCGTGAATCGCCAGGTTTGTTAAGGACGGTCACGCTTGCGTTTCATCTGTGAGTTCCAGGTAGTTTGGGATATAATTTGGATACCGACGTGGATATAGCCAATCCATTTCCTCTAGGATTTGCAGAACTACAGGATCTTCATTTCATAATCTCTATAAGTCTACGTATGCCACAAAAAACTATTAACCACCATACCATTACCATTACCATATCAGCAAATACTTCATTCATACACCTATTATAATTTTAACTAAGATCCTGAAGGATAGAATGTGTGATTAATCTGGTTTTACCTTTCTAATACATTGAAGACACTCGCTTAATTAGAATCCTTGGAGTCAGGGTCAAGTATCAATACCTACTCGAGGGAGAGATTAGACGCAGGTGCTCCACGTCGCGGTCAGCCGAAATATTCCAATTTGGAGCTGAACCTTTATATACGAGTAGGTATAAAATAAATTAGCATATTTTAGGGAGAGGAGTTTAAACGAAGGTAGAATTGGTTGGACATGTGGATCTTGAAATTACTAAAGGGAATGTTTCGTAGGTATCACTTAGTTACAACTTGAATATCCATTACAATGATTATATACCTACACGAAGTTTTTTTTACAAGCTTTTATTTAACTTGCAATGTATGTATGTATGTTTGTTCGGGTGGAATCTTGCAAGTCGAATTTCACCCACTTCCAGTGGTCGGATTGACTTGATATTTGGTGTACATTAGTATATTGGAAGACAATGCAAGTACAGTCAACAAAAAGTACAGTCAACAAAAAAGCTTGTATTAAAAATGAAATTATTAACAAAAACTTATTTTAGTTTATAATATAGCTTTAGATACATTAAGAAGCATATTGACTGGTGGTACATAATAGTAGGTACACACTAAATATTGGATTCATGGTTATTACTTTATTATTGGTTTCAGAGGGAAATAAAATAATTCGGTTTTTTTTGCTGTTTATCATTTTGTTACTCTAAACTTTTTGAATCCCAAAATAAAGTACATACTCAATGTTAGACTTAAATATAGGTTCAGTTTTATTGTATAACTATTATAAACCATTCATTATTTTTTTTAAATTGCACATGTTTTTAAAGAAACACGTGGTTTGGTGGTGGATTCTGAATCCACCACCAAACCACGAATAGGCACTGTAAATAGCCTAAACAAATAAATAGTACAATAGTTCCTATAAAACTGTTTCATATTAATTTAATACAAGGACTGCATCTAAGAAATGTCTGCACTGTAATTACTACTTTGAAAATCCTTTGAGAAAAAGTACAGTATCTAATCTAGCAGATAAGATCGTGTAATTTCAATAGACTTACATCGTAAAACAAAAAACTAGCAACCGGTTGCAAGTTGTCAAGAAATATCCCTTTATCGCATCTTTATCGCCAACACGATGTCAAAATCAAAAACTATTTATGAATTCTGTGTCAAAACTAAGATCTTTTTTGTATCTACCGCTACACACATACCTCTCTTTATTAAGTACTTGCTATCCCCCGCGGTTTCACTCACGGTCCTGGGATAAAAAATATCTCATATGTCTGTGGTCCAAACTGGTAAGTTTTACCTTAAAAGCATAATAAACGTAGTAAGGATGTCAGGATGATGCTAGGAGTATGATCAACCTCTCTCTGTTTCTTAAAACCAATCGACTAATTGTAATGTTATGGTACGTCTACGCTACGCGAACGGCGCCGGGCCTCTATTCGTTCGATACTCGCGATGTCAAGTATTGAAGGAAACGAGCCTACAACACGAGCGTGATGCAAATCTCTGTGTTCGTCAGAATACTGACAATCGAGCGGAGCGCAGTTGAGCGCGAGACGAATGCTTGTTCGAGGCTCGCAAGTCCGTCCACGCTATGCGAACAACGAACGAATCCTGTTCGTTCGTGGCTCGGCTTGTTCTCGCTTCACGTATCATGGACGCACCATAAGATTTATATATGATATATTTGGTCCGCGGAAGACTCATGTATAATTTTAGGTGTATTTACCTAATCTACAGCTAGTTCTCAATTGATTGCAACTGTCGTGCAATTATTATCGGTTGCGCATTCAGTGATAACAGTCCATGTGAAGGTAGAAAAGTTATTCGCATAATATCCCCAGTCTAGACACTGCTCTATATGATAGTACATCCTTAATTGAAATTCCTCGGTAAACCATGGTTTTCTCATGCATTTACCATATAGGAAATATTTTCTGCTGTTATTAAATTGCTGAAATATGTTGGCAATATGTTAATAAAAATAATGAGGGTAAACGGATCTGAAGAATTTGCATGGGAATCTTTATATATTATTTCTTTTTAATACCTTGGTTCGCGGTTAATAATATAACAATGACATCAATAAAATTGTTATAATAGGACACGCTTCCCTCGCAAGAACCAACGGGTTAATAGCCTCATGTTTGTATGTGTGTGTGTGTACCTTACTATAATATAGGCATCAAGTCATTTATATATTGTACATATTTGTTGTAGTATAAGTCGAATTCACCCACTTCCAGTGGTCGGATTGACTTGATATTTGGTATACATTAGTGTATTGGAAGATAATGCCACAGGTCTAGCACCAAAAGAGACGCTGGGCAGGGCATCACTCACGCGTTACCGACCCCCCCCCCAACCTTTATGAGCTTAGGCAAACTCACACGCAGGAACACAAAATTTTTATAATACCCCAGTCTGCACTATGACCAAAAAATACTATACTCTACTTCTCTAGAAACAATGAATGAATGAATGAAACAAAATGAATACCATCCTTTTAAGAAAAACTATTTTTTAAGTTTAAATATTTATATGAACGAAAGATAAAGATTAATTTTAATTAATAATTAAATTAAACTTGATTCCGTTTCCGTAATGACAATAATGCGATCCATTCGTTTTATTTCGATTCGTTTTCGTCCTATTATTTTTATTTCAATATTTTCAATTCGCAAATATTCATATAATGTTCTACATAAAGATGAATATATTATAAAATAAATGGAAGAAATTAAACAATGTAATTAAATAACCAGCAAAAAATTATACGTACATTTAAAATAAATGTACGTATAAAAAAATCTCGCTCTAAAAAAATACCTTATTTTTATATAACATGATCTTAAAACTAATCAAAATCAAAAAGTATTTATTCAATTTAGGCCCTAATAAGGCACTGTAATTTTTATATTAATAATATACCATATAAGATAATTTATTATAACATTAAAATTCAAAAATATTATAAAAAACCCTATGATCAAATACGTTTTTTTTTTACAATATTTCTAATAATGTTATAAATAAACCTAATTTAAGCTATTAAAATATTCTTTAAATTAAAATCCCACATTCGTGGCTTCAAATATCAAGTTATATAAGAAAAATCCACATTATTTAGAATATCCGTTTTCAAATCGAACTCGGAAAATAGTAAATCATGGAAAAGCCTGTAAGACAGTTACGTTATCCATTGAAATTACCTGCGAGTTATGTTAGTGAATTATTTATGTAGAAACCTCTGTTACCCGGTGAATATATTTCAGGTAGGTGACAATTTTAACCATGGAAAGACAAACAAACATCTAGGCGCTCATATATGGGTTATAAAGCGTATATGAGTGCTAGAACTAGCGTTTATCACGCTATAAATCAAGTTATTTAATAGAGAGTAATATAATAGTCTTTTTAAGCGATAAAAGAGCTTCTCCGTATACATTTCTTTGACTAGTAGGAATATACAAGAACCCTTTGCCTTGCCTTTATAGGGAAAATAAAAAACCAAAGCAACCATAGTTTGTATACGTTTGTATTATTTTATGTGTTACTGGAATTCAGCTTATGGTTATGTAACGCCAAAAGATATAATAGACTAACCCCCTTACTCATAAAACTTTTTTTTTTTTTTATACAACTAAGTCGGTAAACATGCATACGGCCCGCCTGATGGTAAGCGGTTACCGTAGCCATATGGACGCTTGCAACACAAAAAGCATCGCTCACATGTTACCGACCTTTCCCCCCTCCCCTATGAGCTCTGGCGACCTTACTCACGCGCAGGAACACAACTTTACACAACATAAAGTTATTTGGCTGCGGTATTCTGTAAGGTGGAGGTACTTCCCCAGTCGAGCTGCTCTTTGATCTTGATTTAACTAATAAGCTCATTAAGTGGTCACCTAAATAACGTCAAATTGTTTATCAATGACAGCAAGGTGACGTTATTTATTTGACCATTTATTCAGTAGATTTAGTTAAATACCGTTTATGAGTAAGGCCGTAAATTGTTTATTGGGTACAATATTATAAACTTTAGAGAATTAAAACTAGCTATTTCGTTTCGTTCTAAACTTGAGTGGTAGGTAAAAAGAAATACCTTTTGACGTGTTTTTTTCTTTTTTATACTACTTAGGTAGCAGACAAGCATACGGCCCGCCTGATGGGAAGCGGTTACAGCAGCCTATGGGCGCTTGCGACACCAGGGGTACTACTCGCGCATTGCCGACCCTGCAGAAATCTCTTCACACCCTTTTTGAAGAACCACATGCTCCATTTTTTTAAGTGTAAGAATGTCAAAGTAAAATTAACAGTATGGCGTATACAGGTCGTTGTTTTGGTCAGCGACGAGCGACTCAGGGTCGATAATACAAATGATACTGGTGCTAAAAAAAATATAAAAAAAATACTTTATT
Source organism: Polyploca ridens (assembly GCA_951394255.1). Classification (NCBI taxonomy): domain Eukaryota; kingdom Metazoa; phylum Arthropoda; class Insecta; order Lepidoptera; family Drepanidae; genus Polyploca; species Polyploca ridens. The sequence goes on along the minus strand of OX596243.1, from coordinate 3,770,584 downwards.
TTTTTTTAATAATAAAAATAAAAAAAAATTAAATTTTGAAAATCATGTAATAAGCTAAAGTGTAGACATAATACTCAACGGGAGTACGAGGGAGTAAAGGGGTGGGGCGATGGCGGCTTGCACCTAGCTCTAGTCTGTGCACGTGCCTAGTAACCATACTTTGCAGTAATTTTATTTCAAATTGAATAAGGTATTTCTCAACATATTTATAGTATTTAATGGAATTAAGTCCATTTTTTGGGGAATATATATTTTGTACTACCGCTCCTGGGTCGCTTGTCGCCGACCAAAACAACACCCTGTATAATAAAATAGATGAACCTTATTATAAATAAATAAGGACTACTTTTCTTTAGATTTGTTGCGCTATTATCCTATGTAAATAACTCTATCATATAAGTATTAATATTTTCAGTGGCTTATATTTATACAGATGACCTTTTCTTGCGTTTCCGACGACGGTGATTAATACTCTCCCAAAAGTACACCAATCAAAGAAAAAATAAAAAACAGCAGTCCAATCAAAAGTTTTTCAATTATATGTCCAACTTGTTATCGGTCTTCAATGTTACAGAAGTTTGATCTAGATTGAGAATTGATCACTTAAAAAGTTTGTCAATTGATCAATTTGGTAAACTTTTTAAGTAAACTTTGAGGAATTTCGTTTTTCGTAGTCGCATTTCTTTATAAAAGGAAGATCTTAAAAAAATTAAAACCATGCATCGTTAAAACGCAAAAATGTTTTATGTATCCTCGCGCTCACATACAATATCTCCAAAGGTAGGTATCATCATCATCTTATACATATTTTGTAATTGTAATACTTCTATTTACATATTAAAACTTGCTGAGTTTCTAGCCGGAGTCTTCTCAGTTCAAGTTGTATTTGGAACCGGTGTAGAGATATTTGTTAACGTTCATAAGTGCCTTATCAGGGCCTAAATTGAATAAATGCTTTTTGAATTTGAATCATCAGCCTATAATGTCCCACTGCTAAGCACAGGCATCCTTTCACAAATGAGGGTAAAAGGGAATTGGCAGATACTCCACCATGGTGGTCAACCTATGGTTGAAGTTTTCAGGCCGCCTAGGAGGCCTCTAACTAGCGAGTGATATCCGGGACCAACGGCTTTACGTGCCTTTCGAAGCACGGACAACCCTGGAGTTGATATACCACCGGTAACCCATCCAGGTACCGACTTTACCGATGGTAGCTTAACTTCGTCGATCCATTAATAATAGTTAATTATGCTTCCACTACAAAGGTAGGTAAGGGTCAAATAACTACAACTTTATTAGCGCCAAAACAAAATACTAAAGATAGTTATTTTCTTAGGGTTCCGTACCCGAAGGGTGCCCCACGAGACCCTATTCATAATCCTCCGCTGTCCGTTCGTCCTTCCGTCTGTCTGTCAGTGCGCTGTATCTCATGAACCGTAATAGGTAGACAGCTGAAATTTTTACAGAATATGTATTTCTATTGCCGCTATAACAACAAATAATAAAAAGGAACTAAAATTAAAGGGGGCCTCCACACAAGAAACGTCTTTTTGCGTTTTTTTAATAGCAATATTTAGTTAGTTGATATTGTACGGAACCCTCCGCGTGCGAGATCGACTCGTACTTGGCCGTTTTTTTAATGCTTTCCACAGATCGCTACTCCAACTCAGCATAATATTGGTGGTCTTCCGATTGGGCCGGTGACTATATTTTTATTTGTAACCCTTAAACATATCAATGTTTGGGTACTTTTACATATATAAACATCGATAGAGGTTCTCAAACCCAGACACGTGTTTCCATAAACCGTTGAAAAGAAACTCTATATAAATCTAATCAGTACATCTAAGTATCGAGATGCAGCGCGTGCATTAAATAGCGTTATAAAAGTTTTATTTCACAGATGGTTGTAAACTGCAAAGGCAGCGTTTAATCCACTTTTCAGACTGTTTAACCAACCGCGTACCGTTTGGAAACGTCGATAATAACGTTTACGACTCGATTTTTGCCTCGTAAAGTCACTCAGACGATGCTTTATTCGATCAATTTTTTTTTTAAATTTCAAATGAAAAATATTAGTCGATGTTCAAGACAATAATAAAATAATCGATGATAATTTTCTTTCAACCACCGAACAAAAGAATTTAAGATTAAACTAAAACTAAGTTTTCAGTTAATTCTATAATTTTACAAATGTAACGAAAATGAATTGAAAGTTTCACCATCAATTAAATTACAAATTACTTTTGATTGAAAGTTTTGAATGTGGTTTAAATTTTTTATTAGTTGAAATTAATCACATAGTTTCAAAGTTATGGAAGCATTGATCTATTGCTTTTGACATAAATTTCCATGAATAAATAAACAATGTCACCGATTTTATAATTCATTTATGACTTCAGGGTTAACTACAAAGTCAAATCTATTAAAATATTTAAAAAGTGAAAATAATTCGCTTGATAAAAAGAAAATTACTATATGAGAGTATATCTTTACTAAATAATGAATTAAAAATCATAAGAAAAACAGTTTATAATGGCAGAAAAATAAAAAAAAATATATCTCTTAAATACAAAAAAAAATATGCCATATTATTTTTTACTAAATCTTCTTGAATTCCCGACCCAAAGAGTATGTTTAGCGTATAGTAACAATCCTAGGTCTATGGTCCGACTAAAATAGTATTTCTAAAATATACAAATACAAATATTTCGTAGTCTTTTCACGCTTATAATTTATTATGTGTGCATTTATCTGACAGTTTGGAAATATAATTCACTAAGCTATTTAGAAGTGAATTTAAAGTTGTATTTATAAGCTGATTTATGTGGGGACTTTCGTATATATACGCTTGTAATAATTTGTTGTGCAATTTCAGCATTTCTATTGAATCAGCCCTTTTCATTCCACTACCATTTAGGTACCTTTTTTATAGTTGTTTTTTTCAAACGTAGTCAGATCATAAAAAAATATATTAAAATATGTGAGCAACATTATAGATTTTCTTACTGATTCTTCTCAGTTAAAGGATTTTTTTGTTTCTTTTAAAAATTTAAGCGTCTCTTTCGTTAGGTATCACAAGAATATGTTTTGAACAATTTTTCCACCAAAATGTCTATCAGCTCTTGGACTATAATGTAACGGGTTACACAGTGCGTTTGTGCAGTCAGTATTGGGAAACAAGGCGCTTGCAAGGAGCGTGTCACGCAGATTTTAGCACATGGCGTAACAATCGAATGGTACATTACGCCCCGTAACAACGCCCCCCCACCTTAGATATTATAACTATGAACCTTGATAGCTATATTATATTACTCAACCTTGTTAAGTTGATGATAACGCAGCTTCCTTCACCGGGAACTTTTAATGACACAAGTTGTCTAACAAATCCATGAAAGCTATTCTACTATATACTATGACAATGAACCTACAATATTTTATAACAAGATAAGGACAAAGGTATTGCATTTCGTTTTAACAATTTGGCCTATTTTAGGTTTCGTAGGCTTACCTTTGCCAACAAAACTTAGAACATAATGGATATTCTCATAGTTTATTTTAATACATTTTTAGGGTAGATCATTTTTTTATGTGAATTTCCAAATCGCACTAATAATTTTAAAATTAAAACACAAAATGTATATTTCTTCATAGTCTTGAAATGTTTGAAGCGACAAAAGCATTTTATTTAACATAGACGTTTTTGATTATAATTTGAGCATATCTTGCACCATAGAGTAAGAATATTAATAGAGTGACTGTACAGTACAGTAGTACCCACCTAATATGGCTTACCGATGTACCTGCGCAGAGGATACATTTTCAAAGCGCGGGGAACCAATATTGGTCGGCAGCTGCCGCCAAGTTAGCGCGCGCCGTGCGGAGGGGCGTGACTCGTGAGTGACACGGAACTACCAGCTGCAGTGTATTGTGAACCTTATAGTAGTGATCTAAGGTTGATTGTAAGTTTTAAGCAATCTTTCGTTAATCTTCGGGGCCATACATTCTTTTCTGTGCGAACGAAGATTCACGACGCGCCATAACAGTTGGGTACTACTGTACGGTATATCTATGAATGCATATTTCAGTATCGTCTAAAGTAACGTTGTTAAAGCTATCACTCTATAATATTTAAAATTAATGATCTAATACAGCTCGAAATTAGAACATTTTCTCAAATAAGCCTTTATTACCAGTAACTCGAAAATAGCTTATATAACAAATAAAACTTAACGAGTGCTATAACTACAGCATGATCATAGACAAAAGATCTTTTAGACATGTCATTCCATTACTAAAATTACTTTCTATTTTATTGTTATTTTTAAATATTTAACTACCAAATCGTCTCCTATATTCCGCGAGAAAGTAATATAAAAATATATTAGTTATCTTCTTAGATAAGAAGATAACTAACATATTTTTTTTGTTTTACTATATAGACCTGTGTTTCAACATGGTAAGCGATGATGTGACTCTCAAGTGCAGCTATCGGTATACACCGATAGGTGTTTGGCGACAGATTTTCAACTTGAGAGTGGTACAAGGTGGTGACTACAATGTACACTACCGCACCGTGCTATGACGTTCTCACGATGTTTTCCTTCAAAAGTTCAAGCTCATTGTAGGATTCGAACCCGAGACCATCGTCTCGGTATCCAACGTCACTACCACTGAGCTATCATCGCCTTGATATCACATGGTGCCTAGATAAGATGGTTGGCGACAATCGTCAACGTTAGTAAACGATCAACATTTGTATGGGATTGACATTTCAAATCGAAATATCACGTGATTTTTAACAATCTTTAACAATCGTGAGTCTTCAAATTGACGGGCCAGTTGGCGCAGTTGGTTAAGGTTCACCTTACGCGCCGCAGGTCGTGGGTTCGATTCTCACACAGTACATGCATTTGTGTGCATGATCATGTATGTATGTCCTGAGTCTGGGTGTAATTATGTATATTAAGTATATATTTACAAACAAAAAGTAGTATATGTATTATATCAGTTATCTGGTTTCCATAGTACAAGCTCTGCTTAGTTTGGGATCAGATGATTGACCGGTATAGTATTAATCCTTATGTAATTAGACATATATTTGAATTAACTATCTTAGAAGATCACAGGTCGTAAAATCGCTCGAAACAAAACGGTCGAACGCACGCATAAGTGCCGGAACACGAAAAAAAATAAAGTAAAAATTTATTTTCTTGATAACACAGTTGTGACGATGAAAAGCGGTCAAAATCGATCAGGGTCTAATGGATGCGAAGCCGGAGCGGGTCGCTTGTTTATAATAAATTGCTTGACATGTTTTTGATACAACCGTAGCAATCTCATCACTCATTAATTATTCGAATGGTACATTATAACCTATTTCGAACAAATACAATTACACGTATGGATCATTCATTAATTTTGTATGAGATACAAAGTGTATTGACACACCTGCCTCACCGAAAACGTGGCATGACAAATATAGTCTATGTATCTAGAATAACATGATGCGTGTCACAAGATATAGGACTTATAAGAAGGTTGACTTATTTCATTAAATAATAATCATCTACTATTATTAGGTGTATTGTATATAAATACTGGAAGTGCCTTCGATATGTTCTGATAAGGAAAATATGCTGTATACTGTGTATATATTGAAAATAATTAAATGGTAAGTATACTTATACATGTATCAATAGTATAAAGCCGTTTTTAATTGGCATTTTTCACCAAACACACGGTATCGGTACGGCAACGGCTACGGCACGGCTACGGCACGGCTACGGCACAGCTATGGCACGGCTACGGCACGGCTACGGCACGGCTACGGCACGGCTACGGCACGGCTACGGCACGGCTACGGCACGGCTACGGCATGGCTACGGCATGGCTACGGCATGGCTACGGCATGTTTACGGCATGGCTACGGTATAGCTACTGCATGGCTACGGCATGGCTACGACATGACTAAGGCATGGCTATACACTACAGCATGGCTGCGGCATGGCTACGACACGGCTACGGCAAAGGTCGGAGCAAATGTGAACCGAGTACTCCGTAAATGGATTAGTAATGTGAAAGATTGTCACACAGCTCAAAAAACTGAACAGCATTTATTGTTTTTCTACTTTTGACTTCTTCCTCTACCGTCCGTTTGTGTCATCGCCATGCTACTGTTGCCAGTATTTTGGTCAAACAACGGCCACTATCTGAATTTTACTTCAATAAATAGGCACGTATCGTTAAATTCTAATAATACTTTTGTAGCAAATAACATAAACTATTAAAACATTCTTCATACACAGTACGAAACTTTAATTGTAATAGCTAACATATTTTGAGTTCATTTAGCTCTGTTACTTGGTAAAGAAATTTCGTTGCGTGTGACCCGTCTAGCCGCTGCTGTTTAGCTATTTTAGCGATACAATCCAAGTTATTGGCCATTAAATTGTTTAACATGTTCAACAGAAATCGTTCACTTTTTTTTGCTTTTCATATGCTTTTAATGACGTACAATTTGAAATTTTTATGTGCTGGAAAAGCAGCTGGTGAATGAAAAAAAAATGCGTAAAAAGAGACGTTTCTTATATGGGCTTGCATTGAAATTAAATTATAAATTAAATTAAATTTTCCCTTTAAATTTTATTATTTTTCATTATAGTGGCAATAGAAATACATATTCTGTGAAAATATCAGCTGTCTACTTATTACGGTTGATGAGACAGACGGAAGGACGGACGGACGGACGGATGGACAGCGGAGGCTAAGAAATAGGGCCCTGTACCCAGTACCCTTTGGATACGGAACCCTAAAAAGTATTTTAAGACTGCACTTAAAACAAATGAATATAGCAACATCAAATCCCGTAAGTCAAACGGAATGCCTTTTCAACATTTCATGACTATAATAAAATATTCCCTTGAAAGTACAACCAGTGGACCCTCAAAAAACGTTATTTAAATTTCAGCTCTTTTCACTCGACGTTAAATTGTATTGTAACAGGTTAAGCAAATTACAGAGTTACTGAGAACCGAGAGAATGTGTAATGAGCTCAGTTGTTGAACAATTATCTTTTATTAGCATTATTTTATTTTATACGATACCCAAATTTTAAAGATGATATCTCAGTGGTAGTGACGTCGGATGCCGAGATGAAGGTCCCGGGTTCGAATCCCACAATGAGCTTGAGCTTGGATCATGGATCAATTAATTATTATATCCATCAGAATCCATTGTATTTTCACGAGTAACTCTCTCACTATCCATTCCTTAAAATTACCAACACATTGCAATGTAAATTTGTTTCCTGGTGACACGTAATTCCATGAAAAACAAAGGTAAATAACATGAGCTCCATGGCATTTACTTATGGAATCAATATCCATATATAAATCATGTTCCGTTTGCCCTCCAGACATCATGAAGGCAAGAACTCAACTAAGTGACAAGAAAAAGCGATAAGCGGAATTGATAATAGCAGAACATTTACTTCAATTTACGGGTACAGTAGTACCCAACTGATAAGGCGCGTCGTGAATCTTCGTTCGCACAGAAAAGAAAGTATGGCCCCGAAGACTAACGAAAGAATGCTTAAAACTTACAATAAACCTTAAATCACTACTATAAGGTTCATAATACACTGCAGCTCTTTGAAAACTTATCTTCTGCGCAGATACATCGGTAAGCCATATTAATTGGGTACACTTTCGCCGAACCAGTTTTCTATAATATGGTGTCATTTTCTATTTAATTTTAATAGATAGGGATGGAGTTAGCGCCTTGGACTATCTTGACGAATGTGTACAGCTAGTGTAAGAAAATGTGTGAGTTTGTGATATGTCGATACAATGACAAACCTGATGAAGAATATGCACTGTCTCCTTCGTTAACTAAGTAATAGCATGAGAGGTTTAAAGAATCATCAAAAACTCAATCAAAAACTGTAAAAAACTGTAAGTGTAAGTAAAATATATAGTAGGTACCTTTTAAAAGCTCTTAGCTTTAAGAAGACACCATACAATTACAGTAATAAGAGTTTAATGATGGTGACGGTGAATTCCATGGTGAAGGACGTGGGTTCCAATCCTACAAGGAGATTGGTTTCTGTGATGGAATACTTTGTAAGAAGTCTTTAGCGCAGTATCCGCCAGGAACGCTAAAACCTTTGCAGGCTAGTGGTCAACGTTTAGAAGGCCTCCAACCACCTTAACGACTAACACAATAAGTGATACGGCTTTACGAGCCTTCCGAAGCATTGAAAATGCTTGAGTTGAAATAGCACTAGGCGGTCACCCTAATCTGATACCGACCTCATTAGTCATTGCTTAACTTTGCCGAAATCAAGCTACACCACGAGCGCTTCATCATTCTACTAACACTTATTATGATGAAATTTTGATCAATTATATGCCTGCCTGCCTCAGAAAGCACGTAAAGCCGATGGTCCCGGTTATCACTTAATAGTAGTCGTTAGTTTGGAGGCTTATAAGGCGGCTTGAAAACTCCAACAATAGGTTGAGCACTAGCCTACCTCAACAAATCCGCAGTGGGCACGCGTGGTGGAGTATCTGCCCATTCCCTTTGACCCTAAGTTGTGAAAGGAGGCCTGTGCTCAGCAGTGGGACATTATAGGCTGATGCTGTCTATAATAAAAAGCTATCTAAACATGGCCGTGTATAGAAATATATCCAAAGTAGGAACCGCCACACACTAAAATCTTTTTCTAAAATATGCAGTGTGCAATAACCTATAATAAAGAATAATTTCTAATCACTTATTGATTTACTGATACAAGTGGTAGACGATATCACTTTATGTTTATAGATTTATCACTGTTTGTAACATCGCTGTCGTGGTATTATCAACACAGATCAATAAAATAAGTATAGTAATATCGATCGGTAATTACAGAAATGGCCGTAGAGTAGAATGGATAGTTGCATTACATTCGTTGGTTGGTTGATTTGATTTTAAAATATTGTAGGATAGTACATACTTCAGACGAAAAATTTGAAGAATGGTAGAGCATAGCGTTTTATTCGCTCAAAGGGCATCTCGACTGGGGAAGTACCTCTACCTTACAGAATACCGCAGCCAAATAACTTTGCTTTGTTCCACGTGAGTAAGATCACCAGAACTCATCTGGTAGGGGAGGGAGTCAGTAACGCGTGAATGGCTACAGTAACCGCTTACCATCAGGCGGGCCGTATACTTTATCGTATACGGTCTGAGAATCGAACCCATGACTTGTGGTATGGCAGTCAGAGTGTCAAACAGAATAATTATGAATTCCTTTTTATGATTATTTCTCGGGGCAAACCCGAAATCTTTATATATAAAATTCTTCTGCACGTGTGTATGTCACTGAACTCCTCCTAAACGGCTGGACCCGACAGATGGCGCTGCAGTTGATAATATAACCTAGATACCGACTGCAGCGCCATCTGCCGGGCTGATTTGTGAATCTAAACCATCCAGGGCGCCACCCAAACGCATACAACAAAAAACATTCAAATCAGCCGTTTAGGCGGAGTTCAGTGACAAACACACGTACAGTACGTAGAATTAACTCCATAGTTTAGATACAGTAGGGTAGGGTAGCAACACGCGAACGAAGTTGCGCCGGGCAGCTAGTACCTATATTATAAGTTTCCAATACTCATATTGCAAAGGTTTATTATCTTGCTTGGTACATGCTAAGCATTCTAAACACCCACTACAACTTTACGTGGAGTCTACAAATTATCCCTAACCTTAACTGAACTTAACCGTAACTAAACCTAAATATCCCAAAAATGTTCTGGCTCCTAATCGTAAATAGCCCAAAATAGCCCGTTAGCGTTCACTCGCTTAGAGCCACTTCACGAATCGAGGGTTAAATGAACACATTTGTTCCGGCAACTGCCTTCACCAGTATCTACTAAACGAACTTCATTTACACATACTTGTCTCTGTGGGCTGTAGACCTCGCGAGTCTCTATAATTATTATGTATTTTTAACCGACTTCAAAACAGGGTTGTATATTTTTATTTATTTTTTATGTTGGTACCTCATAACTCCGTCATTTATTAACCGATTTGGAAAATTCTTTTTGTATTTGAAAGGGTACACTTCCCGTTTGGTCCCATTGTCATCAGATCAGAATTTGATTACTTCTAAGTGTACTTTGAAGTCGGTTTAAGTTTTTTGTAAAACAGTCCAATTATTTTCGTCGATTGAGTTTTTTAATCCTATATTTTTTTTTTTAATTATTTATTTGATAAGGTAAACGAAACAGGCTACAGTCGATTTACAAGCATAGATTTTAACTATAACCCTAAACACGTTTACACAGCATGCATAAATAAAAAAAATGCATATTGTTGGTGTTTAAGTTAAGCCAATCAAGAAAACAAAAACACAGACTAAATATAACAATGAAAAATTAATTAAAATTAAATCAAAAACAAACCAAATATAAAAAAGAAAAACAAATTTAAAACAAAGTAAAATCAAATCAGAAATAATTTAGAAACAAATGTAAATAACAAATACGATTAAACATATAGTATGTTCAAAAAATTACTGTACCTACTCACAAAATTTCACGAGAATCAATTGAGAAACGCGACCTGTAGATACGAAAGCATTGTGTCCAAGCTGAAACGGAGATTCGCTCGCTCGGTCAATAGCAATACTAATACCTCAGCTAATACTATAAGTGTGAAAGTGTACGCGTAAGTGAAGTCGCCAGTACCCCGAGTGTAAAAAATTGACGTTAATAAACACATATTATCGCGTTTGAGTTTACTATAAAGTATGGGAGTTAGTACCATGAGAGACGCTGTGCTAATTCCTATAGAGAAGTGTCGTAAACGCAAACGCATTCTCGGGGTACATTGTGGATAGGGGACGAGTCGGTAACGCATGAGTGATGCCTCATTTGTAGCAAGCGTCCATATGGCTACGGTAACCGCTTACCATCAGGCGGGACGTATGCTTGTTTACTGACTTCGTAGTATAAAAAGAACTTTTCCTTCTTATATTAGTATAGATAGATAGATGGATAGATTACAAATCGGTGTGTAAGGCAGCCAAGTTTGAACATAGCGTATACACAGTTCACGTGTCGCGTTTGCGTCTGCAGATATATACTGCAACACGACACGAATCCTCCCAGGAAATGTAAGGAGATCACACAATGCCAAGATATTGGTATCTGACACGACTTGTCGTGTGAATGAAGAGTATTGTTTCATTAATGTAGCTGTACCTACTACAAAGCTCTTTAACAACTCCGTAAGGCTCCGTAAAGGGGGTCCCCCCTTTACATACAAGAAACATAAAGACGAGGTGTCAGCTTTACGGAACATTTCGTCTTCGTCGTATTTTTTTTGTGGTAGTAGTCTAGAACTACTTTAATTTAGGCGATAACTATTTATATTATTATGTATTTGTCTACTTACTACCGAAACTAATATGCAATCTAGCCTTGATTTTACGATATAGGTACGTATTGATCATTACATTTCATTAGTGGCAAATGTTAATCGCAACATAAAGGATGAATTGAAAAAATTGGTTTTGAGTGTTATTCTTATTTATTACTCACGAAAAGTAAAACTATAGACTACATTTAGGTATACAGGGTGTTGTTTTGGTCGGCGACAAGCGACCCAGGAGCGGTAGTACAAAATATATATTCCCCAAAAATGGACTTAATTCCATTAAATACTGTAAATATGTTGTTATTCAATTTGAAATAAAATTACCGCAAAGTATGGTTACTAGGCACGTGCACAGTCTAGAGCTAGGCGCAAGCCGCCATCGCCCCACCCCTTTACTCCCTCATACTCCCGTTGAGTATTATGTCTACACTTTAGCTTATTACATGATTTTCAATTTTTTTATTTTTTATTTTTATTATTAAAAAAAAATAAAGTATTTTTTTATATTTTTTTTAGCATCAGTATCATTTGTATTATCGACCCTGAGTCGCTCGTCGCTGACCAAAACAACGACCTGTATAACGTAAATTGATCATTTTGTGCAACGGTCAAAAGCTTCCAGCGAACGCATTCGCCAACAAACAACAAGAACCTTGAAACCGTGAAGCAAATATCCATGTTTCATGCTTGAAACCCACGTACTAAAACAAAAGCATTTATTTTTAATTTAAAAAAGTTATTACATTTTTTCCTAAACAAAGCGAGTCTCAACTTATTTATCATAGAACTCGTTAGCAATTTACTTTGCTTATCTTTTTTTTCTTTGTGTTAGAACGTGGAGCATATAAATCTGTTTGCAAACAATAATGAACAATTTCCTCAATGCCTGGTGCAGTTATTCTCTGTCTATGGTTGTGCATTTACTCCTTATTTTTGAAGCGGCACCTTATTAGATTTTTATCGACTTCACATAAAAAATAAGTTTTTACATATTTTTTTCTTAATGTTTTCTATTTATGTGGGAAACTAATAATTTTGGTGTGGTACTAAGTTACTATTTAGAAGTCAGCAAACGGGTTCATCAATTTAATAAATTAATCCTTACATTATTATGAAACAAAGTCTCCCAGCCGTGTCTGTCTGAACGCGATAAACTCGAAAAAATCCCGGCCAGTGCGAATCGTACTCGCGCAACGATGGTTCCGTAAAGACTTGTCCTGTTTTTTCCAATTATGTTATTTTTTATCTGATGTAACTACAAATTTACGGTTTTCGGATTTCTTCCTTTACTTCAGCTACATGGCCTTATTGCTTCTTGCCAAATATCATGATTCTAGGCCAACGAGAAGTACCCTATAGGTTTTAATTCCCTTGTTATTATCAAAATATTCGGCATAAGCGGCCGTATCATTTGATAGCGTTGATTTAGAAGTTTGATTTTTGTTCACTGCTCCAAGGGATTGCAAACCTGAGTATTTATTTAATAATAATTTCAGCTTATTACCTCCACGAGTTCCTTAGAAAAAGAGTTTTTGAAGAGATCAGACGGACAACAAAGTGATCCTATAAGGGTGTCGTTTTCTTTTCTTTTACCCTAAAAATACGAATTTTCAAACGGTTTGCACCAATAAACGGAGTGATTCATGGGGAAGGGCCAAGTGTATAATTCATTAAGTTTTATGTAAATTAACTGTAATATAATGACGACTGTTGAAGTTGTCGGAAAAAATCATGCCGCGCGGATTAATGTGATAATAAGTAAAGGGCGTAAAAAGTCTGTACCAAGTTTAAGTCAAACTGACAACAGATGGCGCTGATCTGAAATAAAACGAGCTATGGTTTCGTTCTTGCGACCTATATGAATACTTTCCACAATTAAATTTCAGTCGACCGAATGCTTGTTGTTAACCTTTTCATACGATCAAGGATTAAGGTGATCTATGAAGAAACAATTTTTTGTAGTGTCTTTTTGCTTATGCATGAGACACTTAAAAAATTAAATAAAAACAGATCAAGAATTAGGTAGGTAGCGGACGCGTCGCCCAGGTGTAATTTCCGACTTTTCCAGTTATTTTCAAAAAATATCTTTCATTTCACTTTTCCTTTGTTTTGTTTTTCTTTTTACAATAAATAAATGAATTAAAAACACAAAAAGGAATCAGCCATATCGAACCGTTCTGAAGTGATGCTCTAACATACATGTGGCAATTGATTTTCATTTATATTATAGGTACGTGTAACCGAAAGAGATCTATATTCTAACCGAAAGAGGTGAAGGATCTCTATAAAGTCAGCTCAAAATAAATTACTCAAAAATTAATTTTGTTTCCAAGTTTCTTGAATTAAAATCATAACCAAACGTGTCACTGCTCAAAGAGGGGTCATCATCTTTTCACGTCACTTGCTAATTATACACTTATCTCTTTGGCGATCTGTGCGCCTAGTACTAAAAAAGTCGTTTATTTTTATAGATACCTTTTCCGCTAAACATTGTATAGATCTGTAACATGATTTTATTCCAGCCCAGCCTACTTTACAACGTCTCTTTTGTTCAGAAATTTCAAATAGTACTAAACTCTATAACTAATAAACTACTAAGTATAAAGTCGAGACTTTTTGGCGGGAACTTGCAGAGTGACGTTGCTTTTTCATTTTTATTTTCATAAATTCGTGTATTATGAGTTTTATTGCATATAATCGGTGTTATTTTATCCAATAAAGATCAATACATGTGCACCAGTGAAGTGAAATGAAATGAATTATGTGTATCGTGGCTTTTCAAGTTGTCTCAAGAAGTCCGTGAAAAGTGTTAGTACAATGACCACCATTGTACTAAAACATGACTATTATGGACGGTGACTGACTGAGGACTATGTGAAAGTGAATCATTGTGACTAGAGCTTATAATATTACTTGAAAAAGTATAAAGTCGGCGAAATCTAATAGGCACGTTTTGACAGCGCATATACATCAATGTGTCAAAAAGAGACAAACATAGTGCGACAAGATGAGACATCCTCTTGTCAAAACGGGCCTCTTAGCTTTCGACAACTCTAGTAACATATGTATACACACAAAATCTTCATATTAGGTGGGAATTAAGCCACAAAATGAACATGGTAGTCGAGGTATTACTCCCACACCTACGAGCTCTTCAAATGATCCGCAATTTTTTGTCTTCCCTACTCATATTCACAATTTTACTTAATACTGTTTAAATGGTCACGCATATAACGCCAGAAAGAAATAAAATACTTGAAAATAATACTTATTTCTTTCATTATCTATAGCTTAATAAACTTGTCTAAACTGCTTTCAGACCTATCCTGGACCGCCCTCATTTAGGACAATTTAACCTCCAAAATGCATTTAAATTCTGCCAGCGCATACTGACACATCACGGCACGAGATCGGTCCGAGATATCGACGGAGTGGCGTAATGACATGGGTCTAAATGGAATGAGCCAAAGGCACCCCGAGGGTAGGTAACGTATGTTTGTTTTTTTTTGCTTTTGATAAGGGAGATAGAAAATAATTCGAAATTTGAAAAATCAAACATCGAACACTCAGCATGAAAGCCCTATGTTACGTAACTTTGATTCAGATTGAAACATTTTATGAGATGTAGAAATAAAAAAAAATAGTTCCATTTCCAATAAACAATGCGGTTACCGGAACGTAAATAAAAAGTTATCAGAAAACCGCTATATAGAACCTGTTTCAATTCGAAAATTGGAACTGTACGTCGATTACGTAACTTTATTGCAATGAAATTCAGATGGAAATAACCTCCGAATCGGTAGAAATATTACAAAATCGGAAATGGTTCTATTTCTAATGAACTACTGTGTGTATTTGCAGTTATCAGAACGTAAAAAAGTTATCAGAAAACCGCTTTATTGAACCGCTTTCAATTCGAAAATGATTGAAATTTTGTTACGTAATCGCCCCACTGGAAACAAATGGAAACTTATTGCAACAATGTTACATAATCGCCCCACTGTACCCTGAGTATTTATTTATTCGGGCGTTTATTTTTGTAAACACTTCTATTTTCTTTTCTTATTCGGCCTTACAAAATTTGTGAATACAAGTAAATAGTTTTTTGTTAGTAGGTATTCTGTGAGAGTCCGTAATTCTGCGAAACTAATTAATTCACATTAGATTCCTACTATCCTAGTATTACTAGATTAACGCGACATTCAGCCGTGATTCATCACACAGATCAAATACTCGACGCTTTGTTGATAAAACTACCGCATAAGAGCCTAGTTATTAGTCCACAGAATACCCTCTTAGGGCTATACGTTAGAACTAGAAACCCCGTTAATATGGGTGTGAATTTGAGGACGAATAGAACATTTAAAGTTATAAGCTGCGCATCACAATTACTGTTCAGTATTCGGTTAAATATGGCAATTTGCTATAAAATGTAAGTCTAAAAACTACGTTAAATCATTATTGTAAATAATACTATAGATAAGTACCTATATATAAACTAACTAGCTGTCTCGCACGGTTTTACCCGCGTTCCCGTGATAAAAAGTATATACTAAAATACTCGGGGATAATGTAGCTTCCTATCAGTGAAAGGATTTTTCGAATCCGACTGGTACTTCCAGAGATTAGCCCGTTTAAACAAACAAACAAAAAAACTCTTTCTATTTTATTATAGTAGTATAGATTGTCGGTACAGTAGAGTTGAAAAACTCTACTTGGCAGGATTATATGTCTTTGGCAGTGACAAATTTTATTTGACGGCACGACATCTCGTTGCGTTTTGTAAGTACACGGTGCCTTAAAAAATAAAATCATTTATAACTTTTGATTCCCAGCTTTTAGCGACTCAATATTTTTTATATAAGGATCCTGTAAACTTGTCATTATAATTAATATAAACTTGGACGTAAATAGTGCCTTGTAATTTTTACATTTCGTGGGTCCAACCTCGCCTTTCTTCTTTGGTGATAATTTACTAAATTTGGTTTCATAGTACAAAGTGTTACAAAATATCCCGTAAAAAATATAATTAATTATCAAAGCCAAAATTTTTGTCAACCTTAGTAAGCTGTCATGTCAGGGAACCAGATTATTTAACAGAAAGGCCTACGTACCTATTTTACCTAATAATTGACAACTTTAATAGTTTTTCTATTTTTCATTCATAAATGTTTATTACGAAAAAGTAAGTGTTCGTTTAGGTTGTTCTGTTAGGTTAGGTCTTTTAAAATTTTCATCATTCCGCGAATTAGGTAGAAATGTAGGTACATTCTGCGTAGTTTACTCTTTAATTTTTACTGAAATAGGGTTTGCACATCAGTGAAAATAATAATATCTTTGTATTTTTTTGGGGTATGTTATACAGCGTTACTACGTTTCTTAAATATTGTGAAATGACTCGTTATCAGGCCACATTTAACCTCCTTTCGGCTTTACGGGTAGTTTTGTAACATCCTGTATAATTTATTGGTCACAAAATTCTTTTTTATGGTAATTATATTTATCCCCATTAATATTCTTATTCTATGAACACTTATTGATCGGTTGTTCCGTTGGGGCGTTAAGGGGGGTTACACAAACTTACTTACGCACTCATTATATTAGTTGGACAGGATTAGATAATAAGATAATCACTAGTTTATCATGTTGTAAATCTGCATCATAACCATCAAGGACCACCTAACTAAACCGTTTAGGGAGCCGACAAATATTTTACTCCAGAAACTAGGCTAACATTTATGATGCGTCCACAAACTAGGTTAGTACGGTTAGGTTTACTTTACACTACTTGCTCGAACATAACTGTTTGTGTTGTGTGTGAAATAAGCTTAAAATACCGAGAATATGTGGCCTAACGACGTAGTTGTTGTGTTTAGGCAATAAAGACAATTTTACGGACGATTTGTCAACGGTCCTGCCCCAGCGTTGCTGTAAAAGTTTGTAGGAATCTTTATCAATGTGCTAGATGGCGGTTAAAAGTAGTTTAACGCATTAGAATTTAGAATTCATTCTAATTCTTAATAAAACTCTAGTTGATTATTTAAAAATCTTATCTCATTCTATATTTAAATAAAGATTTCATCTTATTCATGATCCAAGAAAACAATCGTATTAATTTTTGTAAAATCTCATTGAATCTTTAGAAAACTATTTTGAATAAATAAATGAGATGGAAAGTTGGTAATTTTTGGAATCTCCTTTTAAGCAAAGATTTCCTTGTGTTAGGAGATCCCTCTCTTCCAAGATACATGATAAGTTGAAAGGTTGTTTTAGGAACAAATAATAATCTATTAAACTATAAAAGTATTTCAATAATTGTTTTAGCTCCCCATTAGGTAGTCATCATCACAGTAGGTATTCTCCCATCTAAACTATACTGTACTAGTATAAAAGTGATGCGCCTATTAGTTTACCGCACGCAAAAACTTTGCAAACAGCCTTGAATATGTTAGAGCAAATCTGCGCCCAAACAAAAACATCTACAACTTTTTGTTGGCGGTTTTCACCAAACAAAAACTTTTTCAATCACACACATTTTTGTTATCCTTTTAATATTATAAATAGGGTTTTTTTTTGTTGGTGTTTATATAACTCAATCAGTTTTAGTAGTGTGAATTTAGATGAAACTTTTCAGACCTACATAACATATCCTGAAATAAAATATATAGGATAATAGGATACCTATGTACTTTTTATCCTGCAAAATATGAAATCCTTTGGGCACATTTTGATTTGAAACTACGGGGTACAGTTATTATAAAGGCCACTTTATTTGCATGTGATCTTGTGACTGATTCCTATTAAAATAATAGGTACTCCAAGTATTATTTTTTTACCCACGACCTGTGGTTAGAAAGGTATCGTACAGATCACGCCAAACGGCCCAAAAATTGTTTATTTTTAACCGACTTCAAAACTGTGTTTTTCACACACATTTTTTTATCTGATCCCAAACATAAGCAGAGCTTGTATTATGGTAACCAGATAACTGATATAATACCTTCATAATTATACAACATTTTTCTATTTAAAAAAAAAATAACACATATACCTACTAATATTAATTTTAATAAGGCTACAAACACACATATACTTATCTCATGCAATAAACTATACACGGCAACACACCAAGTATAAGGTGATCTCGCATTGTAAAGGATTTCCGTATAATAAGAGGTCAGCTTATACTGGAAATGTAAAGCTTAATATGTAGCCGTGTGTACCTACTATCATTTTCTTACAAGCTACCAAATCAACCCAAAGAATTCCCAAACAATATTCTCATATCTATTTCCAAATAGGTATGTGACATTCGACCCTGTCATACCCTCCCTTGTTATTAGTATAAGGTGTACAACCTTATAAACTACCTTCTCACTTTGTATTCTACCCTCATTCTATATTGTTAGACCCAACTCGGGGCAACAAATATTTGAGGACTGAATACTTTTTTATTGTGTCAACGGGTTGCTACTGCTATAAAAAAAAGCTCCTTTTGTCGGTTCTGGATTCACATAGAGGGTAGGTATAAACAAATAAAAAGTGTCATGGGATTTAATATGATATGTTATTAGACCGGCGTATAAAGCTTTATTTTATGCTTTTATATCAGTTTCAATAGCCAAGGGCGAGTCGGACTCGCAAACGGAGGGTTCCGTCCAATATTAACTAACTCATTGTGCTGTGAAAACAAAATACCAAAAAAAAAGACGTTTATTGTATGGGCGCCCCTTAAATTTTTAATATTATTTGTTTTATACTGACAATAGAAACATATATTCTCTGATTTTCAGCTGTCTGCTTTATAATTTCGCCAAGAGGCTACCAGTGTATCGTATATACAATTTATCTACGTCGTAATATTTTCATACAGACATTAACTTTTACTTTTCTTTAGCAGTTAAAAAACATGTTACGTCAAATATATTATATGAAAGCTATAAATAAACTGGAATCATCAAACTGCAATGATGAAGAAGCAAACAGGCAATAAATCATTTCTCAGGCCCGAGACAGTTTTCTTGGTGGAATTTTTTGTCAATGTCAGATGCAGCGCAGGCAATTTAGTAGATACGTTCTTCTGTTGCGGCCACGAGGTTAGCGAATTGGGTAGATTTTGATTAATAAAGTGTCGTTTCCCCACAAACTAACCTAGATATGTATGTTAAGAAAAATAGGACAAACCCAAAAAGGTAATAAAGATTCAGGTGATGAAAACCGCAGTCTGTCAAAATGTATTGAATTTTGTGTCCTAGGGCTAAGATGAGTGGAGTCTGAGTCTGGTAAATATTGACAGGTCTGCTTAGTTTGAGATTAGGTGACCGTGCGAGAAAAATATCCCAAAATATTGTATAGTTTATTTTTTAATTACGATTTAAATTCATTATAATATGGAACCCTAAAAATCAATTGCTTGCGTAGTGGCCTATATTTTATCCATTTTCACGCACATTCATGCCTCCCGAGCTACTGTGTGATTAATAGCCTGCATTTGCCAACCGCGACATTCGTGCCGTTTCTGTCGACTTTGACTAGGTTTTGCCGGGTTACCGAGTTTTAGTCCCGCCTTTTTTTGGTCACGTCGCCGTCGTTTGCATTAAAAAAGTTTAACAGCTATATTGGCCATACGGGAACCATTCCCAAAGCGTTTAATTTAAATTTTATTATTATAATATTATATTTAAATTATTATGTTTTTAATGTCTTGTTTCAAGCTCGCTTGTTTTAAAGCTCCAATATAGTGAATCATAAGAGTGCTTTGCTGTAATTTCCTGTAGTTATAGTAGTTATGATAGTTCTTCTATACACAGTACATTTGCAAGTTTCGCTCTACCTACTTATAGTCATATTTTGTTCCATTTTTATATAAAAAATATTTTATCACAGGCGTAAAAGATTCTCGATAAAAACTAGTCCTGACCGACTGACAAACGAACAGCCCAAACCGTTGTGGTTAGCGACTTGAAATTTTGCTCACAAGTGTCTTTTATAAACATCAACTAAGAAATTCCACCCCTAAGGGGGTAAAATAGCGAATCGCAGGTAGCACGGAGGTACCACCGCTAGGAGGAAAGCTTGTATATGTATGTCCTACTATCCTAATCAATACTTACCTACTATAATCAATGTGGAAATGAATTTGTTTGAGTTTGTTTGTTTTTTTTTTTTTTATGAAAATTTGGTGGCAAACAAGCATACGGCCCGCCTGATGGTAAGCAGTTACCGTAGCCTATGGACGCTTGCAACACCTTGTTACTTCTTGACTCCTCAGCGGCACAAACGATCGTAATGAAAGGCACGCAGATAGATCATAACCAGGAATATCATATAGAATACTTTTGATCCCGGGCAATTATTGAACCCCTCGGGGTGAAAACTGGCAGGGTGTTGTTTTGGTCGGCGACAAGCGACCCAGGAGCGGTAGTACAAAATATATATTCTCCAAAAATGGACTTAATTCCATTAAATACTGTAAATATGTTGAGAAATACCTTATTCAATTTGAAATAAAATTACTGCAAAGTATGGTTACTAGGCACGTGCACAGACTAGAGCTAGGCGCAAGCCGCCATCGCCCCACCCCTTTACTCCCTCGTACTCCCGTTGAGTATTATGTCTACACTTTAGCTTATTACTTTTTATTTATATTTTTTTTTTAGCACCAGTATCATTTGTATTATCGACCCTGAGTCGCTAGTCGCTGACCAAAACAACGACCTGTATACTCTAGCGCATTTTATCAACCGTGTCGGATCGAGGTGAATTCAATCCAATTTTCTTGCACGAGTTGTACACGTTTTCAACAGATTGTTTGATTCCCTGTAGACTACTTTACCACACTTTACTATGTTTCCAATTGTGTTTTAGAAGAATAAGTTTAATTTGCTTGATGATGAGTTGTATGTAACACATAGAATAATACGTTTATTTACAACAAATATGTACAAATTACAATCTATATATAGAAAATTTTCTCAAGTCTGCCGCTGCTTCCGATAAAGGCAAGGTCCGAAGAAGGCTGGCAGTGTTTCCTCTTTGGATAGCCAAACTGATGCGTTGGCGGAAAAAGCTCCCCGCCCGCTGGTCTCCGGAGTTCCCGATCAATTTTGATGACAGTTGTATTTTATTATATATTTTTAAGGATTCCATTCATCATAATGGGAAAATTATATAATTATAGGATGACGTTGCTGACTGTTAAGTGAAGTGATAATTTAACGCCCCTTTTTCTCAGAAACGGCATAATAGTCCAATCAGTGTGGATTAAAATGACGCTTTGCCCTACAGACGGTGGAGTAGAAAATGTTTTGATTTGTATAGGCTACTCTAAATTTCAGTTTTTGACCTCGAGGGGTGACAGCGTTGGCCGCCATCTTGAATTGAAGGTGGGTTTTTTTTTTTTTTTTTTACTTAATGCTTCAACAGTAGACTTGATGACAAAAATGTAAAAAAAATAAAGAACAAAATTTTAAAAAAAAAAATTGTACCTATTTATTCTGTACGTCGTATTGATAAAAAGCCGCTACTGACAGGTGCCTCACTTCTCCTTCAGACATCCTATGTCTTTTCTTTTCCTTTTATAGTGTACTAGCAGCGAATCCCGGCGTTGCTCGGGTTAAAATACATCGCATATTTAGTGGTATAAAAAATATGTATAAGGATACATTTTTAACAGATATTATAGCTTTCTATTTTCGATTTCGATTTGGTTCTTTTAGTTAGATCAATAATAACACTCGTACACATTTTGGAACTTTCCAGATCAATCCAAAAAAAATTAGAACTTTCTCTAACATTTAAAATTGCACTCATTTTAGAACTTTCTCGAACATTCTAAATCGATTATAATAAATTTCATTCAAGTTGGAACTTCCTAGATCATTCTAGAACTTTCTCGAACATTCTAAATCGATCATAACCAATTGCACTCATTTTGGAATTTTCTCGATCTTTCGGAAAATTTCTAGAACTTTCTCGATCATTCTAAATCGATCATAATAAATTGCACTCATTTTGGAACATTCCAGATCATTCGGGAAATTTCTAGAACGTTCTCGAATATTCTATCTCGATTCGATAAAACTGTTATTAGTTTTGGACATTTTGGAACTTTCTAGATGAAGCCAGAAAGTAGAACTTTCTCAAAACATGCTATATCGATTATAATAGTTTGCATTCACTCTAGAATTTTCTAGATAATTCCAGATATTTGTTGAACTTTCTAGAACATTCCAGATCGATTATAACCGTTTTACACATTTTGGAACTTTCTAGACCATTCCAGAAGTTTTGAGATCTTTTCAGAAGTCCTCATGCGTTAGAAAAGGACAGCAATATATGTTTTAACATTTTCGCCACCCACAACCACTCCCTTCCACCCACCGCGACCAAACTGCCTTACTACCACCTGGAGACCAAGGGGTATTTACCACCCCAACGGGAAGTTGATTGGGGTTGGTGGTGATTAAGAAAACTGCGTATTTACGTACCCACAAAAGCATTTTATATATATTATTAGATTCAATAACCTGTATTATACCTAACATGTTATTCTACCTAGCATATGGCATTTTAATTCTAAAATAAATTCATATTTATCTTTTAGCTACTCCACACCTTTTTAATAATCCCTCCCCCTCACTAAAACCACCTGAAGTAGTAATAACCCGGGTTTATTTGTGTTGATTCATTTACTGTTTGGGCTAAGACTACTAGCGACCTAAACATACAATACAGAAACAAAACAACATGTTTTATATAATGTAGGGTTGGCAGAACACAAAATGAATGCACCAACTTTCATCCAAACCCGTTTGCAACGATGTGATTGAGATTCAAATCTAAAAAAGGTAGGTTCAAAATCATGTGTATATAATATATACTTTATACACATGATTTTGAAAATAAGTGAATGGCCATCAATATACACTAGTTTTACTAATGGCCAAGAATAAATAAGAAGATAAAGAGTAGGTATGCCTACTCTTTTCGGAATACCTATGTAGCCTGATTGGTACTACAATTATTACATCATCTAGAAAAAAAAACGTGTTAATCCTAATCCTAACTTTAATATTATAAATGCGAAAGTGAGTTTTTTTGTTTGTTTGTTCCGCCTTCACGCCTCAACTACTCAACGGATCATCATGAAATTTGGCATGCAGATAGCCTATAGTATGGAGCAGGACATAGGCTACTTTTTATCCCGGGAATGCGGGTGAAACCGCGGGGGACAGACAGTAACTAAATAAAAGGTATTATCAAAGAAATTTTGCAAACTTTTTTTTTTTTTATACAATTAAGTCGGTAAACAAGCATACGGCCCGCCTGATGGTAAGCGGTTACCGTAGCCATATGGACGCTTGCAACACACGAAGCATCGCTCACGCGTTACCGACCCTTCCCCCTCCCCTATGAGCCCTGGCGACCTTACTCACGCGCAGGAACACAACATAAAGTTATTTGGCTGCGGTATCCTGTAAGGTGGAGGTACTTCCCCAGTCGAGCTGCTCTTTGTGCGAATATTACGCTATGCTCTACCTCTCTCAAAACTGATATTCCTTAATAATCATAATTTTCAATAACTTAACCAAGCTTTCGAGTTAACCATGCGTGACAACCCTACTCTGTTTGCCTCTACGTGCCTCTACTCTATACGCCACCCACACTTACAATTCAGAGCTTTTTACGGTGATAATTAAAAAGTATCCTAGGTAAAACACCTCAGAGTGCTATTTCATAAAATGCTGACCGAATAAACAAAAGATTTAGCTTTTTCGTAGCATTTGTATTCGTTATACGTAGGCGGGATGATAAGTAACTAGCCTAATAAGAAAACACTTAACTTTCCGTGATAAAATTAATTTTATTTTTCGACATAGTCTCCGTGAACCTCTACGCACTTATTCCATCTTCGTTCTAAAGCAGTAATGCCTTCCATAAAATGATTTCTGCAAAATACTCCTCTACAGCGGCTATGACTTCATCATTTGTGGCATATTTCTATCCACCCAAAAAAGTTTTGAGCTTAGGGAATAAGTGGAAGTCTGATGGCCCTAGATCAGGCGAATAAGGTGGGTGGGGCAGCAAATCATACTTCAATTCGTTGATTTTTGCCATAGCTTTAACACATGTGTGAAACCTAGCGTTGTCTTGGTGGAAGATGTTTTTTTTTTCGCCAAACCTGGTAGTTTTTGCTGAATACATTGATGAAGCTTATCTAGAAGATTAGCGTAGTATTCTCCATTAAGTGTTTAATCTTTAGGAAGGTAATCTATCATCAAGATCCCATCTGCATGCCAAAAGACGAAAGCCATCACTTTTCCAGCCAACTTTACAGCCATGGCTTTTTTGGAGCCGGGCATCCCGATTGAGTCCACTGTTTTGATTGAATTTTTGATTCTGGAGAGTAATGATGAACCCATTTTTGAAATAGCAGTGGCTAGTTACTTATCATCCCGCCCTCGTATTTGTAGTAAAATATTTACTGGCATTTTACAGGACTCGATTAAATTATAATTCAATTTTAATTAATTAGAATGTAAATATTATGTAATGAATCTAAGCTTGTTTTGAAAAGAGTAATTGCTGAGTTTATTGCCGGCTCTTCTCAGCAAATGCAACCTTCCGAACCGGTATTAGAGTCAGACTTTTCATAAGTGTCTGCGAAGGTCTATTTGAATAAATGATTTTGAATTTTTGAATTTTGAATTTTGAATAAAAAACCGGCCAAGTGCCAGTTCGTAATGTTTCTTGTATGGACCGTTTAATTTTTAATTTTATTTCATTTTTATTATTTGTTGCTATAGCAGCAAAAGAAATACTCTTTCTGTGAAAATTTCAATTGTCTATCTATTACAGACACACGGACGGACAGACAGACAACGGAGGCTTAGTAATAGGGTCCTGTTGGTGCCCTTTGGGTACGGAACCCTAAGGGTCATCGCTAACTATATCAGCACCGCTCCATTGCAGAAACGGTCCGGCACCGCCTCAACTCAATCCAACCACTAGCTTTGAACTAGATTGAATTTTGAAGAACCCTTAATTAAGGATTTATAACGTAGGCAAAAGAACCTGTGTGCAAAATGTCTTGCTAGATCCCGATGCGGTTTAAATGTGCGTTTTATGGGATATCTAGTTTAATTGCTACAGAAACCATTGAAATAGATTTACTGCACTATGTGATGTGCTGTGAGCACGGGTAGGTATGTGTAAAATGCCTTGAAACGAACCGCGCGTTAATATTTGAACGACTCATATTATTTAATTAATGCCAATTTCAAGGAACAAATGACAAGGAACTCACAGCGAATTTTTTTCTTGGCAGTTAATCACTAGTCTACGATTTATCTATGAATGCATCTATATGCAAACTGCTCCGCTTTGCACAAGGTATTCGTTTACGATATCACTCTATAAATATTCTTACTCTATGACAGAAACCCTAAAAAATAAATTGACTACATATTAACCTTTCAACTCATTTCCAAGTCTATATCTAAGTCAGCAATTAACACACATATCGTAATTCTTATACGCTTAGAATAATAACGCTTTAATCTAAGCTTATACGTATCTACAGTACACGTAACAAGTGTACGAAACCAATAACAAGCAATTACGATAATCGTTCATTTGTTATCGTTCCCAAATTCGATCTGTTCAAACCGCCCGCATAATGAACCAGACATATTGGTAATCAATTATCTTTTATTATATTCTACCATTATAATGTGGTTTTATTAAATATTCACATTGATATATCTTTGATCGAAATCCCTGTTTGTGTCCTGGAACATCCTTCACACACGGGTAATTCCAAGCTAAGCAGAACTTGTACTATGGATGGAAACGAGATGTCTGATATTTTTTTGTAATTATACATATATACCTACATACTTATTATAGATAGGTAATTAGATTCAGACATGTTCATGAACTTAACACACAAATGCATGTCCTGGATAGGAATCAAACCGTTGAACGACCTGCGTGATAGTAGAGGTCTTCCCAACCACTCTAACCGGTTAAACCAATGATATTATAATACAGATATGCTACCCTCATACTAAGCGGCGGGCGTTCAGTTATTGTTGAATTAGGTGAATGCGATAGATAATACGGAACGTATGGTACAGAAAGAGATAGCTATATGTAGCCGCTAAGCAAAATTACTACAATTGTCTGAATTTGTCTGCAACAATTAGCGTGCGTTAATACGATATCTACCTCTTTTTATTATAATATCATTGGGTTAATCAGTAATGATGGAATCTTTTTTCTCATTTACATTTATCACATTGAATTTTCATCTTGGAAGAATCACCCAAAGTGATATGTGTAGATTGCGTTTCTTTGTTTCATCCAATGTGTACACTAAAGATGAACGGTGATGGATGATAATCAACTTCACTTACACTAACAACTTTTGACGAACGTTCCCCGAACCGATAACTCTTTCAGAGTTACAATAAACAAGTAGTTAAGGCGGCCCTCTGGTGGTGGCCGGCACAACTTCAACGCAAGCATAGTCTAAAAGCTTGTTGTTTCATCCAAGGTAATGTTTGACTGCGAAAAAAGAGAGACGCTGTTTTTCGGAGGCTTTTACTGAATTATTTTCACACTTTTTTTGTATTTCGCCTAGATACACGGCTAGATATAGTGCACAAGATACTAATTTGTTCAAAACATATAACGAAAAATATTTAACAACGCCATAATAAGTACAGAGGTTTTGTATGAAAAGTATGGCGAATTGAGTGCTCTTAAGAGGAAATGCTGGTGGCGTTTGTTCCATACAAACGTAATCCTCAGTTTCCTCTCTGGATAATAATAATAATAATTTTCTTTATTGCATTAAATAAAAATACAAATACATTATGGCAGACAATTCAACATTAATAATATAGATAGTCACAGTAAATAAAATAAGCATTGATGCCTAAACTAGGTAAAAACCTGTAATATAGGCACCAATTCTCTTCCAATAAAATTTACACAAGGATAATTTTATGCTCATTGCAGGTATCATCATGCCAAAAAACAAGGAAAAATTTAAAAAATAAATATAAGAAAAAATTAAGAATTATACATTATAAAATACAGATTTCCAATAGGTAATTAAAGATACCATTAAATTTTGTATAAAATAAAAGTGCTTGCGTGTGCGTGTATTTATTTATGTGTTTGTGTGTGTAAGTACGATTGACGATCGTTACTTTAAAACTTGCAAGAGTTCCTCAGTTTGGTCGTAGTCCAGTTGTTTTAACCAACCAGTCAAGATTTTTTTACACTTGAACAAGTTGAGAGCATAGATATCAGTAAGTTTATTTATATTATTATAGAGGTAGGGACCCAAAAAGCATTGATGTCTTTGGGCAAAAGCAGTACGAAAATGTGTGATATCGAAAACCTTGTCTGAGCGTCGCTTTGTGAGCACGGATCTGTCAAAATCCGCCAACTTGTGTTGGTTAAGAACTGACAACAGAATAAACAGTTGTCTCACCGTAAGAACGTCAAAGTGCATATATAGCTGTCTAGTAGGATATCTATACGGTCGAAAAGAAGCCACTTTTAATAAAACCCTTTGTGCCCTTTCGAGTTTTAGCATATATGATTTACAAGCACCTCCCCAGGACGCGATACAATACGTTAGAACCGACTGGCACAGTGCAAAGTAAACCAAATGTATGACGTGAGCATCGGCAGCACCCCGTAAATTTAAATTTAAATACAGTTATCAGCTTACGTACGCGCTGTGAAAGAAGATTTATGTGTGGACCAAAGGACATCCGCTCATCCATAGTCACACCAAGGTACTTAATTGAGCTAGCTCTCTCGAGTTTAGGACATGCACACGTCGAAGGTGGACAAGAGTTAGAGACGTGAGCTGTTAACTGACAAGATTCGGGAAGGGTGATAGTTTTGAGTGAAAAGGTTATATATTTGGTCTTTGAAGTGTTTAATGTAAGGGCATTACTTCTCAGCCAATCAGACACCAAGTTAAAACCTCGCTGAGCGCAGTCAAATACCTTGTCGCATGTATCAGCCTGAAAGAAAAGAACTGTGTCATCAGCAAAGGATATTATCTTACCACCCTCAATTTGTAATTTACAAAGGTCATTTATAAAGACAAGGAAAAGAGAGGGTCCGAGAATACTCCCTTGGGGCACACCATACGTTACAGGGACTCCCTCGCCAATTATATCTCCTACTTTGACACATTGAAACCTATTACTCAGGTAATCCTCTAGTAGATCCAGTTGCCGACCACGAAATCCTAAGTGTTCTAGTTTATGTAATAAGGCGGGCAAAGAAACTGTATCAAAAGCCTTCGCAAGATCTAAGAAGACAGCAAGGCACTTTTTTTTTGCGTCAAGGCCATTGACCACATAGTTGGTTAGCAATGATACAGCATCCGCGGTGTTTTTATGTCTACGAAAACCAAATTGACATTCCGACAAAAGTTTCGAGCCTTCTAGGTAATTTATAAGCCTACTGTTAATTATTCGTTCTACAATTTTTGATAGCGCTGGTAGAATCGAAATGGGACGGTAATTGTTTACAGACGTTTTATCTCCGCTTTCATAAACTGGTACAATCAACGCCCTCTTGAGAATATCGGGAAACTTTGCTGTATCAAAAATGAGATTACATAGATAAGTAATAGGCTTAACCAGTAACTGCTTAAAATCCTTGATTATTTTAGCAGATATACCATCACTGCCAACAGCACAGTCCTGTTTGAGAGAATCTATTATAGAAAGTACCTCCATCTCCGTTGTCTCCAACATGACAAAAGAATTTGGAGTTCTAGGCGTACTGGATACTGCAAGAGTGTGGCCTGGATTTTCGTTAATTACCCGTTCAGCCAGGCTTTTACCCACCTCAACAAAGAATCCATTAATAAAATTGACCGCTTCCAGAGGAGAGTCATGTTGCGCAAGTAGCCCAAGTGAGGGAGTGGATGGCGGCTTATAGTTACTAATATCATTTATGGTTTTCCAGGTTTGTTTTATATTCTTCCCAGCCCTTCTTAATTCATCCTTAAAAAACGCATTCTTTACTTTTCTAAGCAAGGAGTTACAAAAGTTGCGATACCGCTTATAAGTCAATTTTAATACCTCATTATTTGGGGTTTTCTTTAACTTCATATGCATTTGGTCCCTGTTTCTGATACAGCGTAATGACACTAGAGCAGTGATTATTTTACCATGCAATCTGTAGGTACCACTGTATGTCCCTCGGTTGGGTTTTTCTCCATAAATTAATTATTATAAGAATTAGGAGCCTTCTAAAATCACAAAAACTTACCATTTTTAACGCCCTTATCAGACGTTCAGCGAACAAATTTGACGAATATAATAAAACAATGGAAAACCGACAGACATAGCCAAAGCCCTTCTTATTATGAGGCTTGTTTTTTTTTTTAAATCGATCCAGTTTTGGTGGATGAAACCGGGGATTACGAAATAGCGATTTCGTCTAATTTAAATAGGTATAATCGGTCCAAGCTGTAGTTGTCTCTATCGCCCTCGGGCGGGATAGATCGGGCACAGCGCGACAGCAATAGATATGTTAAAAACCTATTTTTCAAATTTCATGCAGCCATCCTTTCCTCTTAAATTCAATACATATGTACTTATATATACCGTGGCGTGCTAGGCAGAGTATATCAGCGACCACCTCAACCGGTACTAGGCTTGCCAGTGCATTCCAACAGCTGCATGTAAGAGGCTAATCCCTTTTAGGCTTAACGTCAGACAAGTCTACCTGTCTAATGTTATAGGTTTCATAAACAGTAGGTACTATGGTTTGATTACATCACTGAATATTTGGTTCCACATTCGATAGTCTATAGTTATGTATAGATTATCTTGATGCTTATTATCTATTGTTTCCACGCGACTGCAATAATATTGTGATTATGTGCTGTTTATTTGGTATCATGCATACTGTTATGAAATACGTACAAGGCTAGTTGCACACAATACTATACAATCAACTTAGAGACAATGAAAGGAAACTCCGGTTTGCATCCACGCTGCATACGACATTGTCTACCATACACTCAAAACGGTGTAATATTTGTACGTAGGTGTACCAAATGGCAAATTATATTATTATTTTTTATTACTAACCCGTTGGTTCTCGCGAGGGACGCGCGTCCTATTATAACAATTGATGTCATTGTTATATTTTTAACCGCGAGCCAAGCGATATCTGTACTATTAAGTTTTCTGTGATAAAATACTGATAACCTTCGTTTCATCTTTATTTGACAGGTTCAGATGTTTAATAAATAGATTAATTATAGTATTGGCAATAATCTATTATTTTAGTGGGTTCCAATAATTGCATTTGTTGGAGATTAATAATAAAAAAAACGCTTTTTTTTAAACAAGTGTCCTGGGGCCCGAGTCTTCTATTACAATTGTGTTCCAAAAACTTTCAGTGGTGTCAAAATTGTGACATTTTACTGTTTTGGTAGTCTACTAATACAATAGCGTCATTATGGCGTCATAATGGAGTCATTATGTTTCATATTAGAAAAAGTGACACAGATCCAGGAAAATCTAGGTTTAGAGGTATTCATGATTTGTTATGTTTTTATTTATGTTAACAAGTTGACAAGCAGGCCGACGCGCACGATGGTAAGTGGTCACCGCCACCTATGGACATATGCAATACCAGGGTGATTGCAAATGTGTTGCCGATCTTGAAGAGCTCTTTTTACGCCTTTTTTGAAGAACCCCATATCGTAGCGCTGAGGGAAAACCGTAATGGGGAGCTCATTCCACATCCTAAGGTTCGCAGTAGAAACGTCCGACTGAAACGTTGTGTAGATAATCCAGGCGGCTCGAGGATGTGAGGATGAACCTCACATCGCCGGCGAGCGGTGCGGTGGTAGAAAGGTGATGATGGCACCAGGTCAAAATGTTGTTATTGGCATCTTGGTTATAATTATATTGCCATTTCCAAAAATCGCTGATTATTTTTATTCAGATTCACACATCACACATGTATGTCGATTCTTTTTCATACATTAACATTCTTCCCACATACTTATGGAAAAAACGTGAATACATTGTCCCTTCTAACAATAACAACATTATTATACATTAATCACAATCCGGAAATGATTCATCATTCTAAGAAAAACCTAAGATTGTTTATCTATTGTATGTTTTGATAACAGCTCAGTGGTAGTGACGCCGGATGCCGAGACGAAGGTCCCGGGTTCGAATCCTACAATGAGCTTGAGCTTTCGATAGGTAGGGTACTTTGTAGTACCCACCTGGCTGGCAACCCTCAAGTTGAACATCTATCGCCAAGCGACTATCGGTTTGTTCCGACAAATGCACTTGAGTGCCAGTTCCTTCATGTCCCAGGATATATCCAAAAAGCTTTTTTGCATTACTGTCATGAACATCAATATCTCAGATGCTAGATAATAGGTTACTCGAGTTCATTGCGACGTGATAGATTTCACATGAAAATTTCTAAATGAACTTCCCTTCGTGCAGTACTCACTATGTTACGATAATTGGTACATAATAAAATGTCTATTTATTTCAAAACCTAATTTCTTATGAAGTAATTCATACATCTTTATCACTGAGTGTTTTCTCATTCCAAATTCTTAATCGTCTAGTTGTAGAAAGGTCACATAGCCCCTCAGTCCCAATCCTAGTTAGTAATTCAACGAAAATATTGTCGCTTCCCGACAAAACGTAATGGAATATCTAGATCTCTATTTAAATTTCATGTGGAACCTTTGCACATCCCATGCAAAAGGAGAGAATCACGCGTTCCCCTTGGGGATAAAAAGGCCCATATACATCGCCTAAGGCTCTCTCCGGGCCATACAGTATCTCCAAACAAGAAATCACGTCGATCCGTTGCTCCATAGTGTGAAAGAAGGACAAACAATTTTGCATTTATATTATTACTAGTTTCCATACCGCGGTTTCATCGGCGTTTCCGAGGCACTCGAGAATAATGTTGCTTAATAGTGAAATAATTTTCAGAATCGTATCGGAAGATCTGAAGATTACCGTCCGCATATAGATAAACGTAGAAAATCCTGTCTCTCTCTTTATAATATTAGTATAGATTGTTCTTGAAAAACTTACACCGTTTACCAATATTTCTGCCAATGTATAACATTTTATAAAACAAGTAGGTAATAAAATATTCTGGAATATTATTCACACACAGCCATTTGATCTCAAAGTGTGTAAACTAAAGTACATTTCAGCATTTCTTTTTTAATTAAAATGAAATAACACGTTGCCAGATTTTTTTTCGGGCAAAGCGGGATTTTGTAACCTCTTGAGTAAAAAAAGCGGGATTCTATGGCCGAAAGCGGGACATACTAAAAATCCGGCCAAGTGCGAGTCGGACTCGCGCAACGAGGGTTCCGTTATTCCATAGAAACTTGTAGGTATGTAAATAGTTCATTCAACACGGGAATCGAGACTCGAAGATTTTTCTCTTTTTTTCGATTATGTTGTAATATAATGGCGCTTTTGGGATATCTTCCTTTACTTGTGCTACATAGAATTGCTTCTTGCCAGTTTTTCTGATTCTAGGTCAACGGGAAGTACCCTATATGTTTTGATTCCCTTGCGAGCGTCAAAATATGCGGCATATACGGCCGTATCTTTTGATTGCGTTGACTTAGAAGTTTGATTTTTGTATGTCACAGTGACATTTAGCGCAATTCGGCGCGGTTCTCCTTATAAATCACACAGGAAAGCTGGTGCCATTTCTGTGCAGTGGTGTCTTTATAATTTCCCCTTCTACGTCCAACGATGATATTCACCGTCGATTAATACTCGAAAAGCGGGACTGAGTTTGATGTCCCGCGCGGGACATCAAATTTTGGGCTAAAAATCGGGACGTCCCGCCAAAATCGGGACGTCTGGCAACGCTAGTGAGTATGTACTGTGCTTCTGTTATGTTTCCTGGCACAGAAGTTAAATTCAACATAAACTTTCATTTATTTAACTTAACTGGCGTAATTTTAGTCTGTAAAGCTGTAAATTTCATGAAAATATCTCCCGTCTTCTAATTACAGCAAAAGTAAATCGTTCTCGGTAATTTGAAGACAGTCCAACATTTCCCAATGACGTATCTACAATTAAAAGTTTCCCTTCGCGGCCAAAAGTTGGATAATTACCGGGTTTGCTCCAAAAATAAACCTGCGTGTGGATTATATAACATTGTTACTATTAACCTTCATATCGTTAGGAACATAATGCCTCAATTATCGCAATTGTAATCTAATAATATATATAAAATGCTTTTGTGGGTACGTAAATACGCAGTTTTCTCTATCACCACCAACTCCAATCAACTTCCCGTTGGGGTGGTAAATACCCCTTGGTCTCCAGGTGGTAGTAAGGGAGTTTGGTCGCGGTGGGTGGAAGGGGGTGGTTGTGGGTGGCGAAAATGTTAAAACATATATTGCTGTCCTTTTCTAACGCATGAGGACTTCTGAAAAGATCTCAAAATTTCTGGAATGGTCTAGAAAGTTACAAAATGTGTAAAACGGTTATAATCGATCTGGAATGTTCTAGAAAGTTCAACAAATATCTGGAATGATCTAGAAAATTCTAGAGTGAATGCAAACTATTATAATCGATATAGAATGTTTGAGAAAGTTCTATAAATTTTCTGGCTTCATCTAGAAAGTTCCAATATGTCCAAAACTGTTACTATCGAGTTAGGATGTTCGAGAACGTTCTAGAAATTTTCCGAATGATCTGGAAAGTTCCAAAATGAGTGTAATTGATTATGATCGATTTAGAATGATCGAGAAAGTTCTATAAATTTTCCGAATGATCTGGAATGTTCCAAAATGAGTGCAATTGATTATGATCGATTTAGAATGATCGAGAAAGTTCTATAAATTTTCCGAATGATCTGGAATGTTCCAAAATGAGTGCAATTGATTATGATCGATTTAGAATGTTCGAGAAATTTCTAGAATGATCTAGAAAGTTCCAAAATTAGTAAAAAAATATTATGATCGATTTAGAGTGTTCGTGAAAGTTCTAGAAAATTCTAAAATGAGTGCAATTTATAATAAGCGATTTAAAATGGTTGTGGGTGGCTCAAATGTTAAAACATATATTTTTGTCCTTTTCAAACGCATGAGGACTTCGGAAAAGATCTCAAAATTTCTGGAATGGTCTAGAAAGTTCCAAAATGTGTAAAACGGTTATAATTAGTCTGGAATATTCTAGAAAGTTCTAGAAATATCTGGAATGATCTAGAAAGTTCCAAAACTGTTATTATCGTGTTAGAATGTTCGAGAACGTTCTAGAAATTTCTAGAATGATCTAGAAAGTTCCTAAATGAGTGAAATTTATTATGATGGATTTAGAATGATCGAGAAAGTTCTAGAAATTTTCCGAATGATCTGGAATGTTACAAAATAAAAAATAAAAAAAACGATTTGATCGATTTAGAATGTTCGAGAAAGTTCTAGAAATTTCTAGAATGATCTAGAAATTTCCAAAATGAGTGAAATTTATTATGATCCATTTATAATGTTCGAGAAAGTTCTAGAAAATTCTAAAATGAGGGCAATTTATTATAAGCGATTTAAAATGTTCGAGAAAGTTTTAGAAATTTCTAGAATGATCTAGAAAATTTTAAAATGAGTGCTATTTATTATAAACGATTTAAAATGTTCGAGAAAGTTCTAAATATTTCTAGAATGATCTAGAAAATTCTAAAATGAGTAGATTTACTCTATATACACCACATGTTTAATGGCCGAATAAATCTATCATATCTATGTTAAAAAAAGTATTCTTATATATTTTTATACCATTAAACATGCGATGTATTTTCACCCGAGCAACGCCGGGTTTCGCTGCTAGTTAAAATATAATTTCTTTGAAACTACACCTGTCATAGCGTAAGTAGGTAATCGAAAAACAGTTTGACGGGCCAGTTAGATAGACCTATTACAGGGAATAATAAATCAATTTCAAACAATAGCAATCTAGACTGAAGGCGTCTATTTCTCAATCGTGTACCTTCGATATATCCTCGTCCATCTCATACATAGAACTTCTTTATGTTTTCGTAAAGGTCCACAATTGATGATGTAGATTGCCTCCTTTCCTTTTTCCTATTGCAAAAGTACATGTTTCATTTTTTTTCTTTGAATCCCGACATTTTTTAAGAGAGGTAGATCATAGCATTTCTTTTTTCTCAAAGAGAAGCTCGACTGGGGAAGTAGAATCAGGGTCACCGCTCACTATAACAGCACGGCTACGCCTCGGCATTTACCTTGCCATACAAGTGAGGCCTTTAAATCGTATGCGTTAAAGTAAATTTTACAATGACTAGTTAAAATAGTTGACGCCTCGCGCGCTTACCGCTACAAGTCACTAGTCCTGCTGACCACACGCTTCCAGCGAGCGGCCCGCTCCCTTGCTGCATGACGCCAGCAAGCGGTATCTTGCCAAAGCCGCGCCACGAATTTCTCCGGCGCCACGCAGCCCGCGAGCTGCCACCCGGCAGACGGCGTGCTGGCAGCTAGTGGTTGGATTTATTTAAGGCGGTGCCAGGCCGTTGCTTCGGTGGAGCGGTGCTGATATAGTGCGTGATGACGCGTGATAGTGATACCCCGGGTGTTCAAACACCCATCACAAGCGGTCATATGGCTTCGGTAACCGCTTACCACCAGGTTGGCCGTATCCTTAGTTATTGCCGAGTTAGTCATGTAAATAGTATATGTATAAATAGATATAAAATATGAAAAGAAGTAAGTATATACCTAGTGGTGTGACCGAAGGTGGTAAGCACACAAATATATGGGAACTTCAACTCAACTTGAGGGTGGTAGCCGGTCTGGCAGGTACTACTGTATTGGAAACCTTAACCGACTACGAGACGTACTATCTTTTCTAGCTTTTTTTTATACCAGATTTTATTTATCTATTTTTTTATTTATCTTTTCTAGCTTCAATTATATGAAGCCATACAAGCCCATATCAAACCAATTCACTTGGCGAATGGAATAATCTATACACTAGATGTCTCATTGCTATAACGACACGGAGAGAAAGGACTTTGGAATTGGCTTTATGGAAAAATTAAAAAGAAGACTCTAAAAGTAAATAGCAGACTCAAGCAAATCGGCATCCACAAGCAGCACCTGGGGGCCAACCACAAGCTCTTAAAACAATATTATTATAACCTTACTTGTCTTTTGTCCTGTTTTGACGTCGGATGTCAAAGAAGGACAAAAGACAAGTAAGGTTATAAGAGCTTGTGGTTGGCCCTCTGTTCATAAGTACCGCGCATGTTAAGCACATAGGTAGGTACTACCTGGTACTTAAAACATTTCCAAAAAAGTAATATTTCCACCCTTAACATATCTCATTTCCTAATTCCACCATGTAAATAATAACCCAAAACAAACCTAGTAGCAAAATGATTAGAGAAAAGAAGACGGATGGTCGACTGACATTAATTAATTTGCTGCCACTTAATTATAAGTGAATGGAGAGGGTGCTATCATGTGGACAAATTATCTTTTATCTCTCCCAAATAACTACTAATAGGAGCTTTTTCTTGTTGGCCTTCTACGCTTCAAGAAAAATAGCCAGTAAGGCGATTATCACACTGCCACGCGCGAGGAGTGCAGATCTGCATCATCGTGCGGATTTTTACGCACTCACGCGCGTAGTTTGGTTTTGTGGATTCACGGCGGCTCTGACTCCATTCTATACAAAATCACGCACGGCACTACGAGACTCGGTGTGCCATATCTTGTGTCTCGCCGCGCACCTACGCGCGTAGGTGCGGGCCGAGACGCATGTAGTTGCGTGATCTGTATGAACGCGCGTGGATGCGTTTTCTGCGTGTTGTCTTTTCTAGACAAACAGAGATACTTAGAAGCAACGCACAGTGTATTATAAACCCCGATTTTGTTGCATGTCCGTTTTATTACATAAAACAAGAGTTTATATCATTTCAAGCCCTAGAGTGAAACTCCCGCATCGATACGACTTCTAGTTTTTGCATAAAAACATCTTAAAGTTGCCCTATATCCGGGTCACGGAAATCATAAATTAATTAATTAAAAAAGAACTGGACTACTTATTTGAGTTTTGAATCAATATAATAATTATACACATAA
This sequence comes from Polyploca ridens, assembly GCA_951394255.1. NCBI lineage: Eukaryota > Metazoa > Arthropoda > Insecta > Lepidoptera > Drepanidae > Polyploca > Polyploca ridens. Next base: position 3,732,984 of record OX596243.1, on the reverse strand, counting down.
TAATATACCTTCTGACAAGTTTTTGCTGTTGCACTGTGAATAGGTAACGAAATATTGGTGTTTTTGTCGTATTTTTTATATATTTTATTTTTCGAATTTAATGCCGTATTAGATGATGATTCCTATACCAGCTGATTGTGCGCATGTACCTTTATCGATAGTATTCAAATCACCATCTAATTCCGCGTTATTCAGAAGTTATCAATATTTTTTTATTTTCGTTAGGGTTGTCAGTTACGCATATCCGGATATCTTTAATATTTTATTCGGTTTTAAAATATTTTGTTATAATGTACTTATTATCTAAATAACATCGTCTTCATTAGAAATGAACTAATTTTCGACATCATGTTCGTCTGGTGATGTATCATCAACCTTTAACATATTTTGTTCCTTTAAGGGTTTCGGCAAGTATATCGCTGTTGCTGGTAACAGGTAATGGTATCGTATACTATAGCTTACAAAACAGCTAGTGTCATATTGGTTGTTCCAGCCATTTTATTTGTATCAACCAATATAACCCTGGCAAATGCAATCAGTGCGTTTATTTTATTTCCGAATAGCTTTTCATGCAAAAAAGTACTTAATTTAAGGTTTAAAATAAACTTTATATTCAACTGCTATAAAACCTATTTTAACACAGTCAAACACCTTAATTCTCGAATAATTGGTTCGCTATCTCTAACTACCTAACAGACAAGGCGTTGACATGCGAAAAATCTTTCCAGAATCGGAAAAATGCGATAATTGACGAATAATTGGAGACTTGACACTTGGAGCATCAAACTATTAACAGATTGTCACTTTTGTCTCTTTCAGCAACCCAAAAACATGATTGAATGGAGATTGATAGAATGTCACGTAATTTTTCAATAATTTTGTTTCTCGCCAACAGAGTAACACCCTCGTTTAAAATAACTTCTACTTCGTACACTACAGCCAACAAAGTAAAAAAAAATATTAATTCATATATTATACGAAGTGACAACCTTAGGTCTAAAAATCCGGATATGAATACGGATATAAGAGAAATAACTGATAACTCCTGAATAACGCGGAATTAGATGGTGATTTTAATACTATCGATAAAGGTACATGCACGCAATCAGCTGGTATAGGAATCATTATCTAATACGGCATTAAATTCGAGAAATAAAATATATAAAAATTACGACAAAAACACCAATATTTCGTTACCTATTCACAGTGCAACAGCAAAAACTTGTCAGAAGGTATATAATTATGTGTTTAATTATTATATCGATTCAAAACTCAATTAAGTAGTCCAGTTATTTTTTAATTAATTTTTGTATGATTTCCGTGACCCGGATATAGGGCAACTTTAAGATGTTTTTATACAAAAACTAGAAGTCGTATCGATGCGGGAGTTTTACTCTAGGGCTTGAAATGATATAAACTCTTGATTTTTGTAATAAAAAGGGCATGCAACAAAATCGGGGTTTATAATACACTGTGCAACGTTAAGAGACGCATTCACACGCTACGCTGCGTGGTGCGTGGCAGTATGTTAACCGCCTAAAGGAAGGGGAGTTTCATTCTTTCATCTTCATATCCTCGGGACACCTCGATCGTTCACACTAGTTAATATTCAGTCGGACGTTCATATTACGGACAGTTAGTTAAAGTTTTCATCGCGCTAGGACCGTGACGTGGGGTTCTTTAAAGCACTTAGAACCATCAGATGGGTCATCTCCCTGCTTGTCTAGCTAATGGATGAGCTGAAACATATAGTGGTGTTTAATTTAGTAGCATAAATATAAGACAGTAGGCACAATGCTTTTTACAAACATTTATTTAACTTGCAATGTATGTATGTATGTTTGTTCGGGTGGAATCTTGCAAGTCGAATTTAACCCACTTCTAGTGATGACATTTGGATGACAATGCAAGTAAATTCAACAAAAAGTAGTCACCAAAAATGTTTAATGTATTAAAAATATTATTTTTAACAAAAAAAACTTATATTGCAACAATTTCATGTTGTGTAAAGCCATGCATTATAATTTACGAATATGAAGACTCCTACCATTCTTAGTCTAAATCTCAGAAGAAAGAAGTAAAGTCTAGAAATTAGGTATTCCAGTGGTGATTAAGGCCATGCTACAACAGTAATTTTAATTTCTATCTACAACATCCGCAAATTCCTAAACAAAGATTAAATATTACGTAAAAAAGACATTAATCAATTACTCGAGATCAAAGCAAATAAGGACCCAGTTTATCAAATTATCTCATTTAACAACGTGACGGATCTCGGCTACAACCGGGTAGGACCGGGTGGGACCGAGTAGGACTGGGTAGACCCGAGGGCCCGTCCGACCCGGTTAATTCCTAATTAATGGGTCTCTCCCTAAAACACGCAATTTTTCCTATCTTCCCTTGCAAAGTTTTTTTACAACGGATTAAATTAATACTGGAATAGACAGAATAATTAATGGTAGGATTTATTGGTAAGATTGATTTTAACATCGTAATTCACTCCCAATCGTTCTCTATACATACATTATACATTATATATATTATACATTACAAAGAACAGATATCATAAATAAGCCTAAAATTTTATTTAAATATCCCCTATATAATAAGGTCCTAATAAATTTGTGAATTTCCTCTTGAGGGATGAATGTATAGGTCATTAGTAATCAAAAAATAATATTATAAAAATAGTCTGAAGGAAAAAAAATAGATAAATGGTTAAATTATATTCTAATTATATATTCATCCCTCAAGAGGAAATTCACTAATTTATTAGGACCTTATATGTTACATAATGCAATAAAGGTTTTAAGCATGGCATTTTCAGTAGTATTTTTTGCCTCAGCACTACGTACAATTGTTACCCATCCAGTGCACAGAATAATCTGAGTTTTCTTCGAAAAAACAAGTAATAAAAAGTTAGAGCCATCTGCGACTGTATAGCTTGCAATTTTCATGCCGTTTTGCTTTATGTTACGACCAACCACAATTATGACGCTGAAGATTTTATATTTTCAGTGCATTAAGGCTTATAGCTGTTTTACGAACCTTTCATGACATTATGGACGTTTTATTATTTTTGTAAGTTATGATAGAAAAACTGCAGGGTGAACATCTGCACTATCTATGGAACATCTAAATAATGATGCATGCGGACTACTTACCTAGTGACCTCTTTAGTGTTTTGTTGACAACCTAGTTATGCCCTTGTTGCAAGCGTCAATAGGTTACCATAGGCGCTTAACATCAGACCATTTTTTTTTTTATTGATTAGTACCTATTCATTGGATACATTATGTGGGCTCCGTTTCTAAGACGAATAAAAAGTCATGGAGTATAATGGACCTTACTAACTACACAAAATAAAGAATATAGTTATTTCATTGGCATTCCAGTATTCGTCATATCCAACAAAAAAACCTGAAACCATTTGTATCAAAACAGTTTATTGTAACACTTGCCGGCCCCAACGGAAGATCAGCGTTGGTTATATGTACATCACATTTAGCCAACATTATGCTGAGTTGGAGGACCGTTTTGTGACTGTTTTTATTTATTAATTTCTGTTATTGTATACCGTGTTTTTTATTTTTAGTCACAAATAAATATGTTTGATTTGATTTGATTTGATAATAATATAACTGAAAATACGAAGGTACAAAAATCTCCCACAAAATGCACAAAAGTGTTCGCAGTTACAAAACATTGGTCTGAATCCAATTAATATTCAAAATAGTTGAAAAATTCCAACGTAACATCTGCTTGGTCAATGAAATTCTAGATTAAAAAATTCAACTGATTCCAAGCCCTTTGTCAGTCTGAATGTTTTATGGAATTTGGATTCCATTAGAAAAGAGAAAAAGTTTTCTGAATAAGTCTATGAAATTTATTTTCACAGTTTGTTTACATCAATAATTCTTTAGTTTATTACAATCTGTTTTTAACTCTACTTCTAAAGTTTATAAATAACATAAGTAAGACATATAATATTAGTAAGATATCTCAAACTATTCGAAAGAGAAAATATTGTATTTATTTTTTTCAAAAATCCAGCTCATAATGCATATTTCACAGTTAAACTATAAAAAAGTTATATTATTTTTAATACAACCTGGCAAATTTCACAAAAACCCGGCAGCCATTTACTGAAAATAAAAGAAAACGTTTTTTTCTTTCGTTCCGTCTGTTTTCAAAATCATTCAAAAATAGAATGTCTTTTTTTATTCACATTGTTTTGTTTGCAAGTAATATGCTACTAGTCAGATTTATTGAATGTCCGTAAATAGAACTAAAAAAGGTAAAAGCAACAATTCCAAGATTTAATTTCCCTACGTGAGGTAATACTCTTAGTAAAAGGATCGAGGTTACAGGTAACAGGCATTAATTCTAATTCCAAGTGACTTCGTCTAACCTCGGCTTAATAGCTTAATAGGAACTTACGATCTATCTAATACATGTCTTTACATAAGGTCTAGAGTTTTCTAAGCCATGTAAAATCCCTCGTAATATTTATCTAAAAATGATTTATAAAGGAGCCACTGGCAACTAACTGTTCATTTTTCAAAATGTCGTATAAAATATGTTGGTGCGTCATTATTATACCATGAGTCCGTCCCATAGATTAAGGATATGCGAAGATGTAATGTAAAAAAACGCAAACTTTATACTTATATCTGTCTCGATAATTTTCATACGATTACTGCATAAGATAAAAAGGGAAAGAGATATAGTTGCGTGTTTCTGTTTATACCGCTCTGTACAACATTTGAGTTGTCAGTGGTTACCATGGAACAATTAACCCATAGAAGCGCAATGACGTACATTTTGCTTGAAATCTATTCCGCCAATTCCCCACCACCGGCAGTGCGCTGTGATTGGCTCATTCAAGGACACACTAAAATTTAGAGATGAGGGTGAAAATTGTATCGATATCGATACTTGTTGCACTAATATAAATGTAGGAGTATTCTAATATCAGTCGTTTATCATGGTTTTTTAAAAATATTTCTACGTTATCGTAAAAAGTGGAATGCGCGGATTTTTGGGATTGTAAACAATAGGTATAAACTGCACAAAACAAGTTAATTTTAAATAGAACTTTATAGAACATTCTGGAAGTTTCTGGAAAACTGTAGAAAGTTCTAGAAAAGTAATTGATATTGATAGAACTTTCAGGAACTTTCTCGAAATCTGTTCTAGAACATTGTGGAAGGTTCGAGAATAATCCCGAACATTTCAGAAAGACATAGTATACCTATCGAAAGATCTCGAACCTAGTTCAGGAAGGTTCTAGATTAAGTTCGTTTGTTTTTCATGAATATTTCCGAACATACTGGATCATTATAGGTAAGGCGCCTTGGCGCTACGATTCACCGGTTGAGAGCTTGCTCGCCGCATTGTCCGCGTAAAGTTGTAAAGATTCTCTGAATTGTCACCTTCTGTCAGTTCAAAAAAAGAGCTAAGATTCATTCCTTCACGAGAACTTACATAGTGAACATCTCTTAGAATATTGTGAGTAAATAGTGAATAAAGTAAACCTCCTGCTTGCTTTGAAGAGTATAAGCGTGTTTTCTTGTTAAGCCTTCGGTAACAACAGTCCTATGAAATTAAAGTACTCCAGAAAGAGCTACCGTCTGGAACAACTGGCATCTGTCTAAATATTTTTCATGTTCGTACAATAAAATTTTAAGTAAATTACTAGATATATATATATATATTATTTAATATTACATTATACAGCGTGTAAGGGACATCGCCGCACAAACGGATACCATGGGTCCAGGACATGATTCTGGACCCCCCCATGTTGGAATTTTTCGTCGGTATTTCCAATATTATTTTTTTTTGAGTTTTTTTTACTTTAGACTCTTCATAATCGTTATTCTTACCTAACCCAAAGAGATTTAAAATAAATAAGTTATTAATTCATTACTTTCACTAAAAGTAGCAATGTAAATAAAACTAGAAACGGTGTCTTATGGCGATATTCGCCTGCAGTCAGCGACATACTACGTAGGCACAACGTTATCGCGCGTTTAAATCGCGGTGTTCACAATACATTGCGCGCTCGAAAATGACAATTTCTATAACCGATCATTAGCGAGGTGAATGACTTTCACAATTTGATTAGTGGCATTAGGTGTAGCCTTTTCGCGAAGTTTGCGTTACCATGCGAAATACACCCTGTATTAATTTAGTTATACTTACTTTCCCCTTCCCCCCGGACCGCGAAAGTGACTGGACGTGTCCACCCACAACCATTGTTTCAAAAAGTTATTCAAATTAATTTGTAATAACATAGTGAAGAGTACTAGGAGCGCAGTAAAGTGAAGCACTTCCAAAGTAACTGTGGGAACGAGACATATAAGTGTGCGAGCGGGACAAATTCCCTGCGTTACTTGACCAATATTGGTTGATCCACCCGTAGCGCAAATAGAATTACGGTGGGAGATCAAGGTAAATTTGTCAACGCTAACGACATTGCGTGCGACCACGAAAACTTCGAACTACACTTCAGAAATACTTTTATTCAAGTATGTCTAGAATACCCAGGTCACCTACTGGAGGTAACACCAAACAAATTCACTCCGACTCTGAGGCAACTAATGTCATATACACAACTCCTGTATCTTCTTTTGCTCAACAACGCAATAAAAGACATCGTATCTCAAGTGAAGACCGTTTTAATTCCTTCAAGGACGAATTAAAAGCCATGTTTGAAGACTGGAAGGTGAACCAAAATTCACGTATGGATAAACTATTTACTGAGGTTGCAGAAATAAAGCAACAAAATGCTGAGATAAAAAAGTCTAATGAGGAGATTGAGAAGGCCCTAGAGTTCATTAATACCCAGTATGAGGACATGAAGAATAAAGTGAAAGTCCTAGAGGCTCAAAGAAATTTTCACTTGGAGCAAATTAGTTCCATGGAACTGAAAGTGGAAGATATGGAAAGGAATTCTAAAGCAGCGATTGTTGAGTTACGAAATGTCCCAATAACGGTTCAACCCGAGACCCAGTTGGAATTGTGCAAAATCGTCCAAGATACCTGCACCATTGCCAATGTCAATATTCAGCAATCCGCTATCCGTGACATCTACCGCTTGAACGGAAAATCTGGCAAGGGCACAATCATTGCGGAGTTTACCTCAGTCTTGATAAAAAAAGACTTGATTAAGGGAATCAAAGACTACAACAAGGAACATCCCAATAACCGTCTAAACTCGGCTACCATCGGGTGCAAAGGTCAAGCAACTCCAATTTACGTATCGGAGGCTTTAACCAATAAAGGACGGAGATTATTCTTCCTTTCAAGAGACCTAGCTAAAGCCAACGATTATAAGTTTTGTTGGACAAGTAATGGAAGAATTTTCCTACGGAAAACTCCGGGCTCACCACACATTGAAATTAAGGACGAAGATCAGCTTGCTGCCCTCAAGAACCAACAGTGACTAGGTTTTATTACATACTCTCTATTTTGTTCCGTAAATAACTACCTTTGTAATTTGTTCAACACTTCATGTTGCACAATCAATGTTGTTTTTGGTTTTATTGCGTATAGTACTAAGTTAACACAAACACTAAGAACCAACACTACTGATGGAAATATGACGGGTTCACTACCACTCAGAGTTCTCAAGCATAAACAACTGCTTCATTTATTTAGTCACACTTCTTTCAAACAAAATTCGATTTTATAGATAATAGTAATTTAACGAATAATATCGATGAAATAATTGCCGGGCCTTCTTTCGTAAGTGAACCAGAAACCTGTAAGTCTCTGTTGGTATCGAATCAAACAAATTACACTAGTTTCAAAATCTTAACGCAAAACATCCGTAGTATAAATAAAAATTTTGACGAATTTCAAGTACTTTTAAAGAGAATAGACATATCATGTGAAATATATATTCTAACCGAATCCTGGAATGCAAAGTTATCAAATGTCCCTTCGTTAAGTAACTATGAAACGCACCTTACTATGAATAACCACAATCAAAATGATGGAATTGTAGTATACACAAAGCAAGGATTAAATTGCTCAGTAAAAGAAATTATCTTAACGGATGCTACATGCTTAGTAGTAGTTATTAATTTAGATACAATTCTAATTTGCTTATACAGATCACCATCTAACAAAAACATTGATAACTTTGCTACATCACTCGATAAACTTCTCACTACATATAAAAACTATTCCAACATAATATTAATGGGTGATCTCAATATTGATATAAAACCAAATACTGAGGATCGTAACTCTATTGAATATTTAAACTTATTAGCATATCATGGCCTCTTAGCAGCTCACTCATATCCAACTAGAATCAATAATTGCCTAGACCATGCAATGGTCAAAACGAAATTCCCCACTATTACAGTAGTTCTACAAGCACCAATAACAGACCATTCTGCGGTCCTTGCATGCGTGCAATTAAATCATGCAACTAAAAAATCAAACCAATTTATCTTAGATAAAGTAAACTATGATGCAATTGTTGATGAACTTAAGACAATAGATTTCAATGATATAATACAATCACAGGACGCTAATTGGGCAGCGGAACAATTAATATCTATTCTTAACACATCAATTTTAAAAAATACAATCAAAATTTTGACACCCAGAAGATCAAGATGTATAAAACCATGGATTACACCTGGTTTAGTTCGGTGTATAATCAATCGTGATCGCATGCATCTCAAAACTAAAAAGGAACCAAAAAAATGAAATAATAAAAATTACTTACACCAGATACAAAAACTACTGTAATGATTTACTGAAACGATTAAAAAGAAACTTTGAAAAAAATGAATTAATTAAATATGCTAAGAATCCTAAAATGAAATGGAAAATTATCGATTCGATATCCAACAGAAATAAACAAAAAACTTCACCAACTGGCTTACTTAAATTAGGAAACACCCCGAAAACTGCTTTAGATAAGGTTAACGAATACTTTTCTACCATAGCTGAGGAACTCGCTGGTAAAATAAAATCTAACCACGATACTCAAAATCTAAGAAGAAATGAATTTAATCAGTATGGATCTGCTAATTCTATGGTTATGTTTAAAGCATCTGTAGAAGAAATTGAATCTGTGCTAATGAATCTTAAATCCGAAAGTGCGACTGGTTGGGATGGAATACCAACAAAGCTTTTGAAGTTGGCTAAAAACATTATTGTTCCACCTATTACACATATTACTAACTTATGCTTAGAAAGTGGAACGTTTCCCCGTGTATTTAAAATTTCCATCATACATCCCATCTTTAAGGCCGGAAACAGGGACTGTGTCAGCAACTACCGTCCTATTGCAGTACTATCGGCTCTATCTAAAGTCCTAGAAAAAATTATAAACAAGAGGTTACTCTCGTTTTTGGAAAGAGAAAATATTTTATCGAATAATCAATTTGGATTTAGAAAAGGTAAATCAACATCTCATGCAGTCTCAGAGCTTACTGAATTTGTAGCTACTCATATAGACAACAAACAGAAATGTGTTGGAGTTTTCTTGGACCTGGCAAAGGCCTTTGACACAGTCTCTGTACCGAAATTACTGCACAAGTTGGACAGGATAGGTGTTAGAGGGTTAGCACTTGACATGTTCAATGATTACTTGAAGGGAAGATCGCAAAGAGTAGTTATAGATGGTCTCTCCAGCAATGATACTCAAATAACTCATGGAGTGCCCCAAGGTAGTGTTTTGGGACCTTCTTTGTTCCTGATTTATATTAATAATCTATGTGACTTAAACCTCGTCAACTGTAGGGTTTTCACGTTTGCTGATGACACAGCATTGATTTTTCATGGAAAAACCTGGGCAGACGCGAAGGCTAACGCTGAGATGGGACTTCAAAGAACGGTCGAATGGCTCAATGATAATCTACTTACACTAAATACTTCCAAATCTAAATTTATTCTCTTTGCTAATACCGTGCGAACTCTGCCACCAGAGGACATCATTAAAATACGCGTTCATTCCTGCAGTAAATCATTTCAAAATTCTTGCAACTGCAGTTATTTGGAAAGAGTGAAAATTATTAGATATCTGGGTGTACTCCTTGACGAAAAACTAACTTGGTGCCCACAAATTGCTTTGCTAACCGAGAGGACTAGAAAACTAATGTATATTTTTAAGAAAATTCGTCATGTTGCTGACCACGCTTTAATCAAGACAATTTATTATGCATTGGCACAGTCTGTCTTTACTTATTGTATAACATCTTGGGGGGGAGCGCGTAAGACACATCTTATAAAACTGGAAAGAGCGCAGCGGTCATTACTAAAAGTTACAAATTTTAGACCCTATCGTTACCCTACAACAGATCTATACTCCGAGTTTGATGTGCTTACAGTTAGACAGCTCTTTGTTAAATATACCATTATATCTCAACATGATAGGCTCACGTTTAATCCAATCATACCGAAATCTCGGCGAAAATACAAAGTATGTCCTACAGTTCAGTTTAAAACCTCCTTCATTAGAAAGTTCCAATGCTACTTGGGCCCATTGCTGTACAATAAGATTAATAAAATCTTGGAAATGTATCCGCTTAACAAATATCAGTTAAAAAAAGCAGTCACTTCCTGGCTAAAATCGAAAACTTATAGTGAAATAGAAAACCTCTTTGAGGTCCTGAGATAGTGAACTTTAAATATTTACATTACAAACTCTGATTAAATAATTATATAGTAACGCGTTGACTAAATTCAAAATTATAACCTATACAATGATATGACCAAAAAACAACATAGCTGCAATAAAATAATATTATTTTTCTTACTTTAAAAATTCGCCACTAATACTTATAATAACAAAGTACTATTAATTAAAACAATGTTAATCCTTTTAATCTAAAGTCAATTGGGTAAGGCTGAATCTTCTTTTGCTTAACTTCGAACTCTTTGTGGTTTAACACAAAACATTCAGAACAATAAAATTGTAAATGTTTATGAAGGTATTCCTAAAAAACTTCATTCTTCTCTTAATACCTCGTAATGTAACGCATAACAAAAGTAACTTTAATCATCAGTAAATTTAAATTGTGTTATACTGTGTCCTAAACAAATCTTATCCCTAATAATGGGACGTGATGTGATGTGAAGTGTATGTTTTGTGTAGGGCAGTAGTCTGAGAAGAATCCATGTAAGTCTACCCTATCCTAAGTTCTAATTATATTGTTTTGTACTAACTTACTTAATTTTACCTCTTTGCCTTATTAGTAATTATCTACAGATAATCCGATTACTTGAGCGGTCTTTAACCCCAAGTGCTACTCAAATTAAATGTATACGTCACAGGAAGGAACTAGCTTCTAAGATACAGGCTCGGCCTAGTTTAGATGCTAGTGGATAAATCGCTTAAAACTAAACACTGCTATGTACCTACATTTAAGACCTCAATGTATTTATTATTGGTGAATAAATTATTATTATTAAATTATTATTACTTAGGTAAAAAAATTGTTTACTACCTATATGGTTTCAGGGGCTATTTAAGAAGATAATAATAGTAGTAATGAAACAAAGTATATAAAGTCACAATACAAATGTATAATTTATTTTTAACTTCAACGTTATTGACTGTATAACCAATTTTTTGAAATTAGGTACCTAGGTCAGTGTCACCAGTATGACATAAAAGAGTATGAAGATACCTAGTACGTGATAATAATAAAGTTAGGAACTTACAGTACCACAGACATATTTATTTTATATTATAATTACCTAAATAATAAATACATCCGCTTTAAAAATATTGCAAATCATTTTATCTTCGCTGTTATGTATTCCAGTATTAATACAATATTGTAAACTGAAACATTTTTCTCTCTGAACAAAATAAGTTTGCTAATATCGATAATGATTTTCTTATCCAAGCCCAACACTAGCGGGGAGGCGCGATCATCGAAAGAAAAGGATGAAAATAGAAATATAACGGGTGAAAGTGAGATGGAGATAAATTACGTCAACGCGTGCGTCCAGTATATCTTGAGCTGTGATGAAAAATAAGTAAATTCATGTAATAAATTGTTACTAACCGATGAAAAGTGATTCCGTTTGTTTTATAACTAGAATGTCGACTGTTATTCCCACACCACTTAATTGAACAGCAAGACATTGTGAAATATTGTCAAAAAGTATATGTTTGATAGGTACGCGCGGATCGAGGTTTTGGTCGATACTGTACAAGGGCGCTCATGAGCAGATACAAATCAGTGACAAATCACTGACTAGTTGCGGAATCGGATTGCACGGTATTACTACTCTAGGGATTGTTCCTCGATGGTGGTTACTTTTCATTCCATTATGCTACCAAATTGAATAGGTCTAAAAGTGAACTATGGTGTTAGCCCTTAGATGTTGTTTTTATTTTAGTTGTATTTTGTTGTCATACAGCAGACTGACGACGACGCCGCGAAGATTCAAAATATATATTGTTTATTTAGCTTCAAAATTGTGAAAAGCTACTAAATTGTGATCTGTGATAAACACAAATATGGTGTGTGTTGTAATGGTGTGCAAATCTTATTCCTACCGAAAGGAAAATGAATCTGAAATTATTAGCTTTCATCGGTAAGACGGCATTTTGAACATATTTCGGATTTTATTCGTAAGATGGCTTTGATAATTTGTAGAATTGTAGACTTACATTAAAGTATTATAGTATTATGCGTGTTATATGTTTAAAACAAATTAGATTACCAAAATATTGCTATATTTTAAATATTTTGGTATAGGTTAAAATAGTGCCGTACATTTCATATCGACAAATCAATGAGGATAAACTTTTCTTGACGAGACGCTGGTCCGGGATTTCGTATTTTTTTGACAGAAAGAAGATGATGTAAGAAGTCTTTCAGTGAAGTTTTTTTAAGCAATAATATTTTTTTCATAATTTTCGATAGTTAAATAATAGAAGATTGTTAATAAAATCACTATGTTGCGTCGTTTCGTTATGAAATGGCTGGCGAGGGCTAGGCTGCGGTAATTCCTGCAGAGCCAGAGTCGGCGCATAAATGAATTTATATAAAAAAAACTCATACAAAACCATGAATATCTCTGAAACCATGATTTTGCTTCAAGTTTTGGGGGAACCAAGTTGAAGGCCTTCCCCCCGCCTTCCCTATGTTGCGTCCCGTCAATGAAAGTACCATCAATGTTAAAAGTGTCTTAATTTTAAGATTAAATTGTTTATTCTAGATTCCCCGATGACGGTGGGTTAGAGAGAGTGAGCAAGCACATGACGCTTCAATCAGGCGACGCTTTGAAAATTGCTTGGGAATAGATTCCAGCTGAAAACGTTAGGCATATGATCGAGAGCATGCATCCCAGTCTTCAGAAGTGCATAGCTAAAAGAGAAGTGAAGATTTTTTAGTTTTTAGTCGCTTTTCGTTGTTTGTGTTTTTGTCATTTTTATTTAAATATAAATTAACATGTTTATTGATAATTTATTTAAACAATAACTGCCTAAACGGTACACAAAAACATTATTTTATGTTTAATTTAATAATAAACGCGTAAATGATTGTTATTTTATTTTAAAACCATATCTGTAAACTGTCTATAGTATAAGTACGTACTTGAATTCATTCATATATATTCATTTTTGTATGGGAGCTGGCATAGCCACCCGCCGCCATTTAGATTTTACTATTATTAGAAACTAGCTATCCCCCGCGGTTTCACCCACGTTTCCGGGATTAAAAGCCTATGTCCTTCTCCATATCATAGGCTATCTGCATGCCAAATTTCATGATGATCCGTTGAGAAATAATATTTTAGATAACTTCTAGAGTTGAGTAGTTGAGGCGTGAAGGCGTAACAAACAAAATCACTTTCGCATTTATAATATTATAGTGAGGATTAACTTATTACGTGGTTGATTTAAATATTTATTAGAGTAGAGTAAAACCAAGGAGCACGAAAACAATAGGATAAACTTTATGTGACGGGACGTTGGTCTTCGTGTTCAATTCTTTTTTACAGATAGTAGATGATCTAAGTAGTCTTTCAGCGAAGTAATTTCTTGAAGCAACCTCATAGTTTTTGAGATATAAATTATTGAAATGTGTTAATAAAATCACAATCTTGCGTCTTTTGATATACAGTTGCGTTTCGTTAGGCAAAAGTTTAGTCGATACAGCCAAATGAGATGAGTTTTGAATGTATTTATGTTGAAAATCAATTTAATTCAAATTAATAGTTTATTTTTTATCCAAACCCATTTTATGTGTATAAAAAAACTTGCAATTATACATTTTACAAGGAATATCGTGCAAAAACGAAACGCATTATGACGCCATTTTGATTTAGCGCCGTGTGACTTTTCAGCTATGGTTAGATAAGGTCTGTCATCTGTCAAAACCGATTTCTGTACTGGAAGGTTCAAACGGTTCAAAAACCGACTCAGCGCACCCTTTCTATTTTTTTATTTAAACCAAATTTTGTCGATATCGATATTCTTATATTCACAACCCTATTGTAAATTTACTTGATCAACAAAGTCATGCAACAGTGTACAACCTTACTATTTTAGGATATGATAAATATATAACTGTCTCTTTTTGGCACAACGAATCCCAATAAGAGTAATGAGTACAGCTATTCAAAAGTCGCTTCATTTATTGGAGCTCCTTCTAAGCATATCCAAGTTCTTTGGTCCGTCCATGCTACGCGAAGCGAGCACGAGCAGGGCCACGAACGAACAGGATTGGTTCGTTGTTCGCGTAGCGTGAACGGACATGCGAGCCCGAACGAGCATTCATCTCGCGCTCGACTGCGGCTCATTTTAACGTCCACACTTGACATCGCGAGCAACGAACGAATTCTGTTCGTTCGTGGCTCGGCTCGTGCTCGGTTCGCGTAGCATGGACGCACCATGATAATTTATAAAGTAAAAAATAACACTAAGGATTGGCCCCAGGAAGCACATTTTGGCACGATAATGTAGAAAAGAACGAGACTCGAATAAATTTGTTGGCATCCGCTACTGTTGCTGGAGAGAGAATTTTTATAATTTTATACATGATATGTGGATAAGACATGAGCCTTTTACGGAATATGGGTTATCAGCTGTGGTGGAGAAGCCTCGTTAATTTTCTTTACTGCATTGCGTACACTGTAACTTTAGGTGGATATGACGTAGACACGGTTTTTTCATTACTTAGCAAAGTGCGTTGATCGCACTTTTCAGCTTTTCATTTGAAAGTGGAAATAAACCAAGTGCGAGTCAGTCTCGCCTACCTTCCGTTCCGGGTTCCGTACCTTTCTTGGATGTATTAAAATATAGTTTTCAATCTACAACTTCAAATACAAAAAAATATAATTATACTAACATATCACACGGCCATCTGATAAAAAGTATATGATTACCGACAAAGAAACCATTTTAATTGTTTTCACTTCTTTCGGGCATTTGGGGAAAACTATAAAACACACCTTTATCTGTTGGGAATGTTTCTGCCGCAGCGTTCTTACAGTTTTGTAAAATTTTGTTTAAACAAAAATTTTTTGATCAAAAAATAATATTAGAAAAAAAAACCGAGGGATTTTTTTTTTCTTTGACTAGTATAGAGAGTCTATTCAAATCAAAGAAAAAACTATTTTTTTTTCTAATGTTATTTTTTGATTACTAATGACCTATACATTAATCCCTCAAGAGGAAGTTCACTAACTTATTAGGACCTTATATAGACACAAACTCTTCAAGTATCAAACATATTTATAGAGAATCTCTTACCATTAATATCTCAAATGTTACAAAACGCAATAAAATACAATAAAGCTTATTAAGATATACGCAAGGCTTGCTAGTACACCGGTAGCTTCCTGACAATTATGGAAAATGGATGAATGGGAGCTTAAAGAGCTTTTATATTTATTTTTGATGGCTACACTAGGGTTTTTACATTTCGTAATGAAACAAGGAACCCCTCTAGATTCGTCATGTCCATCCGTCCGTATTTATGTCACAGTAATTTTACTTTTCAACTATAAGTTATGTCATGTTTCTTTCACAATGTTTCGATATCCCCCTAATTACGTGACATGGTTTAAAACAAGTCTAGCAAAACCTAGGTTTTTTATAAATTCGTTATTTTCTAACCTCATATAATAAAAAGAGCCGGCTCTATCTTAAAACCCGGGTTTTACTAGAGTTAAACTATCTCATGTTTAAAGAGTAAGCATGGGTTACGTGTTCAAAATACAGAGAATGTTGATAACGAAATAAAGTTTTTTTTTTATTTTTTATACCACTAAGTGGAAAACAAGCATACGACCCGCCTGATGGAAAGCGGTTACCGCAGCCTATGGACGCTTGCAACACCAGGGGCATCACTTGCGCGTTGCCGACCCTGCAGAAATCTCTTCACACCCTTTTTGAAGAACCCCATGCTGTACTCCATTACAAGTACTCTATTACAAGTTACAAGAAAATAAATCTTATAAAATTTTTAGTTCCTAGCAAAGCAAAGCAGCTAGGATGAGTTTAAAAATAAAAGTAAAATCATACTGAAAAGATTTTTAGACAATCTTACCAAAGCAATTCCAGTCTTAGGGAGTACCTACTGTTTACAAAAATCGCTTCGGACCACAAGCACAGAGGCAACGGCGGCGGTCGCACGCATTTTTAGTAAAATAAATAATAATATTTACTTTTACGCCGCAGGGCTGCCCGGCTGTTTGTAGAGTTGATTGGCTCAAACAAAACCGCGCCCTAAATCTTTTTTTATATACATAAAGGCTGACAAATTGATACTAAATAAATATTGTGAAGATAAAAAACATCAACGACTTGATTTTGGAAATTGAAGTTTTTTTTTTATTTCAAACCAGTACCCTAACCATATTTACTGGGTTTTCAACTAATAAGAAGTGCTCGTCGTGTAGCTCGATCGGCAAAGTGGCGATGGTAGCTTACCATCGGTGAGGCCGGTACCTGGATGGGTGACCGCCTAGTGGTATTTCAACTGTTTAATCAATTGGCACATGATTTGTTTGATGGTGTTAAATCTAGGGTTCAAATTAATCGTAGAATAAAAATGTTTTTTGTTACAACAAGATTAGCGGAATTATATAAATGTAGGTAGGTATACCCAATGATATTGGGTATACCAATGTTATGTTATTTTATAGTTTAAAAGAACGAGGGCTGTTCTGTCGACAAATCATTCTGCAATTTGACAGAATATTAATTTTTGTTAACACTGTAATTATGTCTTGGTAAATAAATAAAAAAACTCGAGCATTTTCCGTGCTTCGGGAGTTTAGGAAAACCGTTGGTCCCGCTTATCACTTAATTGTGATATTCGTTAAGCTATTTGCCTCGTAGGCGGCTTGTGAACTCCAACAGTATGTTGACCACTAGCCTACCTCCACCGACCCGCTGTGCGCACGCGTGATGGAGTATCTGCCCATTCCCTTTCACCCTAAATTGTGAAAGGAGGCCTGGGGGCCAATTCAGTTAAATTACAACGTTAGACAATCAATTTCGATTGAGTTACAGTTCGTTTGCAATCCAATTTTGGTAATGACCAAAAAAGCTATTCTACTATTCGCTAGTTCAAACTGCAACTAAAACGAAAACGAACCTTAGCTGGATCGTAACTGGAGTGTAGCAGTGTTACATCAACAAAAATTCTAATATATACAAAATCTTTTATAATATGAATTAGGCACATAAATAATGATAGCACTCTCTTAAAAACTGAAAACATATTATTTAAGTCCTTATAAATAATTCAGTAATATAAAATGCTATCCTATTGTATGCCTAGTAACATATCGTTTAGCGGACTTTAGCGAATACAAGGAAGAATATGTTTCAATCTATGCAGCTATGGTCATAAAAAAAAACATAACCATCACATAGGTAAACAAAACAAATCAAATTATTACGATTTCAAGCATAGCAGAAGTGGTGAATATCAAACAATATCAATAGTAAAATGTGGAAGCGGAATGTGGAAAGGTCTTAGGTTGTTACCTTTGGTCAGTCAAGTGAGTTTGTACCATTGAATAAAAGGATTTGTCCTTGATGGTGAGTACCTAAGAAATTCCAAGTTATTTCCCCGTTAGTTTGTACATAAGTATCGAGTCTTTCTATATTTAACATACTTTTCCACGCGAAAGTATCCTTGCATCATGTGCAGTGCAGCTATACCTAATTACTGCCTTGACTTCGCGGCAATATTTTATTACCAAATTGTATGGCCCTTTGTGTATATAATCCTTTTATGTATCATTGCTCTTTTTTGTTGTCTCCTATTATATAAGTAAGCTTTTAACAGGATGGCAGTATCATCCTGTGTTAGGTACAATTAGTTAGTATGAAAGTTGCTTAGTAAATAGGTAATAAAGACTTGTTTAGAAGAAGGGATTTCATGTCATAAATATGTCTTGCATCACAGGATTAAGTTAGTCTAGTTTCATAGCTTTCATAGTATCTATAGACTTGCAGTCTTACCAAAGTAAACTCTAATGCATAATTTCTGTGCTGATCACTATCTTTACTCGTATTTTTAGACATGAATAGGAGGACTACATCGGTGAGGCAACTGGAGCTCCTCATCCAGTATATGGAAGACCATACGGATCTTGGTTTGAGTTGTGTGTGTGGATGGGAGGCACAAGCTCTTTCATGTCACCTGTGGGAGCAGTGCACCACCATTTTAAATACCAAAGTGGATGCTTGCACTGGAAAGGAGTGGTCCATGGTAAGAACTTCAAGTAGTGCTTGTTTAATAAGTAAATAAAATTATAATCAGAGAAAATTAACCTAGAATGATATATCCCGATATAAATATAGATTATAGACAATCCTAACTAATATTATAAATGCAAATGTGAATTTATTTGTTTACTTGTAATGCTTTCACACCTTAACTACTACGCAGTGTAAATTTTATTATATTTGATTTGTTTCAGAATAATTATGAATAACATCGAACGAGCGCAATGATGTTGATTTTGCTTACAATCTATTCCACCAATTTCCCACCACTGACAATGCGCTCTGATTAGCTAACTCAAGGAAATATGCACTCTGATTGGCCGAGTCAAGAACATATGATGCAGTGATTGGTCCTTACTTTTCAAAATCACTGACTGGTTTCGGAATCGGATTGCTCGGTATTACTACTTTAAAGGGATTGTTCCTCGATGATGAATAATGAAGACTGATTATAAATATTGAAGACTATAAAAATAAAAACTGACCAATGATTTTTGTTTGGAATTTGTATTATATTGTTTAATGTGTATCAATAGTATTTGTTTCTGACTGTATTGAAATAATTATAAGTATTAGATTGACTTTAAAATTCTTATAATAGGTATTGAATGTTGGTCATGCAATAATTTATTGAACTCGAATTGTTCTACTATTTGAAATTATATGAGTCATATTTTTATTTCATTACATTATAATTAAGATATAGAATTAAATATAAATTTACAACAATATTTACACACTAAATAGGAAGAATATAAGGCAATTAATTAATTAATTATTCTAAGATATATATGTACACTACTACCATATTCTTGTAAATAAATTTATTTCATTTCAATTATATTTATATTTTAATCTAAAAAAGTCAGTTTAATTTCGCCCTCTCCAGAAAAATTACACTAAATTCTGTCGATAATTGCGACCTTGTAAAGGGATCATTGGCAAGCCATGTAAGCTGTGACCAATGATTAAGTCTGGCTAAGCGGGATGCATCAATATTTACACCCCTTACTCTTTCTACACGCTCTCTGTCCAATGCTTGTTGTTATTCTTCACTACAATCAGGCTCTTGGTTGCATTGCAGTGCAATATTAAGAAGAGCACACAGAATAAAAGGCTTGCACTTGCATTTTAATCATCATCACTTTAATCCAAAGGTTTTTACGAACTCGCGGTCAGTCAAGTCAAAGGCGTAGGTACCTAGTTGCTTAATCTCAACATCAAATTCCTCCTCACTCTTCCGAGGTCAAGGCCTCGTGAGCAAGTTCAACGAAATCCATGTAAAACATCATGTAATCATGATTATAAAGATATTGTTATGTATAATTCAGTTACGATCGACAAAAAGTTAGTGTAAACGTACTTTTGTTCAACCGTTGATTTTGACATAAGAACGGTTGTGGTTCGGTTACAATTCAGTTCAATCATACGTCAAAATTTTAGCGGAATAAGTTGTTGGTTAAAGTTCATGTTCGACTCGTGTTCGATCGAATTAGCAGAATGGGACTTTTATAACTTTCGATCGAACGTCAACTTTAACTCAACCATTACTTAAGTTGGACCGTTGGTTGATTAGTGGAATACGAAAACACGTAAAAGTCGATATTCAGCTGAGGTTCAATTGCAATTCTGAGATAATTTTCTTAGCTGAATTGACCCCCTGTGCTCAGCAGTGGGACATTATAGGCTGATGATGATGACGATGAACTAATAATAAGAAGGAGAATTAAAGACATGAAATTTTATATCTCGAAAATTACAAAAAATCTCGGAACATACATGAGGGTTATTTGGATACCTCCTTCAGACCTTCGGACTTTATAATATTCAAAGCATTTAAAAATTTACAAAAGTCAAACTCATAACACTCAAGAAAGAAGTCCAAAACATTATCCCATCAAAAAAAGCGGTTCCTTTATAAAAGAACACATATTCCAGATTGTATTGCCCTTTCGTATCGCCATGTAATCTCAAGCTCCGTTATTGTATAGCAGGCATTTTGCGATAATTTTAGTCCCGGGATACCAACAGCGTTTCGTTCCCCTAGGCGATTTTGCTTGCAATTCCCGTCAAATATTCAAAATATTATACTTTGGAATAACTAAGATACTATAAAATTAATCAGCCAGTGACAATAAATAGAAACAAAAATAATAAAATCACTCGTGTTTAAATATGTCTCAAAAAATAATTGTAGTATTTTACCAAAAACAAAAATTAATTTGCAATAAACCGGCACGAAAATTTCGTCCAAAAAATACGAAATAAAACACTCGGCTTTGCGCCAAACAAATTGAAAAGGATAAAATTGAGTCAATTCTATTAAAATCGTCGAGTTTAAGAGATTGCGTGGATATTCAAAGAGTACTTTTATACAACGTTATACTTTATTATGATGGGAGACACTTGGAGACGACAGTAATCATGAAAGCTTTGTCGTGTCACGATGAATTCCCTCGAACTCAGACTGGGGCGCGACATGGCGTTACATTGACAATTCTTTTTTTTTTATAAATATAGCTTGGGCCTTTAAATATAGTTTCGATTAGAAATTCATAGAACGAAAAACTTTTTTGGACAGTTTCATGTCTTATCCAATTATTAAATTATTTAATTTAATTATTTTATTAAAATAATAAAAGCCTTGTTATACACCTGCCAATATACATTACAATTAGGTACTATTTTATCATTATTTTCAACACACTTGCTCGTAAAGTGGCTCTTATTGCACCGATTTTAGTATCATAAGACAGCTTATTACGAACTGGTGCTTTTTACTTTACATTACCGCACTAATGTTTTATACTTTATACTTTATTTATCTTGCTTTCCTTACATATATAATGCTACATAGACACCTTAAAGTAAGTAAATAACAATATATACTAAGGACTCTGTTGGGCACTAAGCAATATAGGAGAGAGGAAGGACTTAACTTAACTTAACTTGTCGTTAAGGTATTCATTTATAGTATAGTAAGATTTTGTAATTAATATTTGTTTCAATTTATTCAGTTTGTATCTCACTATAATATGTGTGTAGACGAAGCATTAGCTTAATTTAAACGGAAACAGATTGACAGCGAGTAGCGTGGCATAGCTGTCAAAAAAAAAACCTGAGCGCCATATTTGTTAACGTTCTCATTGTGTCGTTGATGATGTTCAAGAAATCTACTTGCTTAATATAAGACTGTTTTTTTCATCGCAAGTGTGTTGAAAAACGTCGTATGACACGCGTGTCATTGATCATTACACTCTCGGCTTCCTTATCTAACTAGCTTAATACCGCCTCGTCTGTAATGACCACCTTTGCACACATGTACAGTACCCAACTAATATGGCTTACCGATGTACCTGCGCAGAAGATACATTTTCAAAGCGCGGGAATCGCTATTGGTCGGCAGCTGACGCCATGTTAGCGCGCGCCGTGCGGAGGGGCGTGACTTGCGAGTGAGACGGAACTAACAGCTGCACTGTATTATGAACCTTAAAGTAGTGATCTAAGGTTGATTGTAAGTTTTAAGCATTCTTTCGTTAATCTTCGGGGCCATACTTTCTTTTCTGTGCGAACGAAGATTCACGACGCGCCATATAATTTGGGTAATATTGTATCACAATGTACAATTATGGTAAAATGGAACAGCGCTCTAGAGTCTAGATCATTCAAACAAACCTTGGATGTTATGAACAATAGTCATCCTTGACATATAGGTATAACAATTGTTTTTAATTTCTTTTTATGATAAAATCTGTATTTTACTGGTCAAGTCCACAATTAAACAATTAATTATAACATTTTAAATGAGTTGTTACGTTGTATCACTCGTGAAACTTGAAAATCTTCTAATTTTATAAATAAAAAACTGCAGGGGCAGGTCTCCATTTTGTTTTTTCAGTAATTGTCCACTTTGATGTTGTGAATGCGTGAATTGAAAACGGTATAATGTGTACGATCTTCAATTCATAAATCATTTTTATATGCGAATTAATCTTACGATTACAGAATTTGTATTTTTTTATTTCAGTAGGTAAAATACATTGCGCGAGACATGATCTGCTTACTCTGGCATAGTATTACCACCACTGGCATGACGTTGTCTATTCATTGACGTATGCATTTGTACAGCTTTTAAACCTACTTCCTTTTAATATTTACACAGTTTTCATTGAAAAAACGTGGCAATTCGAAAAAATACTATAAGTATCGAAACGTATATTTTTTTTTTAAGTGTATAGAAGGTGGTAAGGACATAAAGCCTAGACTACTTTACATATATGTGCTATAAGATCTATAAAATTGATAGCAAGTTTCTCCTAGATTTTTCGTGCTTACTACAATTGCTATTTTCACCGAATGTATATTTCTATTGCCGCTATAACAACAAATAATAAATATATAACAACAAATCCGAACTAATATTATAAATGCGAAAGTGAGTTTGTTTGTTACGCCTTGACGCCTTAGCTACTCAACGGATCATTATGGGCATGCAGAGGCCTATGGGAACGCGGGTGAAACCGCAGGGCACAGCTAGTAATAAATAAGTACATCAGTTATCTGGTGTCCATAGTACAAGCTATGCTTAGTTCGAGACATAGAATATTATAGAGCGACGGTACTAGATTGCGGTCTAAATGCCTTGAAATGAAGTGCGCGTAAGTAGTTTGAACGACTAAAGTACATAATAATGAATGCCAATTTCTCGTTTTTATCGATATCTTTATCGAGAACAAATGACTAGTAATCCATATCGACATTTTGTCTGTCCGTAAATCGACTGGTATACGATATATCTGTGAATGTATCTACATATATGGAAACTGCTCACACTTCGCACGAGGTAAAGTATTACCCAACTGATATGGCGCGTCGTGAATCTTCGTCACAGAAAAGAAAGTATGGCCCCGAAGATTAACGAACGAATGCTTAAAACTTACAATCAACCTTAGATCACTACTATAAGGTTCATAATTCACTGCAGCTGTTAGTTCCGTCTCACTCGCAAGTCACGCCTCTCCGCACGGCGCGCACTAACATGGCGGCAGCTGTCGGCCAATAGCGATTTCCCGCGCATTGAAAATGTACCGTAAGTATCTTCTGCGCAGGTACGTACATAAGCCATATCAGTTGGGTACTACTGTAACGTTGTTAACGCTATTACTCTATAATATTCTAACTCTATGGTTCAGATCAGTGGGGCGATTACGTAACTAAATTTCAATCATTTTAGAATTGAAATCGGTTCAATATAGCGGTTTTCTGATAACTTTTTTACGTTCTGATAACTGTAAATGCCAACAGTGGTTCATTAGAAATGGAACCATTTCCGATTTTGTAATATTTCTACCGATTCAGAGGTAATTTCAATCTGAATTTCATTGCAATAAAGTTACGTAATCCACGTACAGATAACCGTGTGACGAATGTACTACAATAACTAAAATAGCAACAATGTAAATAACTGATTCAATCACTTCCCTTCTACCTACATTATTATACAACAGATTATCCATTTAATCCCTCTTGGAGAACATAGCTAACCTTCGACCTCGTTAATTATTTAAAGCCTCTAAGGAGGTTCACAAGGGAGGCTTAGAGGTAGATAACATTATTTGAAAATATAAAGAGCAATTTGAGTTTGTGCATTCAATATTGACATAAAGATTTCAAGGGGGCTAAAAGGAAGCTAATATAATCATCATCATCATCATCATCAGCCTATAATGTCCCACTGCTGAGCACAGGCCTCCTTTCACAAATGAAGGTGAAAGGGAATGGGCAATACTCCACCACGCAACCTACTGTTGGAATTTTTCAAGACGCCTAGGAGGCACCGAACTAGCTTAACGACTATCACAATTAAGTGATAACCGGGACCAACGGCTTTACGTGCCTTCCAAAGCACGGAAACGCTCGATTTGAAATACCACTAGGCGGTCACCCATCCAGGTACCAACCACGACAGGCGTAGCTTAACTTTACCGATCGATTAAGAACGGCTAATCATGCTACACCACGAGAGCTTCATAATATAATGTTTAAGCTAATATAATGGCCCTGATTCTGTTGTTCACAACTAAACTAATTTTAATGTCACTATGTCTCTTTCTAACAAACAACATAAGAAAAGGATGTAAGAAATTTAGTCCTGTCAAATTAGTCCAATGCTTGTTTTCAATATAATTTTAGTCGCCATCTATCGCGGTTACGCCTAAATACACGCAAAATAAGACGGCAAAGATTAATTTGACAACTTAAAATATGTTCTATCCTTTTTCAATCATGTTCGTAAGAAAGAGATGAGATGTGACTAAAATTAGTTTAGTGCGATTTACAACAGAATCGGCACCAATGTTTTCTTTAATTCTCGGCAGATCCTCGCATTACCAGGATGTCCTTCTCCATACCATAGACTACCTGCATGCCATACTTCATGATGATCCGTTTATTAGTTAAGGCATGAAGGCGTAACCAACAAACAAACTCACTTTCGCATTTATAATATTAGTTAGGATTAGGATTAGTAAAGGAAGATAATAAACTCCTTTGCAAAAAAAACGGGCACCTTACAGTCATTTGCTTTTCTATGGATAATATTAATATTTTTAGTATGTCATTAGCATAAATGACTATAAATTTCTTATTATCAATGGGAATATAGTTTTTAACACTTTAAATCCTGGAATCGAGTTTTTAGTCAATGTAAACAGAAAATGGTCATTTTTATGGGTATAATGAAATTAATACTACGAGTATTTTTATGAAAAAAAAGACATACTAAATAAAAATTAATAACGAGTATGACCTCTCCTTGCAGCGATTACGGCATGTAATTGTCTTGGCATGCTTTCCACCAGGCTTTTGATTGTGTTCTATGGAATGTGTTCCCACTCAGCCAAGATCACACGTTTAAGCGCCCTGATGTTTTGTGGAAGTGGTTGGACAGATCGTACTCGCCTTTTTAGGTGGTCCCAGACGTCCTCAAAGGGGTTAAGTTTGGGGCTCCGCGCTGGCCAGTCCACATGACGAATACCGACCTCTTGCATATAAGCATCTACGTCGCCAGAATGGTGGGCCCAAGCATTATCGTCCATGTAAATGGCATCTTCACTAATTACAGTCAGTGCGGATTGTGCATATTGACAAAGGATTTCTGTTGTGTACCTTAAGGCATTGAATGAGCCATTTTCAATGAATACTATCTCGGTACGATAGCGTGAAGTTACTCCTGCCCAAAACATAACGGACCCTCCACCATAAGGGGTGATTTCTTCAAAACACACGTCGGCATAGCGTTCCCCTGGTCTTCGTAACATTCGCCGACGTCGGTTCTCACTATTCAGACCAATTCGAGCCTCATCGGAGAAGAGTACGCTACTCCAGTTACCTAGTGTCCAAGATAGGCAATTTCTAGCGAACCTCAATCGAGCTATCCGGTGCTCACGGAGTAACTTGGGGGCCCGCGCTGGTCGTCAACTGCGTATATCAGCCGCTAAAAGCCTCCTCCTCACTTTCCATAGGCTAACTTGTGCTCCTCGTACCTCTTCAAGGTTTCTTTTAGGTTTATGTAACTGCATTTGCGGTTCCTCAACGCCTGAGTCACGAAAAAGCGGTCATCTCGTGGTTATGTGCGACGTTTTCTCCCAGAACCTTGCCTTCTCTGAACGGAACCCATCCCATGGTATCGAGTCCAGGTTCTTTGGACGGTTGAACGACTCACGTTTAACCGCTGTGAGACGTAACATTGGCTACACCCCTCTTCCAGCAGCGCTATAATTTTACTAGCTTTTATTGCTTTCTCTGCATTACAATCGACACAAAGATATCTGTTTTAAGTCACTATAAGGCAGGATTATGCAACAAACATAAATTATTCTACTAAAAGTCAGTTTAAGTTGCCTGATAAACTTTTAACCGCGAACCCGCGAAAACTAAATAAAAAGTCACAAACTGAAAAAGGGATCATTATTTTAAAAAAAAGTTTCGAATTTGAAATTAACTTTTTATCATACCCAGACCCTTTATTAAGTGTCAGTAACATAGTTTGGCTATTAAAACCACTTTAGAACTAAATAATTACCAATAATGTAGAAAAATCCAAACCGCCCGTTTTTTTTGCAAAGGAGTGTATATTAACTATTCACCTAGAGCTATTTGAACAAGTTATTGTACTCTTGACTTTGACGTTATCAATTTAGCTAATATTTCACATTGTCACGTCCTGAAAAACTGATATATATTCCAAATATATGGTGTAATAATTGACACAGGATTACTGCATTATCATATGCAGTCGTTTCTGGTAAGGTGACTGATAAGAAACGCTTTCATGATAAGCATTTAAATGAATCCTCAAAAGTATGGATTACGTTTATCTTGTCCAGATATTAATGTCAATATCCAATTATATAAGTACCAATTTTGTATTCAACGTATTTACTTATATATTTTCCCGAAAATATCACAAAACTGTAAGAGGGGTCCGCACTACGTCCGATCCGAATCCGTAAAAATACAGAGCTAGAAAACTCAGCCCAAATTCGGATATTACTTTTCGCACTCCCTCCGATCCAAATCCGTAATTCAGACATCATTTTACGAAAAACCACAGCAGAGAGATCACGTCGTTGATCATGAATCCTTTCAATTGGCGTCAACTTCTGGCAATGCTTTTGTACGTACGAAGACATTATTAGGTAACATTAACTTAATAAATTATGTAATAAATATTTTTTTTTTTTTTTATGCAACTAAGTCGGTAAACAAGCATAAGGCCCGCCTGATGGTAAGCGGTTACCGTAGCCATATGGACGCTTGCAACACACGAAGCATCGCTCACGCGTTACCGACCTTTCCACCCTCCCCTATGAGCTCTGGCGACCTTACTCACGCGCAGGAACACAACTTTACGGAACATAAAGTTATTTGGCTGCAGTATTCTGCAAGGTGGAGGTACTTCCCCAGTCGAGCTGCTCTTTGAGCGAATATTACGCTATGCTCTACCTCTCTCAATTTATTATTAATTAATGTAATTGGTAATTATTTACCGCACCCCGGCCACATAGCGCGACTGTTCATATAAATACTATGGCTACATCGGTCCGTCAATAATCTGAAATGGAGATTCACGGATTACGGAGAAATCGGATCCAATGCGTAAACTACCATACAAATAGTTCTACGGCTACTCCGGATCGTAATTTCACAGATTCGGATCGGACGTAGTGCGGAACTGCTCCAAGCCTACAGTGCAGCACGGACCTGTCAATATTGGCCTATTCTCAGAAACGGCTAATCCTATGGCGATGGGACTTTCACAGGAAGGATCAGTATTTTCTAAGGCATAGGTAAGTGAATGTGCCATCCTAATCAGATTAGCCGTTTCCGTGATTTGACCAACATTGCCGCACTGTTTACAATTGCGTTAAAAATTTAACGATAATCAACTTGCTAATGCATTTGAGAAGCTGCAGTTGATAAGTTACCCTTCTTGCCTGAGTGCCCACATCATCACTTACCAAGTCAGATGTGATCAAGCATATGCCAATTCATGGTAAAACATCATCATATCAGCCCATGGATGTCCACTGCTGAACATAGGCCTCCCCCATTGATTTCCACTTCGAACGGTTCTGGGCCGCTTGCATCCAGCGGCGCCCAGCGACTCTGACCAGGTCGTCGCTCCACCTGGTGGAAGGTCGTCCCGCTCGGCGCTTTCCAATACGTGGTCGCCACTCGACACTCGATGGTAAAACATGAACCCGAGAAAATGCCTTTTAAGAGAGGTACCTAGAACATAGCAATGTTTTGCTCAAAAAGCAGCTCGACTGGGTAAGTACCTCCAGAATACCGCAGCCAAATAACAATTTTGTGTTCCTGCGTGTGAGTATGGTTGCCAGCTACCCTGAAAAAGATGGTTGTCGACAATCGTTGACAAAAGGTTGATCGTTTACTAACGATGACGATTGTCGACAACCATCTTGTCTAGGTGCCCAGAGCTCGTTGAGGGGGGGGGGAAGGATCGGTAACGCGTTAGTGATGCCCCGGTTGCAAAAGCGTCCCTTATGATGACACCTGTGTCATCACAAGCTTCCATACGGCTACGGTAACCGCTTACCACCAGGCGGGCCACTTAGTCGTATAAAAGAAAAACCTGAAGCAGGTACTTACAATACCTATCTCATCAAAAGATTGGTTATGCTTACATAATTAGATGCTAGAGTCTAGCCATTATCTTCTGTGGCTGCATTACTCTGGGCTAGGAACATCAGTTCGAAACATAGTTTGTAGGTTGTACTCATCGAATGCCTGGCTATCATTCAATTACATTCAATGACGAAACAATAAAGTCTCCAACGTTTATTTCATCAAGGAGTGCTCGTATCGAATGACGAGTCGATGCTATAACAAGAACTAGGTGAACCTGAACACCTCCATTAATTGAGTCTCGATAACCGAGTCGTATCATGGTCGTATCATATGATAATAATTAATCTTCTCTCTTATAGTATCATATTTTCATGAAAACGATACGCCATAGCATCGTTGATGGCTGGATCGGCTAAACATCTTTAGGTATTTCGGCGTAGGGACTCCCTCGTGGAACTACGGGATAAAAGACCTCAACAAGAATCTAAATGGGGGTTTTTACCCGCAAAAATAATAATACAATTACAAACTAGACTGCGGCAGAGATGGATTAAGTTTTTAAGATATCTCGTTGGCTTTAAAAAAATCACCAAACCGCATCCACAAAATGTTGTTTTCACGGGTCAATACCATTTTTAATGTCTCAGCTAAATTAGTCTACGGTTGCGTATGAGGTTTTCCTGGTAAAAAGTATCATGTCCAACTCCTAGGTCATACACTTCTAATAATTTTCCACTAGACGGCTGTTATATAGATTACTAGCTTTATAGCCCGCGACTTCGTCCGCGTAGATTATTTCTTTTTTCTAGATATGAATCATTGTAACAATATAGAGCTTTGTTCATGGCTATTGTCCGCCACTACGTGTGATATTGACAAAAGTTCAGGTAGATTAAGAGCTCATATGCGAGGATGCCACATAAAACTGAAACAGTCCTGCCGCAAATCAACTCTAGCAAATTTCAGAGATTTCCCTGTGACTACAAACCTTAATTAGGAACTGTTATCTTTTAAATTCAAACGGAAGGTGATTTGGGATCAATGGTATACGCGGCAAGAAGACTGTTTCTCCTCTGGCAGAACCAGTAATTATTTTGACCTCAATAACATTGCGGCGGAGAGCTGTTACTCGTAGTCTAGTTCCACAGCACAATTTTGGAGGCCTTATCTCTTTTTCCCTCATGTCTGAGGATCGTGGTCAACATCGGGTTTGCTTCTAGAGCGAATGATCTGCCTCCACTGGTTTCTGTCTTCTGGTTTCTGTAAAACTTGGAGGACGATGAGTCTTTTACTTGATCGGACCATCTTGTTGGTCAACGACCACGTAGTCGTTTTCCTCCCGTGTTCCCAACTATGACCAGATTTCCAAACTTTCATCGCCTTTGCGCACCATGTGGCCGAAATACGAAAAATACGTTGGTGGCATATGGTGGACAATCGTGTTTTAATTTGGAGCTGCGATAGGATTGATGCATTGTTGCGTTTAGCGGTCCAAGGTATTTCCAACATCCGTCTTCAGCACCACATCTCGAATGGATCAATCCTTTTTCTTTCTCGGGCCAGTATAGTCCACGCTTCCACTCCATACATGAAAATGAGGAATACCAATGCTCGTATTAACCGGATTTTTGTTTTAATACCGATTCCTCTCTTTTTCCTGATGTTGTTTAGGCGAGTCATTTCAATACGCCAATACCATAAGCGGAAATAATAAATTGTAAAATTTTTACTCCGAAAATAAAGAACTTCATATACTAAATTTAATCCCCCTTTTCACTACTTAAGGGTTCAAATTCCAACAACACCGATATTCGTTGCGTTAGTTTATAACCATAAGCTTAAATAATAAAAGTGTACTTCCAAACACAACTTCATCCCCCTTTTCCTCCCTTCGGTGGTGGAATTATTAGAAACGCTGAGATAACTATATATTAATTTTCAATCGTCAGCCTAAACACAGAATTTGAAGATCCTAACTTCAAAACTGACGAACTTGCATACAAACTTTCATCCCTTATTTTATCCCCTTAGGGGTGGAATTTCCAAAAATCCTTCCTTAGTGGATGCCTACACTATATAATAATACATTTAGTGAAGTTTACTTTGAAATTGAAGGACTTGCATACCCAACTTCATCCCCCTTTTCCTCCCTTCGGTGGTGGAATTATCACAAACGCTGAGATAACTACACATTAATTTTCAATCGTCAGCCTAAACACAAAATTTGAAGATCCTAACTTCAAAACTGACGGACTTGCATACAAACTGTCATCCCCTATTTTACCATCTTAGGGGTGGAATTTCCAAAAATCCTTCCTTAGTGGATGCCTCCACTGTATAAGGTATCTTTGTGCAAAATTTCAAATCTCTAGGTCCAGCGGCTTGGGCTGTGGGCTGATATATCAACAATCAGTTTATCATTTTCTGACGAACTTGCATACAAACTTTCATCCCTTATTTTATCCCCTTAGGGGTGGAATTTCCAAAAATCCTTCCTTAGTGGATGCCTACACTATATAATAATACATTTAGTGAAGTTTACTTTGAAATTGAAGGACTTGCATACCCAACTTCATCCCCCTTTTCCTCCCTTCGGTGGTGGAATTATCACAAACGCTGAGATAACTACACATTAATTTTCAATCGTCAGCCTAAACACAAAATTTGAAGATCCTAACTTCAAAACTGACGGACTTGCATACAAACTGTCATCCCCTATTTTACCATCTTAGGGGTGGAATTTCCAAAAATCCTTCCTTAGTGGATGCCTCCACTGTATAAGGTATCTTTGTGCAAAATTTCAAATCTCTAGGTCCAGCGGCTTGGGCTGTGGGCTGATATATCAACAATCAGTTTATCATTTTATATATTAAGATTAACTATCGCCCGCGATTTCACCCACGTACCCGGAATAAAGCGCTCGTGGTGTAGCATGATTAGCCGTTCTTAATCGATCGGCAAAGTTACGCTACTACCGTCGCGGTCGGTACCTGGATGGG
Source organism: Polyploca ridens (assembly GCA_951394255.1). Lineage (NCBI taxonomy): Eukaryota > Metazoa > Arthropoda > Insecta > Lepidoptera > Drepanidae > Polyploca > Polyploca ridens. The sequence continues at coordinate 3,701,094 of OX596243.1, read as the reverse complement.
TGACCGCCTAGTGGTATTTAAAATCGAGCGTTTCCGTGCTTCGGAAGGCACGTAAAGCCGTTGGTCCCGGTTATTACTTGTGATAGTCGTTAAGCTAGTAGGTTGCCTCCTAGGCGGCTTGAAAAATTCCAACAGTGGGTTGACCACTAGCCTACCTCCACCGATCCGCTGTGGGCATGCGTGGTGGAGTATTGCCCATTCCTTTTCACCCTCATTTGTGAAAGGAGGCCTGTGCTCAGCAGTGGGACATTATAGGCTGATGATGATGATGACCCGGGATAAAAAGTATATTTGTCATGCAGATAGCCTATGTCAATGTCCTCCATACCATAGGCCATCTGCATGACAAACATCGTGATAGTTGTGCGTAGTATTTATATACTCTGAGGTGATAGGTTCACCGGTTTAGGCGTGAACACAAACAAACTCACATTCGCATTTATAATATTAGTTAGGATTCCATCACGCCTGAAAACACCTACGGACAAAAATTATCTACTAAATACTGCTAGGCCTGAATTTCCAACATGACATTTGCAATGAGATGATAAGAGGGTACAATGTACCCAAATTAGTGTGAAGTAACTTTAACCCGTCTTTAACCACATTTCCATTTAGACCTCCCTGCTAATGTGTTTGTAGATTGAGTCTAAGATAAATGTGGGATGAGCTGAATTTTATTATTTACCTTAGATCAAATCATAGGTCGCTGTCTTGTACAGAATATGTAAACTAAAATAAAAAAGTAATTAAAAAAACAATTATCGACGTTAAAATACACTAAAAAGTACACAGATTTAGAAGCGAAAGAGTATGACGTATTCAATTAAAAATATTTCGCTGACTTCAAAAAATAAAAATTTCTAAAAATACTTTAAATGCCTCAAGTTATTCCTTAGGCATCAAGAATCAATTATAACATCATTCCATCGTTATTAAAAATCTTTTTATTTTTTTTGTATAAATCTCGCCATGATTCTTTGTAAATTATCCGATAATCGGTGCCTCTTATTACTATGGAGGTGACGATAGTTCGCACTGTCAGTTACCGTTACCGTCCAGAACAGTCAGCCATTAAAAAAAACCTCATACAGGTTGTTGTTTTGGTCAGCGACGAGCGACTCAGGGTCGATAATACAACTGATACTGGTGCTAAAAAAAATATTAAAAAAATACTTTATTTTTTTATATTAATAAAAATAAATGTAATATTTTTTTGAAAATCATGTAATAAGCTAAAATATAGACGTAATACTCAACGGCAGTGCGAGGGAGTAAAGGGGTGGGGCAATGGCGGCTTGCGCCTAGCTCTAGTCTCTTCACGTGCCTAGTAACCATACTTTGCGGTAATTTTATTCGAAATTGAATAAGGTATTTCTCAACATATTTACAGTATTTAATGGAATGAAGTCCATTTTTGGGGAATATATATTTTGTACTACCGCTCCTGGGTCGCTTGTCGCCGACCAAAACAACACCTGTATTTATTTTGTAAAATATGAATCTTAATTTAATATTTAATTATCACAGACAGGCAGTTATGATAGTAATTTACAGACTACACGGGTCTGGGATGCTAAAAAGGAAGCGAATGGAATATTTTTTTCGAAACCACAGATGATCTTATGCAATTCAACAATCAAATTCCTTTTTAGCCCCGCAGGAAGTTGGCTTAGTTTAATATTTAATTATCACAGACAGGCATTTATGATACGAATTTTCAGACTCTACCGCACGGGTCTGGAGTGTTAAGAAGGAAGCTAATGAAAATTATTTTTTTCGAATTCACAGCAGATCATATGCAATTCAACAATCAAATTCTTTTTTAGCCCCACAAGAATTCGATTTTGGTTAGAGCAAGTAATTACTGACAAGGTTGCAAAAATTAATTACTATTCCTGCACTATTCTTGACTATGTTCTTGACTACGCCGACGCCTGCTATCTAGATCTCACGGTGGACCAGCTAAATAAGCTTGAGAGACTTCAAACCTTCTGTATTAGATTCATATTTGGCTTGCGCAAATATGATCACGTTTCCCATTTTCGTTCTCAACTCAAACAGGTCAAGAAGTTTTATCTGTCCCTCTAGCTATTGATTTATGTTTATTTATATTAACATATATTGTATTTATGTTTACATTATATTTATATTGTATTTTATCATAGTATGTATTCATATATATTTTATTAATATATGTATTTTGGTTTATTGCTTGGTTTAATTGTTATACTATGCTTTATTTATTATATATTTTGTCCAATAGTATTTCACTGTGGTGTTCATTATATTTTTTTTTGTGTGTGTTGTATTGAACACCCCCGTTTGTACAGTTTATTTTAACTCCTCTCCATCCAAAGGTTGCCTGGTAGAGATCACTTTTAGTGATAAGGCCGCCCATGTTCTTGTGTTTTTATTTTTTTCATGTGGTGTAACAATAAAGCGTTATCTATCTATCTATCTATACCTCTATATTATATTAGGTACAGTCTCATCACTAGGGCGTCTATTGATTAGTAATCCTCACATCAAACTACATAAGGGTCACACGTAGGCCCTTCGAATTAAAGGTCAAAACTTCGCATGTACCAGTACCTTGCTTGTTTCGTGCATTTAAACTTCCTGTAGGTACTTAGATTGTATATTACAAGTGGCTTACAAATTGTGTTGCGTGCAATGTGCCAAAGAATCATGGCGAGATCCTTAGATTGATTTGTACAAAAAAATAAAACATTTTAGAGGGTTTTGAATCACTTCCAATGTTGAGATTACATTACCAGCAACATATTAATATACTCGAAATATTTTATAAACTTCGCAAAACATAACAACAATATAACGGTTTTGGTCGAGATTCACCGGAATAGCATAGAGAATGTCGCATTTTTATCCCGGTGATCTAAAAACATTTTAAATGCCTCAAGTTATTCCTTAGGCACCAAGGATCCATAATAACGTCATTTCAACGTCTCTAAAAATCTTTATTATTTTGAACAAATCTCGCCATGATTCTTTTCAAAAGTTAAAAAATACGACAAAAGACGCAAGGTCGTGTGTTTTTTTACAATGAGCTTGAGCTTTCGGTGAAGGAAGGAGGAAAGAACTACCTATCCCGCTGTACTATGTACAGCGGGATAGGTACTTCATAGTACCCAACTGGCTGGCTACCAGTTGAAAATCTGTCACCAAGCGTCTTCTGGTATGTTTCAAACAGGTTCCTTCTAGGCTTTGTGTGCTTACCACCTTCAACCAAATCGTTACTGTTATAGTGAGATTATAGACAGATCAACATACAAAAAATAATTCGTGGTAAGATGTATTTAACATAATACTTAAGATCTTGTTTTTTTCTAACCGACTTCCTGTTTGGTCCCATTGCCATCAGATCAGGATTTCATTACTTCTTAGTTTACTTCGAAGTGGGCTTATGTTTTTTGTAAAACAATTCAATCTAACTTAATAATAATAATAATATTATAAAGAGGAAAGATTTGATTGTTTGTTTGTTTGTTTGTTTGCATTGAATAGGCTCCGAAGCTACTGAACCGATTTGAATAATTCTTTCACTGTTGGGAAGCTACACTATCCCCGGGTGACATAGGCTATATTATATTTTCAAAAAAATTAGGGATCCTTACTGAAACTCCAATAATGTAACCCAAGGTGTAAAAAAAATACCTAAAATATTCTTTACATCGCGTGCGCTGCGAAAACTATTGATGATAGAATAAAATAATGTACTACGACTTTGTAGAACACATCATTATTTACAAAAAGTGTCGCGACAGTATATGTCTAACTATTATAGTTATGCCACAATAAGTGTTCTTTTATTTTAAAAATTTAATTGATATGCCGCCGCTAGAAAAGGCTCTTTATTTGTATCTTGGTATTAATCCTTATCAAAATAAATGACTTCATATTCAAGACTGCTTCAATACCTTTATATAACTTTTTGAATTATTCAATTCGGACATTCCATTCGAAAGATATCACGAGTTTATATATGTAAGTATTAGAACACAGTGTTTGTAAAAAGAACTCCTCCGAAACGGCTTGACCGATTCTTATCAAATTTTGTGTGTATATTCAGTAGGTCTGAGAATAGGACGTAAACTATTTTTCATACCCGTAGGGTAGGGTAGAGTAGGGTAGGGTAGGGTAGGGTAGGGTGGAGGCGGCGGAACGTGACAGGGAGGACACTACCACCCTGGCTATCCGCCGCAGGAGAACCTTTCCCCCCAACATGGGCCCAAGGGTGGCGGACTCGGGGGAGTCTGCCGCCCATCAACATCGGGCCCGAGTAGTGGAGCGTGTGTTCCCGCACGCTACTCAGGAGGAGACGACGGAGACAAGAGCTCCGGTCTCTACCGTCGACGAAGAGGAAGCCTCCGATCAGGCCATCGCTGCTGGATACGCGGACGAATGCTTCGGCGCCCCCGTATATCCAGCCGGCAGCGACAGGTAGGAACGCCGTGGGGTTTTAGTCAGTAGGAGTCTGACATAACCCAGCCGCTCCCCCCGGAGTGCCCGGGTATCCTTGAGGATTTCGTAGGGTAGGGTAGGGTAGGGTAGGTTGGGGTGGGCTGGGTAGGGTAGGTTAGGGTAGGGTATGGCAGGGTAGGGCAGGGTAGGGTAGGGTAGGGTAGCACCACAGGTTAGGGTAGTATATTATAAGTTAGTTACGACGGGCATTTAATGTAGTTTTTTTTACTGTTGATAGGCCTGTGTTTGACCACAATCTCACCATGGTAAATGATGATGCGGCCGAAAATGGTAAGCACACAAAGTCTAGAAGGAGCTGGCTCTCAAGTGCAGCTGTCGGAACACACCGAAAGATGCTTGGCGACAGATTTTCAACTTGAGGGTGGTAGCCAGCCAGGCGGGTACTCCAAAGTACCCTACCACCGTGCTATGGTTTCCTCACGATGTTTTCCTTCACCGAAAGCTCAAGCTCATTGTAGGATTCGAACCCGGGACCTTCGTCTCGGTATCCGACGTCACTACCACTGAGCTATCATCGCCTTAAAAATAATGACGCCTGATAAAGTTTGCTTTTTACAGAAAATCATTATCATTTATATTTTAAAAGATTCGAAATTAGCAAGAAACAGTAGTCGCGATACCGTGACGGGGCGGACTGAGGCGGGCGCGGGCGCACAAATCTATCGACACCTCATTCCGACATTGCACCCGTGCGAAGCCGGGGCGGGTCGCTAGTTATTTTATAAATGTGTTGAAATCAGGACAACTGGCAACACTCATAACAAGCGTGTAGTTAATCGTGTAACCTTACTATTCAATGTTAACGCATTGTTTACATGTACTCACGTGTGAAAACAGACTATAGTAAACACGATCAGATCAATGACTTAAGGTAGACCAAGCATGTAAACATGTTATCCTTATTCACGCATGTTTAAGGGCTAGTTTCTTTTTATATGTTGGCCATTTTCTTTTATTACAACGTGAGGTAATGTTAGTTTGGCAAAATTGGACATCCCTAAAAACAAGGAAAGTGTCATAGATTTAAAAATAGATACTGGTAAGAAACGATGGGTCGTTGTGGTCATGTCTCATCTTGCGATAGCACTGCGTTCTGGAGGAGTTTGAGCCGGTACAAGTCCGGTATAACCTGCCCCCCAATTCTCGCGGTTTTGACATCGATGTCGATTTTTAGATATTTGGCGAAAATCATGGCGGTCTTCTGTCAAAACGTATAGAATGTTTAAGATAGGGATAAGTATATGCGACATTGATGTCGAAGGCGTGAGAATCGGGGCCCAGGTCACTCCCCCAGGCGATCGGATATCCGTTTTTTTTGTTCCGTGGGATATCCTATGCACATCCCTTAGGCACATCCTATGACGATTTCCCCACGCTAATAAAAAAAAAGGTTTTATTTGTAAAGTTAATATTTTTAAATTGCGTTCTAATTTCAAAGTTCCTTTCTTTTTATTTTAGTAATGAACTAATTACAAATATAATTATTTCGACGGCTTTTTGGCGGGAACATGCAGAGTGACGTTACGTTTTAATTTTTATTATCATAAATTCGTGTATTTTGAGTTTTATTGCATATTATCGGTGGTATTTTATCCAATAAAGATCAATCAATGTGCGTGCACCAGTGAAGTGAAATCAAATGAATGATGTGTATCGTGTCTTTTCAAGTTGTCTCAAAAAGTCCGTGAAGAGTTTTAGTACATGTCCACCACTGTAGGTAGTAAAAAATATAACTGGAAATTGGCAAAATACACAGCCGGGTGACGCCATTCAAAAAAATAATTTCGACCTTATTCTCTAACAATGTATTCCGTATTTCAAACAACAGCACAGCTGCAAGATGCATGGTGATAAGTCACGTACGAACTACACACTTTTTTCGGCGCTCTCGCAGCACGTGGCATAAGTCACGCAGTCAGTCTTCGGCCGACCAATCGCAGCCTAACTTTGAATGCAACAAACCAGTTCCATTTTTAACTACGCCTTCTTTCTCTCTAAGATCATTCATTATTTACTTTCTATTATTCGTTGAATTAGAATTATCTAGAATGTTATCTACCATATAATATCAAAAGTTGGATTATCTACGTTTACATTTTATCATTTTAGATCTTTTATAGGTCACAATTCAACTGAACTTCCATAATATCCCCGAGTTAAAACATCTAAAACTTTAAAACACAATAAATAAATTAATAATCAATTATCTATACATAGCAATAAGGTACAAATTACGATAGAGCTAACTATAAAAATAACTTCACAGTAAAGATAAACAAGGTCATCGCCCTATTACCATAACAAATCTGAAGGCACTATTAATATGTCTGTGACATATTTTCCAGTCGATTCGCAATAATAAACTACATCCTTGCAGTCAATTGATCGTATACTAAGTGATGCGTAAACAAATGTAGGGAGCAAAGTTCATGGAATAGGGATGAGTGTAGAGCAGGATTTTGTTTACATATCGATATTATGACGTGTCGATAACGCTAACTTTTTTGTATGTAAAAGAGCACGCGCCGTTTCATTGATAGACGCTGAGTCATTTCATTGTTATTCAAGTGCGTTTCATGGCAGGACTTAGACAAAAGATTTCTATTAAAAATAATAATATAAATTAAATGTTGTTCGTTGGTGAACGTATAGCTTTATAATGGCTGGACTGATTCGACATTTTTTAATAGTCTAATAAGATATTTACGGAGAGAAAAAGTTGCCCGGAAAATTGTAAAATTCGGGAAAAACTTTTTTCATGGGATTGACATAGGCTAGTGTTTATCCCTGAAGGAAGTGTTTGGTGAAACCGCGAGGGATAGCTAGTTATCAATATATATCCTTAATGAATATTACAGTTCATAGAGCTTTGTTTATTAAATTATAATAACGTTTTTTGTATGTAAATAAAGCAATAGATGTTTAGATATCCTAATTCATGCTACCTACCTACCTACCTGAGATAATATTGTGTTTAGTTTGTGTATAGTCTAGGTTATGTAAGTAAAGTAATAATTTACATAACATATTTGTAAGTGATTTAGGACTCTATTTCAAAGTTAATAAAAACGTGAATTCCATCCAAGGATTATTAGGACACAATATTGCGAGCTATGGTTGGTTCAAGGTTCTTGCAATACCTAGTGTTGGAACATATGTTTTTTTACAGGTCGAAACGCAGCACGTGTTTGATAAAAATTATCCGGTTTTAACGAGTTTCGTTACAGAAATTTGAGTAATGAATTAGTGATGTAATAATCATTTTATGTAATATATTACAGTTATAAAGGTTAATATTATAACTTTGTTGGTCTTTGTCAAGTTTTTATTTAATCTTTAATTATTTATATTGTTTTTTAGAATTCTATTGCCATTTCCTTCATTTTATTTATTTATTTACAATATAATTTTAAACCAATTTAATAAATTTAGTATAAAGTAAATTTACATAAGCCAATACGTGTTTTTTAAAGAAAATAATAGGATAATAGGAGTGGTGGCATTTATTACAACATATTATAACTGCAGTCGTATCTCGTACTCAATTAATTTATACACTAGGACTCACTAGATTATTCATTGGGGCTTCTCACATATCAAATATTGCAAACATGCATGTTATTACATCTAGAATGATAGATCACGTAGATATACAACATTATTGAATTACTCCATAATAACAGGTTGAGATTTCGAGATGGCATATTTTCGAAACCTATGTTGGGTTAGTCATGCTGAACAACTTTTAATATGGAAACAATAGACAATTCTCAAAAAAAATATTTTTTACTTTCCATGTCAACCTTGCTCGATCATAATGTATGAAAAGTACAAGTATTTTTTGAGTATTCAGTGTTGGTCCCATAATAAAAGTTGTTCGGCATGACTAACCCAACATAGGTTTCGAAAATATGCCATCTCGAAATCTCCACCCAGTATAGTAACTTCACATACGCGTTCTCTGCGAACATACATAACCTGATACCAAATGCTGTGAAATAACACCTAACTCATTTATGAAATTGTAAACATTTTATTGTATGTAACCAACTACTTTTAAAAAGAATAATATCTTATGCAATATTAATTTAAATTAAATATCAGTTCTTAAAAAATATATTGTTATTTTTAGTTTTTCGATATTTCGATAACGGACATCACTATTGTACCGGCATGATATACACGACGGGAGTACGGAGTGTGAATGCATTATCGAGCGGTTCGAGCGTACGTTAACACTGTCCTTCGATAAAAGAGACAAAAATAAACATTCAAAAAAAGAACAATAAGTGAAAATTATTTCAAATATGGTCGTGTAGTAGTGCGTTTTTATTTCGTTTATTTAGCGATTTTTGTTTTGTTTATTTGTTAATATTTTGTTCATTTGTGTGACATGAAAATGGCGAAATCAACTTTACTTCTCCGGCAAAGTTTGTAAGTATTTTTTCTTGTTTTTTGTTTTGTATGTTTTTTACAATTAAAAAAAATAGACCCTGAAAACTTAGAACAAACATTACTTTTAACGATGGTTTATTAAGCGTGATAATAATAAAATTTTGGAAATGTTTATTAAAATATAATTATTAAATATTATATTCTCAAAACCATTGCATATAGGTACATTATTTTGTTATATTGCAGATTATTTTGTTGTTGAGAAATAACTTGAGGTCTTTGACTTACTTTTTATATAACTCGAACTTTGGCGTGAGAGAAATTTTCTTTTTTTTTTTCTTCTCGATACCAATAAATTATAAAATTCTATTCTCTATTTAAATATGACTTCTAAGTTAATATTTTAAGAAACATTTCACCTTGAGTGTTTATTTACATCCAATAAACATCTTAAATTCTGATAAATCTGAACACATAAGGTATATTGATCGACTCCATCGAAATATTATATTTCGATGATCGACTCCAAGAAAAACGCAAGCTAACAAAACAAACAAAAGATAACACACCTAATTATAATACAAATGCCACAAATAATACCTAAACATCATATTTATTACATAATTTTCCTGAATGTACGAATCAAATGTATATGTAATCTTCTATTGATGTATTATAATTATTATTACAATCGGTATAACAGGTGGAGATTTTGAGATGGCATATTTTCGAAACCTATGTTGGGTTAGTCATGCTGAACTAGTTTTACTATGACACCAAAAGTGAATTCTCAAAAAAAATATTTACTTTTCATATATTATGATCGAGCAAGGTAGACCCTACTATGAAGTTTTTTTTTTTTTTGAGAATTCACCATTGATCCCATAGTAAAAGTTGTTCAGCATGACTAACCCAACATAGGTTTCGAAAATATGCCATCTCGAAATCTCCACCCAGTATGTATACGTTTTTTATTACTTTCTTGAAAAGTTATGAACGTTTATTTTTAATTTTTAATTTTTATGTAATTTATAAAGAGAGAGAATAGATTTTTTTTTGCCATTAGCGCTTTTTTTAGTGACCCAAACGTGACCCTATTACTAAGACTCCGCTGTCCATCCGTTCGTCCGTCCGTCCGTCCGTCCGTCTGTCTGTGAGTGAGCTATATTTCATGAACTTTAATAGGTAGACAGCTGAAATTTTCAGAGACTGTATTTCTATTGCCGCTATAACAAAAAATAATAAAAATTAAATATAATTCAACAACTTTTTTGGGATTTTTTTTCATAGCAAAGTTCAGTTAGTTACCTAATAGTGTACCCCTCGTGTACATAGTCGAACCCTCCGTGTGCGAGACCGACTCGCACTTGGCCGGTTTTTAAACATATATTTATATATTTTAGCAAACCGCTGTGGAAGTATATTTTGTAGTACCCGTCTGGCTGGCCACCTTCGGCCACAAAATCACTTACCATGAAATGAAACAAATGCAATTTTATTCGAATGTAAATTAATTTCATTTTGATGCCATGTCTGTTACCTACAGTGCGGCCGCCGAGAGAATGCGTTAGGTTAGGGCTAATCTCGGAAATGGCTAATCCTATTTTGATAGGACTTTCACAGAATGGTTCAAAATTTTCATAGGCATAGGCATATGAAACACCCATCTTAATCAGATCAGCCGTTTCTTAACAGGAGTAAGAAACGCATTCTCTATGCGACCGAACTTTTTAATGTTTACTTACAAATATTAAATTAAATTGTTAAGTTATATAATATTTCAAAGCCTTATATATCTACGCTATAGCTATGATAGTATGACGTATGTTTATAAACAAAATGTAAACGCTGTTTATAAATATTCATTGTATATTCATAATCACTTCTAACTTCCTTATGAAAAAAATTGCTATACACAAATCTAACACACCCGCTTCCTCCGCAAAACGCTTCCGTATGTTTCGTATTACATTGAAGATTTATTACCATCCTATCTGCCCATACGACCAATGAAACAGGCAATGTAAATACAATCACGTCATCGGCAATAACATCGCTTCATTATATTGTCCTTGAACTCAGTAAAAGGAATCAAGAACTGCGTATCAAGTTCGCAATATGCCAACCGCATACTTCTGATCATCCCATTTCAAAACACAAAAGCTTATGTCACGGTATTTGCTACACAAAATCTAATCTTGATGCAATGGGATACAATTTAGTTTCATACAAACTCGCGGATCGTTTAAAAATTTACGACTTCAACCCGTTGGGCGGATAAAAAACAAAATACGAAGCTGAGTTGACTTGTAAATAATAGTTATGATAAAAACTCTTGTATACATATACATAAAGTATATTATGCCGATTAGACACGTGTATCATGCCCAGACACTATTAGTTAGTCATGATTTGAGTTTATACTACTTCAAAATTGAACTAAGTTCAAAGTTTCTGAATCAGATATTGTATTGAATTTCAATGAAAAATGTTGTTGGATTTAGAATTTTTTTATCTCAAATATTTCTTTCTTTTATTTCTCAAAAGTTCTGATTTACTAAAAAATGCAGCTGAGTACAAAATATTTATTTCCTTAACAAAAACAAAACAAGGACAGCCCTTGACTGCAATGACTGCATTTCATCCAATTGCATTTATTTTTGGAATGTAAGTCAAATTGTTTTGATGTGGATGCATTCAGGTCAACTTTATTTAGAGCTGAGTAAGACACAAATTAACCTAATTCGTCGGATCCTGATTTATTTAAAGCTTGGAAGACAAGTCTTAGGACTCTAGATATTTTTTTTATGTTACATTGAAACACGTTCCTTAGAACGACTAAAATAAATCTACTTGTTTTTGTAAAAAAAGGATAAAAATTATTAGATAGCTCACAAAACAACAGTTAACAAAAAACAATAAATACTTAAATACAATAGCTGTTCTTATCGCTAAGAAGCGATCTTCCAGGCAACATCAACACATAGATAGGTTTGGGAAATAACACAATCACGAGGATCATCTATAAGCGGAAGAGTTTTTTGAACAACAAATCTCCTGAACTAGCTGTCGGATTCGAAAATATATTTCACTTATAGGAAGCTACATTATCCCCGAGTATATGCTTTACTTTATATTCCGGGAACGCAGGCGAAACCACGGGAGCACTACTAGTTAGTACACAAAATAAATGAGTCAAAGTTTCTTATCTGAATTACTTACATCCAAGGCGCATAACTCAAACTCGTCGTATAAAAAAATTAAAAAACTGTTTCATTGCAATTAATTTAATTACAGTATAAATTATTTAATACACTCATTAAATGAAGTAGCATGTAGTCATTTTTGTTTTTATTTACTGGGATAATGAGAATTCTGCCTGAGAAGACTTCGGCTATAATTAAGCTTCGGATATATTAAACAACTTTATGATTCGCGAATTAGATTGCTCGGTAAGAATGTTGATTTATTCCTAGCGTAGTTGTTAAGCTAATTGGATTTCAGGATTAAAATCTCAACTAAGAGATAAGTTATAAGATATTTCTTGTAATATATGATAACTTGCTCAAGTATCTATGTATTTATCAACTAAATATACTATCAAATTATCAATAATCGATGTATAAAGAACTCCTTCGTAAGACCTGAAAAGAACTCACTGAATGAATTGTCAGAATGCTTTGGATAATCAAATCTGTGCAAAAGACATTAATAAGTATAAAAGTTTTTCAGTTGGTTGCCAAATACAATATTTTCAATTTTACGTCTGTGCCATTTTGTTTTTTAACTTTATTTATCCACAATCGAGTTAATATTTTTAATATCCTGGGATATGTTGGACATACTGCCATCTAATAGCTTGCACTATAGTGAAGACATGACTTATTTTTTGATATTTACCATCAGGTGTACTTGTTTGCTACCTTAGTAAATATAAAAAACTACGTGTAATTATATGTATAGAAATATTTATACCTTGACTCGACACACATAGTTCATGTACACAAATATAAAAAATAAATAATCGAAAGAAATTCAAAAATAACCACATTCAATTCATAATTATGACGTAAAACAGTAGAGACGGAATCTCTTAATGAGAATAGAAACTTTTGATGATTTTTATTAATCAAATCGATGTTGAATCAATTGAGTCATTCAACGATGAACTGATATGCAGATGATTGACTATCAAGGTTTGATATAATCACCCATTTTTCCTTGTTACGATGATGTCAGTTAATAATTATTTATTATGTAATAACATGTTTTTAAAGGCTTATGTCTACTTCACTTCCGTTAGTTTTGCAAAACCGTTGAAGAGGTAATACATGTTGAAGGCTACCATTTTTGTGACCAGCCGTTGGCACCACTAGCGAATAAGGTCCTATCGTTGTTACTGAAAAAGTTTTTAGTAGAGCGGCAGAGCCAATAACCAAATAAATAAAATATTGATTATGCCTCAGTGTTGAGCAGTCCCGTTTAGTTCCGAAAAAAGGCGGACATACGTATCTGAAAGACAAAACTCGACTTTAAAGTAGTTGGTAGCGATTCGCAGGTATGTCAGCCATAATTAACTGATCAGGAATGACACAATCTTACAACAACCATGAAATTTGACGTTTCTAGAGACCTCAATCTACACTAGCGCATCTCGCGGCGAATACAAGCGCTGCTAACTGTTTAGTTAATAATATATAAAAGCTTTTGTTTTGTTCATCTATTTATTTGCTAAGTCTATGAAACATATGTTAATACATTGAAATTAATTATTCATAAGAGTTAAGGAGTTTTCTTCCGCGGACGCTTGGACTGTGGAATGAGCTCCCCGCCGTGGTTTTCCCAATGGAGTAAAGCATGGGGTTCTTCAAAAAGGGTGTGAAGAGATTGCTGCAGGGTCGGCAACGCGCTAGTGATACCCCTGGTGTTGCAAGCGTCCATAGGCTACGGTAACCGCCTAACATCAAGCGGGCCGTACGCTTGTTTGCCACTAAGTGGTATAAAAAAAAAAAAAGACAAGCAATCGTAAACAAATATTGTATTAACATTATTATTTGCGTATTGTTTACCAAATACGACACCAGAATATTTGATATGGCAAGAACCTATTTTACAATTATTATCAAATATTGAACTCTACTGTTATATTTAAGAGCCTCAATTTAAAATAAGCATTTTCTTTTCGATTTGAATTTATTAAAATCACTGCATCACAAAGGTTGTACAAATTAATAGTACATACTTGAAAAGAGATTGAAAAATGAAAGTATTACAGCTTTTGTTCAAGCACGTACTCAAAACGTTGCGAGCTTTGTAAATATGTAACATCAGACTAAGCTTTATTTAGTAATATAATAAGACTGGCTATCCACTAGTGATGTGTAACGATGTGTAGTGAGGGATGAAATCGATCAATAGGATCGCTTCATTTTCATCAATGATGAACTATGAAGTATAGCACACCATTTCATAGCGAAACTTCGCTCTTTCACGTTGTTTCGTATACCCTCTAGGGATGGCATAAATCACAAGTAGCAGGTGACAAATCTTATGATTCTGTTTGTCATACGTCACACCTGCTGCCGTCCATGACATAGCCTGTTACAAATCATAGGTATTATTTATCAGGTATCATTATTAATATTAGGTACTTATCACACATCCATCATTATCGTAGTAGATATAAATATTTCATTGATTGATCTACTATATAAATAAATCCTAATATTGGTATTTTGGTAAAATTTTAAACATATATGTCTTAAAAGGAATAAAGAAAACTAAGAAGAAGAACGTATAATTTAACTCGACACTAGCAAAAATAGGTCCTAATAAAAATACTTTGGTTGCAAATGGCAGCCCAATAAAAAGAATAATGAAGAGGACTTTTTGGCGGGAACTTGCAGAGTGAAGTTGCGTTTTCATTTTTATTTTCATAAATTCGTGTATTTTGAGTTTTAATGCATATTGTCGGTGATATTTTATCCAATAAAGAAGTAAAATGAAATGAATTATGTGTATCGTGACTTTACAAGTTGTCTCAAAAAGCCCGTGTAAAGTTCTAGTACAATGACCACCATTTTCTTAAAATACTAAAATATGACTGAACGGTGACTGATAATGCGGATTATGTGAAAGTTAATGTGCGGACTATTATGAAAGTGATATTATAAATAAAATGTATGCGACTGAAGGACTTTGTATCCATGGTCATGAACAAATTAACAAAAAAAAATAATGAAGTAATCTTTGAGCTTGATTAGCTTTTAAGAGTATTTTAAAATAAACCTTAAATCAAGAGGCATAAAGTGCTAACTTCTGTAGGATGATATGTAGCAGGATCGAAAAATCACTGTTTGTGATCACGAAATTATAAATAATTTGACATTTCACTTCTCTCTCATCATTCAGCATTCTCGAAGTGCGTGTGATACCTTTAATTATTTAATTGTGACATGATTTTGTTTACCAATGAAAAATGCCAATGCTTGGTACATTCGTTTCATTCGTTTTTGTAATTTTATGTGAATAAAAATAGATTCGTTTTTAAAGTGTTCGTAGGTATGTGTTAAATAGTGTTTTAAAAAATAAAGTATATGTTTCTTTATTCCTTTAAAAGACGTTTAAAAGGTTGGTTGAATTGGTTGGGAAATGATAGCAAGCGGTGCATATTGAAAAATCATTGGAAATCGTATATCACTAGTGAAATCACTGTGATAAAAAATAATAATATCATCAAATGAGAATTCCTTTAAAGTAGCAATCATTTCCATGCCTAATACCCTCGCACATCCTTAGTAAATAATCACCATAAACTTCATTTATCAGATTTCGAATCCGTGGGTACAAAGAATAACATGAAATAGTTGGAGGTACAGTTTTAAATATTTATATACAACTAAGCAAACAAGCTTACGGCCCACCTGATGACAAGCGATCTCCGTAGTCTATTGCCTACTCGCGCGATGCCGACCCTGAACCCTGATGTTGTGACCACATGACATAAAACTTTCATTAAAAAAAACTTTTTCCCCCAGATTCCACCAACCATCCCGACGGCACATCGCAGGGTCATCATCAAAGCGGACCTCAACATCACCGCAGCGGAGGAGCGCTCTGCCATCACCGGCTGTGTCGGCAGTTGCTGTCAAACCCTTCAGTGACATCCCTGGACCGATCGCTCTGCCTATGCTGAGACATTCAGCTCATGTGCTGCCGCGGATTGGTAAGAAAAGAAAAAATAATAGATATTCTTTACATACGGCTATCTAATCCCAAACTAAGAAGAGCTTCTGCTATGGAAACCAGATAACTGATTACTCATAGACCTACTACATTATTTTGTTAATACATCCTTAATGTAGACACCAAGACCTAGGATATAAAGACATGTTCATGAACACAAATGTATTTCTGGGCGGGAATCGAGCCCACGACCAGCAGCATAATAGGTAGGGACTAGGAGTCTTACAGACAACGCTGCCTGAGAAATAATAATAATTAATTTAATCAGTAGCGTGTAGGTAAGGCTTAATTTACATTGCCGCGGAAGGGAATGGAAGCGAATTTCCCTCGCGCATTCTCGAGAATTCCTCGCTTTTGGCTCGTATGTTCCACAATTGACATAAAGTTAATTATGCTATGTACAATTTCGTTGCAAAAATTCGCTTCCATTCCCTTCCGCGGCAATGTCAATTGAGCCTTAGTCTGTGGCACCACACACGTGGGAAATTACTTGTTGCATTCAATTAAAAGACAATTGAAACGGTATCTACAATCTAAGGAATTATCTTACCTTGTGTTGTTTTTCTTACTCAAACACACAACTAACTGGTATTTTCCCAGTATCTTATTACAGTTTATTACGTAACTCCTGCTGTCCTTCCCGCTATAAAGTTCCAGTTAAAATTATTACCTCGTCGCGAACAGGAGCTGCCCACTCGTTAAAGAGAAACATGGAGAGAGGTGTCTCGTTGGCATATTTATTTTTAGTACAGATATTGTCGCTAAGCCTCTATAAGGTTCTGAGAAAGTGCAAGCTTTGCTTTCAAACGTAATTGTAGGTAGTATGGTTTATATTTCGCTGTATCAAATTAATCTCATTAATTCCATGGAAGCGTAATGATATTTTTTTTTTAAATTAGCTGTGTCAACGTACACACAGTGAACATTTAGATGCAGTTATTGATCGCTACCACAGATAACTCTGTGGTCGCTACTGTTATTATTATCAGTCCAATCGTGATGAAAGGTACGCAGGTATGTTATAGCATGAGGAGGGACAGGCCCTTTATTAAGGTTACGCGGTTGAAACCGCGGGCTGTTGCCAATACTAACCTAAACTCTGCTAAATATCTATGTTTTTATAGAGAAAACCATTCGACGTCAATCTTACACCATATTTATGATAGTAAGCCGTTTAATTACGATTGCAGACCTAAATACCTTCATAAACGTTCCATGTGCAACAGAAAAGCAAATCCTAAGAGCCTAAGGCAGGTATAAGTTGTGTAATAATCTGGTAGATCTAAATATAGCCTGACGTAGGATACTGGTATCTTGGAGCTACAGGCACAGGCAAGCTGCCATTAAAGGCAAAGTCTGGCGAAGTTGTTGCGAATAAAAATAAACAACGAAAATATCGACCAGCACATTGGTGCAGTTAAAATGTGACTCATACTTAGGGCTGTAAATTTTTTCATCTTTTTTTAATTCTTCGCATACGGCCATCTGATCCCAAACCAGTGGCGTGCATTCCATATAGGCAATTAAGCAATGCTTACCTCATAAGATTCAATAAAATGATATATCGATTCAATTAAACTACATAATCATTATAAAAAATCTAACCTAACATTCAATACAAAATTTCAAACTTAGCCGCGCAGGCACTCGCGAGTTCGTGTAACAATTTCACGCACACTAAAACGATTTCGGCATATGTATACACGCACACACACTTCTTTAGGATAATACGACGAAATCATAAATCACGTTTTTGCTATGCGTAGCACACTGACATTTGACATTCGCGATTTAAGGACCAAAAGTAACCATACCTACTCTGTTGTGACACGAGTAACCCAGCCAAATTAAAAAGACTACAGTTTACCAACGTTAGAGCAACTCAAATAAAACTTCGCAATTTATTTGTATTGTTTTGTTTATGGTTTGGCTGGCATTGCATAGGGTTACCGTACTTTGACAAAATTTATCATCGATAGATTCAAATCGAAGTGACTGATATTGATTTAAAATAAAATATAATAGGTTGATCCTTAGAAATTCAATATTTATATTATATTATGACATAAAATATATTTTTTAATTAATTAGAAGCAAAAATATTTTAAAAAATGCACTGTTTAATAGGTCACTAATAATAATTAAACGAATATCGTTATTCGATTAAACTTACACTGTCGAGATTTTTAGTAAAATAACGATTTAGACGCTCCCATGTATTTCGGCATTGATGAGAAAGAAAGAGAGTAACTTGTGCTAATTTACTCAAAAAAACTTTAATATTTAACATAATACAGCAAAAAATATCGATTCGAAATGGAACAGATGGTCTCGTTAAAATCGATTTTCGATCTTTTAATTTCGTGGCGATCTTAAGATTGATCCGTATTTCCCAAGTCGATTTAAAAGATCGAATATTGATTAAAAAATCGATCGATTTAACCGAGGCTGGAAACCCTAATTTGGCTTTTTCTTATATTTGTTCATGACCATGGACACAAAGTCCTTCAGTCGCATACTTTTTATTTATAATATCAATTTCATATAGTCCGCACATTAACTTTTACATAGTCCGCATTATCAGTCACCGTCCAGTCGTGTTTTAGTAAAATTGTGGTCACTGTACTAAAACTTTTCACGGACTTTTTGAGACAACTTGTAAAGTCACGATACACATAATTCATTTCATTTCATTTCACTTCACTAGTGCACATGGATTTATCCTTATTGGATAAAATACCACCGATAATATGCAATAATACAGGAATTTATGAAGATAAAAATGAAATCGCAACGTCCCTCTGGAAGTTCCCGCCAAAAAGTCCCCCTATATAGTTTGGCCTATAAGGTTAATTTTCATATGATTCAAACTACTGTCGCAGAGATCAAGGCTATCTTTTATAAACCATAGGTGCCGCACTTCGAATCTATTATTCTGTTATCCTTGTATTTTGTTTTCTAATACGAAAAGTGTGGAATAATACGGGATACGCTGACTTAAATAATTTTACAAATCTTGCCAAAAAACATGATAAATCTGAGAGTACGATTAATTTGCTCCATCTGCCTAATACTTGATTGCCTACCTCCTCCAAAAACCAATGCACGCCACTGTCCCAAACTAAACAGAACTTGTACTATGGAAACCAGATAATTAATATCCTGGGTAATGTCAAATTTTCTTTTGTAATTTTTATTTGGCCATATATTTATATAAATACATAGGTAATAGGTATAGATAATTACACCCAAAGTAGAGCAGTTCGTGATCTGGGTGAGAATCGAACCTACGAACTCTGGCGTGATGGGCAGGGTCATCTAACCATGCCAACATGCCCGTCCGAATTTGTTTCTAATCCATTCTTAAAGTATGTAATTCAGATACATACTTTAAGAATACATACTTTGCGGAATTCATTCGATAGTTTTATTTCAATTCAGGAAACAGTATCTAAACCATCTCTAGACAACCCTATTCATCTCCATTCCAGTTGCAAATATCATATCCGCTTATATTTTACGAGTAACAATCGTAGTAAAATATGAGTTCATATTTTACACAAAAACAGTGGTCCGTTTCCTGAATAAAGTCCAGAGTCAAAAAACATGAAGTAGCTATTGTTTTAAACTTTGTATTAAAAATCTTTGTCTCTCCGATTTGGGAGCGAAGTTTAATATTATGATAACTTTGCTTTGAGAGTCGCTCTATTATAAGTTAGCCTCCTTACTACACTTTATCTTTCGATATGCTTAAATCTAGAGTAGGAAAAACTAGTAATTGAATCGATATCTAGGGTCAGAAGGAAGATGATAATAACTAAATATCCTGGGGCATTCTTCACCAACTAATCATGTTTAAATCGAAAATAAACTCGATAAAACTTTTCGCACAATATCCATCCAATCAGACTTGCAAACATTAATTGGATAGACGAGTTTCTATAAAAACAAGAGTAGCATCAAAGTTTTTATATCATCAAGTTTTTTAACTGGACAAGAACTAAGTCTGTATAATTAGTAAGTGCAAATAACTTTCACGCTGACGCTGCCTGCACAAATAACATTCAAGCGCAAATATTTATAATGCAACGGTATTTACAAACATATTTCTTTTTAATTTAGCTCCCTCGAATATTCGTGTGGTTTTACCAGCAAAGCGTTAATGAAAAATAAATATGAATTAGCATGATTAGATTAGAAAACTTTACTTAGGAGAAACATGGATAATTTTGGAAAGGGCCTTTTAGTGCTTTTCAGAAACAAGCTTAGAACACGCGGGCCCTAAAATGGATTAGAAATGTATATTACACGCCACATAAACCAACTTATATACTCTGATTTGCCATAACCCATCTTTATATTTAAAAGGATATATAATTATATACCTAATATTAGCTGCCCGGCGCGATTTCGTTCGCGTGATGCTACCAGGGGCCCAATTCTCACCCAATCGAAACTGATCGCTCGATCGAAAAAAGCACGAATTCTAACTTTTACGAACGTTACGTTATTCTGGCAATTTCAAGGCCGGCATATTTAGAAGGGAAACCAGTCAGCTAGAGCGTTGATTGGTCGGGAACGTTCGAATTGACTCCGCCCCTCGAAATTTTACAGTCGAATAGGACTCGAACCATAAGTTCGATTCGAAGGCTAGTTCGAGGGAAGTGAGAATTGGGCCCCAGGGAGCCAATTGTCACGCAATCGAAGTTGATTCCTCGATCGAAAAAAATACGAATTCGAACTTTTATCGATTGTAAATCACGTTACGTTATTCTGGCAATTTCGAGGCCGACATATTTAGAAGGAAAACCAGTCGACTCGAGCTGTGATTGGTTGAGACCGTTCGAATTGACTCCGCCTCTCGAAATTTTACAGTCGAATAGGACTCGAACCGTAAGTTCGATTCGAAGGTTATTTCGAAGGACGCGAGAATTGGGTCCCAGATCCAGGGCGTCACCCAAACGCATACAAAAAAAAACAACTGTAACTTGTGTTTGTCACTGAACTCCTCCTAAACGGCTGAACCGATTTGAATGTTTTTTTTTTGTATGCGTTTGGGTGGCACCCTAGATGGTTAAGATTCACAAATCAGTCCGGCAGATGGCGCTGCAGTCGGTATCTAGGTTATATTATCAATTCAGTGACATACACACGGCAGTACACACACAGGCAGGCACACGGTAGAATTTTATATATAAAAGATATAAACCTTTTCATGTTACCTAAGTCCTTAAAGAGTGAAGATGATGTACTCCTCATATGAATTGATTACCTAAAACATTATATCTTCTCTTACAGGTAGTTTCCATCACACAGTTGGGTTAGGTCTTCTGGAAGGTTTACGCGAGAAATATGGTGACCTGGTGCGTCTGGCTAAGGGATCCAGGACAAGGCCTGTCCTCTATGTATTTGATCCGGAAATGATGCGAGAGGTAAGTCAATAAGATTATTAACAATAGCTCGTATGTATCTTGACTGTACGGGTACGGCTTCTGCCCCGCCCACAGATCTACGCGAATAATTTTTTTCCAATAATTTGTTGAGCTGGATTCAGTCAAGCATGACAAAGCGTTGGTTGCCTATTATCCTATATAATGCGGTTTAAACCCACGATTTAAATACAAATAAACCGGCCAAGTGCGAGTCGGACTCGCACACGGAGGGTTCCGTGTAATATTAACTAACTCTGCTATGAAAAAAAACGCCAAAAATATTGAATGAAAGGTAAATTGCAATTTACGATTTATGACGTATTAAAAAAAACTACTTACTAGATCTCGTTCAAACCAATTTTCGTTGGATGTTTGCATGGTAATGTACATCATATATTTTTTTTTAGTTTTATCATTCTCTTATTTTAGAAGTTACAGGGGGGGGGACACACTAATTACCTCTTTGGAAGTATCTCTCGCGCAAACTATTCAGTTTAGAAAAAAATTATATTAGGAACCTCAATATCATACACTCCACATCACCTGTGCAATACTCTGGTGAAATTATACCGCGCTTTGTCCCTTCCGCTGCCCACACAGAAACTTCTCTCAACCACCTCTTCAACTCACTTTTAAAATGGCCAAAAAAAGAAGGAACAAACGTTTATCAGCGGCAACCCCGTCCACATTTTCTGTTGACTTCAGCAACATCAGGGGACTTCACTCCAACATCAATGCAGTCCACCATCACCTTGAGACTGCACAGCCGACCCTGTTATTCCTTACAGAGACGCAAATATCCTGCCCTGATGATACATCGTATCTACACTACCCCGGTTACAAGTTGGAGCACAACTTTGTGCGCCGTGCCGGGGTATGTATGTACGTCAGGGAGGATATTTGCTGTCGACGTCTTCATGGCCTTGAAGACCGGGACCTGTCAGTTTTGTGGGCGCGCGTAGACCACGGCGGTCACACCCGAATTTACGCGTGCCTTTACAGGTCCCACAGCGGTGACGTGGACACGATTCGGTTATTTGAGCACCTGCAATTGACGACTGGCATAGTACTCGAGCAGTATCCTTCTGCGGAGTTGGTGGTTCTAGGAGACTTTAACGCTCACCACGTTGAGTGGCTTGGTTCCCGGATCACCGACTTCGCGGGGAAGACTGCTCACGACTTTGCCCTGGCCTATGGCTTCTCGCAACTGGTTCTTTCTCCTACGAGAATCCCAGATATTGAGAGCCATACAAGCTCCTTACTGGACCTTCTGCTGACTACGCGACCGGACAGCTATGTAGTGACAGTGGATGCGCCACTCGGCTCATCGGACCACTGTCTCGTCCGGTCGCAGGTGCCTTGTGCGCGGCCCGTTTCGCTTCGGTCACCCGGGCGTCGTCGCGTGTGGCACTATAAGTCAGCAGACTGGGATGGATTGCGTGAATTCTACGCATCGTACCCGTGGAGGCAGCTTTGCTTCGCATCAGATAATCCTGACACCTGTGCAGCTGCCGTCGCTGAGGCGATACTGGCGGGAATGGAATGTTATATCCCAAACCCGCTAGTGGCTGCAGGGATGAAGAAACGACCGTGGTTTAATCGGCCCTGCAAAGATGCTAGACAAAATAAGCAGACTTTGTATGAGGCTTGGACCACGGCCCGAACTAATCAGGATACTAACATCTCAGATGCGAAACGCAAATTTAACGCTGCCTCGAGATCCAGTAAGCGAATGATTGCCAGGGCTAAGTTCGATTTCGTCGGCAGGTTTGGTGAGAGGCTGACTAGCCTTCCCTCTGGAAGTCGTGCTTTTTGGTCTCTTGCCAAAGCTGCTGAGGGGAACTTTTGCCAGTCGACCTTGCCACCACTACGTAAGCCGGACGGAAACTTGGCCCATAGTGCTAAGGAGAAAGCTGATGTTTTAGGCTCTCTCTTTGCCTCGAACTCGACTTTGGATGATGGGGGCGCCACACCGCCTACCATCCCGCAGTGTGCCAGCTCCATGCCGGAGATAAGCATAACCCAACGTGAGGTCCGACGGGAATTACTTTCTCTGGACATCCATAAGTCGAGTGGGCCAGACGGCATACCGGCAGTGGTGCTGAAGCAGTGTGCTCCTGAATTGTGTCCAGTATTAACGCGTCTTTTCGCACTTTCCTACACCAAACAGGAAGTACCGTCTTCGTGGAAGACTGCCCACGTGCACCCAGTGCCCAAAAAGGGCGACAGATCAGACCCGACGAATTACAGGCCTATCGCTATCACCTCCCTTCTCTCCAAAGTCATGGAGCGTGTGATCAACACGCAGCTTTTGAGATACCTGGAGGATCACGAGTTGTTGAGCGACCGACAATATGGCTTCCGCCATAGTCGCTCAGCTGGTGACCTCCTTGTGTATCTCACGCACCGTTGGTCACTCGCCATCGAGAGTCAAGGTGAGGCTTTGGCAGTGAGCCTAGATGTGGCGAAGGCGTTCGATCGGGTCTGGCACTGGGGTCTTCTCACGAAGCTACCAGCATACGGGCTTTCCGAGGGATTATGCAAATGGGTCGCCAGCTTTTTGTCCAGCAGATGCATTAGAGCCGTCGTCGATGGTAGCTGCTCCGATAGCATGGACATAAATGCCGGCGTCCCGCAAGGTTCTGTGCTGTCCCCTACACTGTTCCTTCTGCATATCAATGATATGCTGTCTATTGACGGCATTCATTGCTATGCGGACGACAGTACAGGGGACGCTAAATACACGGGCCGTGCAAATATCCCTCGTTCCGAGGTGGAGGAAAGCCGCGAACGGCTGGTGTCTGAAATCGAGAGTACACTAACTAGTGTCTCCGATTGGGGTCGACTAAACCTAGTCCATTTCAACCCCACCAAGACTCAAGCCTGCGCGTTCACCGCTAAGAAAACCCCATGGTCTGTGGCTCCAAAATTCCAGAACACTTCCTTGAACATCAGTCAAAGCATCGGGATTCTTGGCGTTGACATCTCCAGCGACGTTATGTTCCGAAGTCATTTGGAGGAAAAGGTTAAGCTGGCATCCAAAAAGCTTGGTGTGCTCAACAGAGCGAGGCAGTACTTCACATCGGGGCAAAGGCTGCAACTTTATAAGTCGCAGGTCCGGCCTCATATGGAGTACTGCTGTCATCTATGGGCGGGAGCTCCTGAGTACCAGCTTGGGCCTTTAGACTCGGTTCAGCGACGTGCCATCAGAATTGTTGACGATCCCGAGCTCACAAGCGGTTTAGAGCCACTCAGTCTGAGGAGAGACTTTGCCTCGTTATGTGTGTTCTACCGCTTGTACAACGGAGAGTGTTCTAAGGAATTATTCGACATGATGCCCACGGCTACCTTTCACCATCGCAACTCTCGCCATCGACAGGGAGTCCATCCACACACATTGAAACCAGAATTGTTTCGAACTGTGCGGGCTAAAAGGAGTTTTCTTCCGCGGACGCTCGGACTGTGGAATGAGCTCCCTGCCGTGGTTTTCCCAATGGAGTACAGCATGGGGTTCTTCAAAAAGGGTGTGAAGAGGTTTCTTCAAGGTCGGCAACGCGCGAGTGATACCCCTGGTGTTGCAAGCGTCCATAGGCTACGGTAACTGCTTACCATCAGGCAGGCCGTATGCTTGTTTGCCACCTAAGTGGTATAAAAAAAAAAAAAAAAAAAAAACATTTTTGAAGACATATCCATAGATACCACACACGTATGGATTTGATGAAAAAAAATTTTTGCGTTTCAGTTCTAAGTATGGGGAACCCCCAAAAATTATTGTTTTTTTTCTATTTTTGTGTGAAAATCTTAATGCGGTTCACAGTATACATCTACTTACCAAGTTTCAACTGTATATTTCTTATAGATTCGGAAAAAATTGGCTGTGACATACGGACGGATAGACAGACAGACAGACAGACATGACGAATCTATAAGGGTTCCGTTTTTTGCCATTTGGCTAAGGAACCCTAAAAACTTACACAGTCACATTAATTTGAAGTTGCACCTTCATAAAAAGAAGATTCTATTTTCGACGCGGTTTTTTTTTTATTATCATTTTATTTTATTTATGTTCACAACGGTTTATGGGATTTGGGTGGGTTAAACTGGTAGGTATCATATCACGGTTGATTCCGAGGTGCTCCCATATAATTTTAATCATAATCATGTGATGATGATGATGAGGATATTGAAGATATGATGGAATTCCTCAACAAAAAAGAGCACAAACATCGCGATTGAAGCCTTTTATTCAATACTAGCGACCCGCCAAGGCTTCGCACGGGTGCAATGTCGTAATGAGGTGTCGATAGATTTGCGCGCCCGCGCCCGCCTCGGTCCGCCCGGTCACGGTATCACGAATACTGTTTCTTGCTCATTTCGAATCTTTTATAATTTATTAGATAATGATTGTCGACGATTTATCAATGATATATGCAGATCGGTCAGTCAAATCTTGAGCGAAATCAATTATACATTTGAAATATTTACACGTCGTGCTCTTTTGCTGACTTCAAAACAGTGTCAGATTAGAGTTATTTCATACTATTTAGTGTACTTTGAAGGCGGTTTATTTTTTGTTAAATAAATCATTTATAGGTATTATCCATACACGTGTAGCGAACAACTACATAACGAAGTTCACACGCCGCTAGATAGATGGCGTGCCGACACATTATCCTGCATCGTGCATACATCGCGCATACAAGCCCACTACATCCTGCATCGCGCTTGCAAAGAATTCTCGGCGATCTGCATATATACAACTGTCCAACATGTACAGTTGGACCGCGGTCCCCAGGCACGATGACCCAGCCTGGCGGAAGATCTTCCCTTTTAAATGGAGGTGTCATCCACCTTGCATCTCCATATTGGTGACCCCGACGTGATGGAATGGGAATAATTTCCAACCCTTCCAATCACTGAACATGCAGTAGCATCCTTCTGAGCAGCTTCCAAGCTCATCACTCCCCACCGGCAAGCAGTCACACAGCAAGCCAGCTTCGCCTTAATCAGTTCCAACGCAGCCGATTCACCGTGCTTCCTGGTCCTGCAAGGCTCATCACAGCGACAGCACTCATCGCCCGCACAGTCCACCGCAGCACACGTCCGGATCTCTTCGGCTGGCTCACCCTCTCCGGCGTGGCAGTCTCTGCACCACGTGGACTCCCATGGCTCAACCCGTCGCAGCAATCCCGCTCAGTCTCGACTCACCGCAGACTTCCGAGCAGCACTGGCACTTGCAAGCTTAACGCAATGACGCAACTATAGATCGACCTCTGGTCTAGGAAGGGAGTGATGTAGCGAACAACTACATAACGAAGTTCACACGCCGCTAGATAGATGGCGTGCCGACACATTATCCTGCATCGTGCATACATCGCGCATACAAGCCCACTACATCCTGCATCGCGCTTGCAAAGAATTCTCGGCGATCTGCATATATACAACTGTCCAACATGTACAGTTGGACCGCGGTCCCCAGGCACGATGACCCAGCCTGGCGGAAGATCTTCCCTTTTAAATGGAGGTGTCATCCACCTTGCATCTCCATACACGTAATCTAACATCTATCGGCATGTTCCACCAGTTGTATTTAAGAGCCTATAGGCTTCGTAAAAGGTCTAAAGTTCAGAGTCGGCGATGACCACTTACCATTAGGAGGATCGCATTCCTGCTTTTATCAGCTTTATAATAGAAAACTCCAAAAAACACCAGTGATACATACATAAAATACGCTGGTGCCACTACCTTTTGGTACCCTACCCACAGCATAAATATTGCACTTCTGCCTAAATAAGCATCACAGAATATAAATTAAGTTTTTGCCAAACCATTTTAAGTATTCGCTCATTAATTTATTCATTTATTCTGGTATACATTGCTTATATTGCCAAAGTGTATTCACGTGATATCAATGTCGCAGTAGGATTGCGTAACCCGTTGTTCCGCAAAAAAAACTCGTATTTTTTGAGAAAACTTGTTATTTGGCGAAAAAACTATGTCGCCTATAGTTCTAATTTATATAATCTGTATCTCAAATATTTTTAAATTATTTCTAAAATTCTCTTAGCCGAATCACTTAACGAAAATCGAAACTCAGGTCATGTCGCAAGAATAGAATGTGTTAATTAATAATTAACTTTTTAACAAAAAAATAAACCGCCTTCAAAGTACACTAAAAAGTATAAAATAACTCTTATCTGACACTGTTTTGAAGTGAGCGAAATCGCATGACGTGTTCTATAGAAAATATTTCGCTGACTTCAAAACAGTGTCAGATAAGAGTTATTTTATACTTTTTAGTGTACTTTGAAGGCGGTTTATTTTTTTGTTAAAAAGTTAATTATTTTTGAATTTTTAGTTTCATTATATACTGAATACATCTGCGTAACCCTTTCGAGTGTACAGGCCTGATGTTTTGTTCTGTGATTGCGTAAACAATGCATATTTATGCGATAGCAGCAATCGCGGCTGATTTACTGTAATTTTTTTAAGTGTTCCGTTGTCTATCTCCGAAACTCATCATCAGATCTATATGAAATTTATATGGGACCATTTCGGAATATACCCCTTTCGAACAAAAAAAGAATTTTGCAAATCCGTCTATATATGACGGAGTTATGCCCGAACATACATAAAAAAAAAAAAAAAAAATATAAACATCCGAATTGAGAACCTCCTCCTTTTCTTGAAATTTGATATTGATTGGGTTATGTGGTTTTATTACGGAGTTCCTATGGCCACCTTCCAGCTCCATCATCAGATCAGCTCCACGTCATCATAACATTGCATTGTCACGCGATTTGCATATTCGTGCAAAATTTCAGCTCAATCGGAAACCGGAAAGTGGGTCAAATTAAACTTGCAAAATTCCATTACAGACAACGGGACAGGTGAAATTAAATAAAAGCTTGTAAAAATACAATCTATATTTTTGTTATACTTATAGTAACTTCATTTTTATTTCGCAGATATTGTTATTAACCTACCCTTTTTCCCATTATTAAGTGCTTTTACAAAGCTACAAGTTATTTCGCAAAAAATGATAACGAATGTACGATAAATAAATAACATAATACACAGTTTAATGAACACATTAATTTATACTAGGTATGACCAAGATTTCTACAAGCAATTACTTAGATAAGTTACTCGCTTAGTCATATATGATTACTTAATGATTGCGCGTGTTTTGTTTGTTCACTTGCTTGTATTGAATAACAAGCTTCCTTTATCGTTAGCATATTGAGTGGGGTGCAGTATGAAAATAAACAATTACTTATAAGTAGACTGCAACCAATAAGACCTTAAATCATTGTGCATATACTCACATTTCTAGACATTAGAGCAGGGTTACTCAAACAGTCGATCGCGAGAGCTTTTCGAGTCGATTGAGGAAATTCCTGAAAATGATAAACTATGTTTGCTATCAAAGACCTTGTTGTCTCGTCCTACTGGTAATAAGCGCATGTACATAGAGTAAGTATAATGCCAGTTTCTGTACAACGTATGCTCGTTAGGCTTATATTCAGCCCTGGGCTGGTATGCAGTTCTTCAATAGTTCACGTGAATACCTTTTTAGATATTTTAGCACACAACATTTTAGAGATCTAAATTGAACATTTGAATTTTGTTTGAATACCTACTACAAGTTAGTTAGTACAAAGTCTTCGATAGTAAATGCAGTAGGTATGATTGAAGTAATACGTTAATTTTAATAGACGAGATGGTATTGTTAGAATACGGACTGCTATGCAACCATTGATATTATAATAGAGATATGCTACCCTCATACTAAGCGGCGTTCAGTTATTGTTGAATTAGGTGAATGCGATAGATAATACGGAACGTATGGTACAGAAAGAGATAGCTATATGTAGCCGCTGTTGTCTGCAACAATTAGCGTACGTTAATGCGATATCTACCTCTTTTTATTATAATATCATTGTATGCAACGGTCATATAATAGGGGTTAGGTGTAGGCGAAGCAGAGTGTGATTAGCTTCATACGTCGTCGTAGTACTAACAGGTTGCTGTTCAATGTGTTGATTATTTAGCCTTACTATATGTAAATATTCTTTTAAGATTTTTCTTCTGAATCCTCCGGTCCTCATTATATGATCTGTGGGTCCTCTCTTTTTCCAATTGATTTTATGCATTTTTATTATTTTGGGTTATTACGTGCAACGCGTGATTTTATTAAAGTCGTCCAAGTGTTATAGAAAACCACGTTCACATAGTTATTCAGCTCATAGGATAACAATGTGGTACTCGTGAATAAATAAACAGCTGTCAGTATTACTAGATATCAATAGTGGTGCTCATAATATACTTTACACGTACATGTGAACTCATTAAACGCTCTTTTACTGAATTATATAGAGGCTGATTAATATATCGCAAACTAGACCCGCTTACAGCTAAAAGCTGAATAACACACCACAAAAGGTTGTACATAACAGCTTTTGGCTGCAGTAATGTTCACATTTGTTGTATTAAAATACCAGCAATATAACATCGTACATGTGGACCTTAATATAGCCTGTACCGTAATTTTCCCCTCTTAAAATGCTATAAATCAGCTTTTAAAGTAAAAGCTGGCTAGAAGATTAATGTTATCCTAATATAACACCAATAGTTACTTAATAGGCGAGTTAAGCACTTCTATGCATGCCATAAACAGGTATTAGTGAATTTGTTCACTCTAAAACAGCCAATGAACCATGTGTGGCCAATGTTATTACTTAGAGATCACCAGTGAACTGAATGTGCTAAGCTTGTTTTGAAAAGAGTAATTGCTGAGTTTATTGCCGGCTCTTCTCAGCAAATGCAACCTTCCGAACCGGTATTAGAGTATTAGAGTCAGACTTTTCATAAGTGCCTGCGAAGGTCTATTTGAATAAATGATTTTGAATTTGAAAAAAAAATTTGTGAACTACTAAAGAGAACAAGATGCTACTTGGGCGTAACTGCAGATTAGACATTATCAATATTGAATAACGAAAAAGCAGACTAGACAAAACATTGCATACTAAAACGTAGGTTACATAAAAGTTACTTATTGTTCATATTGCATCCGACCTATTATATCATGGGGCTAGTCGTACCTGCTACCTACTCTGATAGACATATCGAGGAGAAATCCCGAATGAACGCGCTTCTAATATATATCAAACAAACACGCAAACACTTTCTACCCGCCAAAATTAGAAAGTAAACATGTAGTGCTATATTATATGTGATTTTTTGCACAGTAGTCTTTCGGGGTCAGTCACCTTCATTTAGCGGTACAAACCACTTTCAAAAAACGTCACCGTCAGTTGACTCCATTTAAAACATTCTAAGCAATCCTATCGCTCGAATTATGCATCGAGAATGTAAACAAAGTCTAGACTCGACAATTATCGTAAACAAATCTTATGTTTATAGGGATAGGATTCAAATTCAATTATTTGTTTACGTATTTGGTATTCTTTATAAATATATGCCATCAAAATTTCTTTTGAAGAATAGAAATTAATGCAGTGCCATTAATGCACAAAAATGGGATTCTTTGAGAGTCGAGTATGACGTAACGCAATGAAAATACCTAACACAAAAATAATATATAATGTGGACAGAAGAGGGTTTTGAGAAAAATGTTAACCGAATAGAATATTAAAAAGTGCTTTGATATTCCCAATAAAAATTCGTAAGTTACGTCTAAAAAAATCTTTCGCGTCGAAATTCTCCGTATTTTCAGCGATGACAACAATTTTATTTTTATGAATATATAAGATACCGAATTATATTAGAATGTTAACCGGACACTTATTCAATTTAATGTGTATATTCTGTATAAACTAAAGAAAACCCGTAAATAATAGTCCATTTCATAGAGTCGACACATTTATGATTTTCCATTTTCAACCTTATTCCAGTGAAGAACGAGTGATGTCAAAATCGTAGTCAGTCCGCGCCTTAATAACATCAGAAACTGTACATTGCGGAATAGTAAAATATAGGTAAGAGCTAATCAAAAATGTCATTGTTAAAAAAACTCGACATATTTTAGCATAAAATTAGATATGTATGTCAAGTGACGAAATAGACAAAATATACAAATTAATAAAATCATCATTAGTTCAAGAATGTGTCCCTCGTGCATATGAACGATCCAATTAAATATGTGATAACCCTGAAATTGATCCAATATTAAATAAATTTGTGTGCATAATGAGTACATTCACATCCTCGCGGCCAAACTGTCCTTTTTGACCGGATAAAAGATCAAGAAAAGAAACGGAGACCACTCAACGAGTGTAGGACTACAATAATTGGACTATTTTACAAAAACCTTAAACCGACTTCAAAGTACACTAAGAAGTAATCAAATCCCGATCTGATGACAATGGGACCAAACCGGAAGCGTACCCTATCAAATAAAAAAAGAATTTTTAATAAATGACGGAGTTATGAGGTAACAAACATAAAAAAAAAAAAAAAAAAAAAACATTCTAATTGAGAACCTCCTCCTTTTTTGAAGTCGGTTAAAAAGTATGAAGCGCTCGTAGCCATTCTTAATCGATCGGCAAACTTAAGCTACCACCGTCGTGGTCGGTACCTGGATGGGTGACCGCCTCGTGGCATTTCAAATCGAGCGTTTCCGTGCTTCGGAAGGCACGTAAAGCCGTTGGTCACTTAATTGTGATAGTCGTTAAGCTAGTTGGATGCCTCCTAGGCGGCTTGAAAAATTCCAACAGTAGGTTGACCACTAGCCTACCTTGCCAATCCGCAGTGGGCACGCGTGTTGGAGTATCTGCCCTTTCCTTTTCACCCTCATTTGTGAAAGGAGGCCTTTGCTCAGCAGTGGGACATTATAGGCTGACGATGACGATGATGAACAAAAAAAATATGCATATACGTTGAAGACGTATTATCTAATTCTACTATCAATAGCTTGGCTCGCGGTTAAAAATATAACAATGACATCAATTGTTATAATAGGACGCGCGTCTCTCGCGAGAAAACCACTGGTTCTGATTGCTAACGTGATAAAGCTCCTTATCTGGTTTTGCTGCGATCTCACATGATATGCGTCACGTAGTCTCGGGTACAAATCACGTAACTGTCGAAGACACGGTCACTGTGAATTCGGGTTAAGGACAGCGCGACAAAGGATGCAAGATGATGCATCAAATAATTACTTTGCTCTTTCTTTTTTCTTATGCAAATTGTTCGGTAATTTAAGGTAAGAACGGGTGATGCTTACAGAATAAGTAACATCAGTCTGCTGGTAGCTGATGCTTATTTTATCATTGATTATTTTCATATAAAAATAAAGCTGACGAATTTGTAGGTAGCTAAAATATATTTTTTATACCACTATGTCGGTAAACAAGCTTACGGCCCGCCTGATGGTAAGCGGTTATCGCAGCCATATGGACGCATGCAACACACGAAGCATTTATATATTATTGAGGAATTAATCTATCAAATTGAATAATTTTTAGTTATGACTTTGCTTGATTGTCAAATTTTTGGTATCTAAGTTTATTGACCTTATTTTACATTAAATAAATCTAAGAATACAAATTAAAAGCATCCATGTTTTGATGCTAAAGAATTCCGATTTATACGCTAACTAGGCAATCGTGGCACGAAGTTAACCTCAAGTCAAAATCAGAAAAAGTGATAACAAAAAAACTAGTAACTTATTCCAACAAAAAATACGAACAAGTTTCTTTCATCAAAGTACGATAGTACAAGTTTTGTTAAATACGTAGAGGAATAATTATAAGATATTTTATTAGGAAATAATTATAGTTTAGGCGCCAATCCCACAGAGAAGAGTTCTAGAGTTCTACGTTCCGAGTTCTGCATTCCGCGTTGACTATAAGCTATGTGGGGCCTTTGAAAGTAAAAAAAGTGTATGATGTGCGATCAGTAGTGAATATTGCAGAATTCTAGAACTCTATACTGCTTGCTGTGTGCACAATAGTCAACACGGAATGCAGAACTCGGAACTCTAGAACTCTCTCTGCGGGATCGGTGCCTTACTTCGACAGTTTTATACCATACAGAAAACAATATGAAAGCATGTTTTGGATATGCACACGTTATTCAATAATTAACTTTTTAACAAAAAAATAAACCGCCTTCAAAGTACACTAAAAAGTATAAAATAACTCTTATCTGACACTGTTTTGAAGTGAGCGAAATCGCATGGCGTGTTCTATAGAAAATATTTCGCTGACTTCAAAACAGTGTCAGATAAGAGTTATTTTATACTTTTTAGTGTACTTTGAAGGCGGTTTATTTTTTTGTTAAAAAGTTAATTATTTTTGAATTTTTAGTTTCATTATATACTGAATACATCTGCGTAACCCTTTCGAGTGTACAGGCCTGATGTTTTGTTGTGTGATTGCGTAAACAATGCATATTTATGCGATAGCAGCAATCGCGGCTGATTTACTGTAATTTTTTTAAGTGTTCCGTTGTCTATCTCCGAAACTCATCATCAGATCTATATGAAATTTATATGGGACCATTTCGGAATATACCCCTTTCGAACAAAAAAAGAATTTTGCAAATCCGTCTATATATGACGGAGTTATGCCCGAACATACATAAAAAAAAAAAATATATAAACATCCGAATTGAGATCCTCCTTTTCTTGAAGTCGGTTAAAAAATATTTACATATTAGGATCTACTCTTACTCTATGTTAGGATCGGATAGATATTTGAATAAAGAAACGTACAAACATACATAAACTACATATGAAAACTATAGTTTCGAACTTATTACCTTGTGCGTGAGCAGTTTGCATATAGATGTATTCATAATAGATATATCGTAGGTAAACTTCAGTGATTTACTGTTAGAAAAAATGAAGATTCCTTGTCATTTGTTCTCGGTAAAAGTATGGATAAATAAAAAAAACGCTACAATTAAAACAATCAGTCAATCGCATGATATAATAAAATAAAATATTATATTACCACAGATAACAAAAATTTAAATATACTTTTTAATTACCTTCTTATATTATTACCATATTAACTACTAGACGTAAAAGTTCACACAATAATATAGGTTATCATACAATGACGCACAGAAAAGTATTTTGGTAACGTAAATTATAAGCAAAACTTTATCAATTTATTGATAAACAATTAGACCAACTATTTAAACTGTCTTGAGGAGCATAACCCTCCCATTTCTATCGCGAAGTCAGGTAATCTTGATCCAGATTTTTCAAAGTGTAAAATTATGTTAGTGGCTTATTTCTTTTAGAGTCTACGAAAACTCTACGAGCGCTACGGTAACGCTACGACTTTCTAGTAATTTATTTGACTCTATAGAATTTATAACTAGCAGTCTCCCGCGGTTTCACTCACGTTCCTGGGATAAAATGTAGCCTTTTTCTCTTTCCATGCAAGCAAGCTATCTGCGTGCCAAATTTCATTACGATCGATTCAGAGGTTTAGTCGTAAAGAGGTAACAAAGAGTTAAGCCGGCTTTTCACAGTGGGATATAATATAATATATTATATTTTGTCGAAAAAATGTTTATAGTTTGGGATGTAATATACAAAAATGTATGACGAGCGATAAAATATTATATCTCAAGATGTAATTTATATTATATCCCATAGTGAAAAGCCAGCTTTACTTTATCATTTTAAATGTAGTGATGTCTAGTGACAGGAGTATGGTTCCATTGCTCTTCGATCCTTGCTAAGTGTAAAATATAAGCGTACTAGCTGTCCCCCGCGGTTTCACTCACGTTCCCGGGATAAAAATTTGCCTATATTCTTCTCCATACCATAGGCTATCTGCATGTCAAAGGGGTACGAACATTTTTGTATGGGAGCTGGCATAGCCACCCACCGCCATTTTGTTTTTTTTTCAATGTCGCGGCGCACGGTATAAGTGGTATATTTGGGTAGAGGACACT
Organism: Polyploca ridens; assembly: GCA_951394255.1. Taxonomy (NCBI): domain Eukaryota; kingdom Metazoa; phylum Arthropoda; class Insecta; order Lepidoptera; family Drepanidae; genus Polyploca; species Polyploca ridens. Next base: position 3,665,578 of record OX596243.1, on the reverse strand, counting down.
TATACAAACAAAAAATGTTGAGCAATATAGTGACCTAAAGTGTCACGTTTCCGAGATATTTGGAGGTAAAGATCGCCATATGAGAATTACGACTATCATTAAAAATGAACTTATTACGTATTTATATGCATTAGATTGTATTCAAATAATAGTTCCCATGTTGATTTAACTTTTTATTAGAATATAGCAAAACAAAGAACACGAAAAAACAATATTCATTAATTGGTTACCTACTAAACCGCATCGCAATATTCGCAATGAAACACAATGTTGTCAAGTAGCTCGGATCGTAGTGGTTAACTTGTTTTCCATGTCGCCGTTATTAACCAAAAATGACAATACTTGTCTTAAAATATCATGTTACCGAGATATTGGAATATCGATGTATATATAATATGAGACGAATGACAATAGTTTAAAGTTGATTAAGTACAATTTATGTTCTTGTTTTTAAGCAATAGTGGTCAAATAATATTGCATCACGGTTTTAAAAATATATTAAATCACTAATAGAAACAAGTCGTGACCTTAAACCTTTAAATAAAAGGTTTTTTTTAAACTACTTAGGTAGCAAACAAACATACGGCCCGCCTAGTTTGAAACTATTTTGGTTCCAATGTGTGAGGATGGACTCCCCGTCAATGGCGAGACTTACGATGGTAGAAGGTAGCTGTGGGCATCAGGTTAAACAATTCTACAGAACACTGTCCGTTGTACAAGCGGTAGAACACACATAAGGAGACAAAGTCTCTCCTCAGATTATGGGGTACTAAGCCGCTTGTGAGCTCGGGATCGTGGATAATTCTAATGGCATGTCGCTGAACCGAGTCTAAAGGCCCAAACTGGTATCTAGGTAAGAACAGTACTCCATATAAGGCCGGATTTGCGACTTGTAAAGTTGCAGCCTTTGCCCCGATGTGAAGTACTGCTTCGCTCTGTTGAGCACTTACAGTTTTTTGGATGCTAGCTTAACCTTGTCTTCTAGACGGCCTATTGACGTCGTTAGAAATGTCGATGCCGAGGATCCCAAAGCTTTCACTGATGTCCGTGTTCTGGAATTGTGAAGCCACAGCAAATGGGGTTTTCTTAGCGGTGAACGCGCAGACTTGGGTCTTAGTGGGGTTGAAATGGACTAGGTTTAGTCGACCGTAATCGGAGACACTAGTTAGTGTGCTCTCGATTTCAGACACAAGCCGTTCGCGGCTTTCCTCCATCACGAAACGAGGAATATTTGCAATGAGCGTCCTCTGTACAATGAATGCCATCAATAGACAGCATTTCATTGATATGCAGCAGGAACAGTGTTGGTGACAGTACAGACCCTTGCGGGACGCCAGCATTTATATCTCTCAACTCTTATGCATCTGCTGGACAGAAAATTGGCGACCCATTTGCATAGTCTCTCGGGAAGCCCATATGCTGGTAACTTCGTTAGAAGACACCGGTGCCATTGTGTGCACGTGAGCAGTCTTCCACGAAACCGGGACTTTCATTTAGGTGGAAGTTTTATTAAATCGGGCCGGCCGCGGGACCGGGATTTTTTATTTATTTACGTCGCTATTGTAATTTTGGCGCCCAGGGAACATTACTTAGCGATCTTTAGTTCCAATTAACTTGGTAACATAGATTTTAGGACAAGTATTGTCATTTTTGTTTGTATAATAATGACAAGATGGAAAACAAGTCACGATCCGAGCTACTTTGACAACATTGGTTCATAGCGAATATTACGATGCTGTTTAGTAGGTAAGTAATTAAAAATATTGTTTTCCGTGCTCCTAGTGTAACTCTATTCAAAAAAAAATGATAAATCAACCTGGGAACTATTATTTGAATACAATCGAATGCATATAAACACGTAATAAGTTAATTTTTAATGATTGTCATAATTCTTGTATGGCGATCTTTACCTCCAAATATCTCGGAAACGTGACACTTTAGCCCACCATATTGCTTAAAATTTTTTGTTTGTATAAGTGTCCTCGATCCATATATACCAGTTACATCGTGCGCCGCGACATTGAAGAAAAACTAAAATGGCGGCGGCTAGCTATGCCACAAAGGTTCTATCCCCTTTCATCGTGATTGGTTAAACAGTTTAGGCGTGAAAGAGTAACAGATAGACAGTTACATTCGCATTTATAATATTATATACCTATAGTATGGATTGTAATTTGTTTAAAAATAAAGATATCAATGCTTTATCTCGTTTCATACGTTATATATCTAAATACGCTAAAACCCGTATCAACTTATGTAATCCGAAGTGGTTTTTGTTGTTGATATTTGAACATTTTAATGTATAATTTATGATAGTATAACCAGTATGTTGACATTTAAAGGCCGCAGTTCACACCGTAACGACATCACGTGAACAATAAAATTAGCACGAGAATATTATGTAAATAAATCTAGTAGGTACACATTTGTTATGACATTTTTTATTTTCGTATTGATTTTAATGAACTGGTTATGATAGCACAACAAAACAATCCAAGTAATTTATATACATGGTGTATTAGGTATACCTACATAAAATACATCATGTATAAATTACAAAAGGATGCCTTTTCTACAATGGATTTATTAATAACTAGCTGTCCCCCGCGGTTTCACCCGCGTTCCCGGGATAAAAATTCTATGTCCTTCTCCATACCATAGGCTATCTGCATGCCAAATTTCATGATGATCCGTTGAATAGTTGATGCGTGAAGGCGTAACGAGCAAAGAAACTCACTTTCGCACTTATAATATTAGTTAGGATACCTCAAATTAAACTTTTCAATGATCCGTAATATCACCATTCTTTCTTTATCTTTTCTTTCTTCTGATGCCACATAAAATATTCATGCCAAATAACGTAACGGTGTAATAGTCGGCCAAGCGCACGACGCGTACGCCGGCATGTGCCAAGCACGTGCCATAAGCGTGAACTTATCTCATTAATGCAATATTGTTTCTGCTGAAACTAAACTGTTACATTTCATACTACTCAATACCCCAGTATTACTCTACATTTTACTTCATATGTAAATTTTGTTAAAGGTTTACGAAAGCCGCACTACGGAACCACCAAGGTTCGAAAAGTCGCCGCTGTGTGAGCACAGGAAGAATATCGGCAGTTGTCCAGTACATGGGTAAGTAACTTTAATATGCAATCTCTTTTTTAACTGCTTTCCTGGATCTGAATGTATACGGCAAATTTTCATCCAAATCCGTTCAGCCGTTACAGAGTTGAGTGGAACCAAACACACAGGCACACATAGATATTCGCATTTATAATATTAGTAGGTTAGGATTTTGTTTTGACCATGATGTATCTCACTATGGTCCCGGAGTCTGCGGCTAACTCAATCCATTTCATTTCAATCAAGGTCTCATTTCATTTCAATCATAATATGGTTCCAATTATTCTGTACTATCCCGTTCTTCATTCAGCACAACCAAGATAACAGACGTATCTACTCGGACTACGCTTCCGTTATTTTGACAATTTATATCTATACTAGCTGCCCGGCGCCACTTCGTTCGCGTGGTGCTACTCTACCCTGTGATGTTACCCTACCCTACCCTATCTAAGCCATCCAGGGCGTCACCCAAACGCATACAAAATAATTCAACTGTACATGTGTTTGTCACTGAACTCCTCCTAAATATAACCTAGATAACGACTGCAGCGCCATCTGCCGGGCTGATTTGTGAATTTAAACCATCCAGGGCGCCACACAAACGCATACAACAAAATTCATTCAAATCGGTCCAGTCGTTTAGTAGGAATTCAGTGACATACACACGTGCAGTAGAATTTTATATATAAAGATCTAACATCCACAACATTGATTACAAAAAATTGCAAATATTCTAAAAGATTACGCAAACTGACCTCGATATAAACAAACATACATTTTCACATATATCTGACAATCATGCGCACCCAAAACGAACACAGCGTGAGCAACACTTGCAGACTGCGTGTTTCCTCGCAAATATGTATCAATAAACCAAATTATCGATACACTTTAACTTATCTACGTACTATAAAAATGTCAATAAAGATTAACGAAGTTGTGATAAAGTTATTCGACAAGTGCATCTGAGTTGGGATCACGTTTCGTTAAATAAATATTTAACAAAACGTGACGAATGTGTTTCATTAATATCTTTAACATTAGTAAACTTAGCATGCACTTCAAAGACCTTGAATGCTGTCGTATTTAATTTTAAATACTAACCCCCTTACTCATAAAACATTATTTAACTAATAAGCTGATTAAGTGGTCACCTAAATAACGTCAAATTGTTTGACAATGACAGCAAGGTGACGTTATTTATTTGACCATTTATTCAGTAGATTTGGTTAAATCGCGTTTATGAGTAAGGCCGTAAGTTTGTTTACCTAACTCTAGCCTTAACTTTGTTTACAGAAGATCTACCGGATTTTTACTCAGTCTTGGAACTTATTAATGTACTAGCAAATTAATTAAAATCATAAGAAAGATCTCTATATTTTTCATACAGTCGCATTAAAGACAAACGAACACATAAACATAGGTTTACAAATGACAAATAACTTTGTCAATTCACCGGTTTGACCCAGATAAATCAAAAATATCAGATAACGGGTCTTATTACATTTCATTGGCGATCACAAAAAGAGTTATTGGTTCTCGTTACCATCAATTGAAATACCTCCCAATTGAAGATTTATAACCTTTTATAACGGGTATAAAGTAACGATCTCCGTCTGGCATTATTCTGGAGAACAAAGCTGGTTTTATTAAAATTCCATAAACTGAATAAAAAGTAACGGTTAAACGTTTTATTTGACTCAAATAAAACGTTTAACTCTGGGAGAAATAAACGCAAAAATTTAATCTCTCTTTAAGCTTTAGCTGTAGGTTGTTGATAGGTTTTATTCCTATCTTTGGCGGGTCTAAAGCCCATCACAGACGTAGCTATAATATATATTAATATAAATCATAGCAAGGCATATTACGATATATTTTCAATACTAATCTTTGAGTGACCGCACACGCAGCTATAATATATATTTCTGTTACTTCGCCAAACTGTACTGTAATTTATATTATAGCTCGGCATATTAAGCTACGTCTGTGATGGGCTTAATGGTTGGGGAGGACTGCCACACCGGGTTCTTTATCTGAGTATGCATCTGTATCAGTATTGGCTGGGCATTTTCAATGATGAAATGACCCAGGATTTCTATAGCCTGTGGGACCTTATTAATCAAACGTTTTTTTCAGGGACCAAACGCAAGCTATATGGGTTGCGATTCGGGCGCTCCTTCAAGATGGAACACTTCTCAAAAATTACGACAACGCATTCGATGACATTGCAGCCGATGTTACTAGAAGGTAATTAGTTTTAGATCTTCTCTTCATCATCTATCACCATCATTATCATATCGTAGGTATTTCTTTACTGAATGACAAGCTTTCATCATTTGACGATGTTCCAAACACAGTAAATCATATGATCTTTATAAACAAATATGCCTCATATTTTCAATAAAATAAGTAAATTAAATGTGTAAATAAATACTTTAAGAACCTATGATTCATAAAATAGGATAAGATAAGCCAATTGCTATTTAAACGAAAAGAAAATAAGAACGCAACTTGAAAGTCAATCAGCGCGGCCACCGATAACAAACACTTGATCGAAACCAATGATAAGGATCAAATCCCCGCGAGGCAGTAAACTTCGTAACGTAAAAGTATCGCTTTCAATTTTCCAAGAGAAACTGGTTTTTTTACTCGTCTACAACGTTCGTAGAGTGAAGATCCAACGTTCTACCGAGAAATTTATTCATAAAATTGTTAACCGTTAAATTCATGTCATTGAATCTTAAGATTACGTCTTCCTGAAAATTTGATTATCCACGAGGTTTTTATGAAACGAATTATCTTACTTCAATCAATCATGGATCTTATGTTATTTAATCTGTATTTTATGTTATTAATAAGCTATTAGTGTATAACCTTTTGTGAAAGAAAAATAAACCAAATTTATTATTATTATTATTATGGATAAATCAATTTAATATTATATCGAATCATGTCTCAATATTTCAATAAATTTTTATTCGACTGTTCAATTAATTTGAATAGAATTTAGGGGTAAAGGCCTCCTCATGTTTTTTGTCAATTTAAAAGACAACCTTAATTCCATTAGCTGAGAGACAGTAACGATTCAAAAGTAACTTCCAGGCTTGGTGACCTGCGTCACGCAGAAAATGCACTGAACGAAGAGCTGGAGACTGAAGTGTACCGGTGGGCGATCGAGACTATCGGCATGATGATCTTCGGCATCAGATTGGGCTGCTTGGATGGTCCGGTTCATGTTCCTACTCCTGAAACCAGGTATGTTTTCATGTCAAGTCTAATTGAAATGTAAAATGGATGTCTGTTTTTTTTAATCACAAAATAAAATTGAAATCTTTCGATAAAGATATTTTTAACTAATATGACCACAATTTGTTAAATATTATATGTTAACTAAGTAATACAAGTGTACTGTTATCAACCACCCTTAAAAATCCATAAAAATCAATAAAACCAAGGTGCCTTTTAAGTAAGGAATCTTGGTCAAGTTAAAGATTGTATTACAAGGGACCAAAATAGTATTTTTACGGCGAGGGCGTTACTTTGAACCACGAACGAAGCGAAGGATTCTAAAATAGAATCCCGAGCGTAGCAAGGGATTCTAACGTAGATACGTAGAATCGCTGCGCTCGGGTGTCTAAATACCTCGTATGGGAATTGAGCTAATCTCTGAAACTACCTGTCGGAATTGAAAAATTCCTTCACTACTCGATACCTAGCTACGTTATCCTATCCCCGAGTATTATAGATTTTTGGGAACGTGGATGAAACCGCAGGGGATAGCTAGTATCTTATATCAGCACGATCTTACCAGGAGACCAGAGAAGACGTCAATGGACGACGAGATCCCGGAGCTGTGTTCGCTGTCGAAGCGTCGCGTGGAGGAGTTGTCGGCGGCGGAGCGCGCGGTGCGGTGCGCGCGCGACCTCGCCGCCGGCGGCTACCTCGTGCGCACCGAGGGCACCTTAAACACTCACTCTAAAACGTTTAACAGCGCTTTGAAGGCTTTTGACAGACATTTTAGGTGAGCACTTACGATAGTTCTTTTTTCCTCAATACAGTATTACCCGACTGATAAGGTGCGTCGAGAATCTTCGTTCGCACTGAAAATAAAGTAGGTATGGTCTCGAAGATTAACGAAAGAATGCTTAAAACTTACAATCAACCTTAGATCACTACTATAAGGTTCATAATACACTGCAGCTGTTAGTTCCGTCTCCCTCGCGCGTGACGCCCCTCCGCACGGCGCGCGCTAACATGGCGGCAGCTGCTGACCAATAGCGGTTTCCCGAGCTTTAAAAATGTAGAAAAAGTATCTTCTGCGCATGTACATCGGTAGGCCATATCAGTTGTAAGGTGTAGCAATTTAATATAGTATAGGTAATATTATTATCCTAGAAAGGAAGGAAGGAAGGAAGGCCGACGGACCGATACTTTGTAAAAATCTCTCATCCTCATTTTACTATATGTCTAATTCCAAAAGCATACGGCAATGGTAATGACATCGTGGAAAAGTCTCTTTAGAGTAGATACCAAGCAATACAATTCCGCAATTAGTCAGTGTTTTTGCACTGATTTTAAACAGTAAGGACTAAGGACCAATCACTGTATCGAATGTTCTTGACCTTGGCCAATGAGAACGCATGTGTCTTTGACATAGCCAAGAGCGCATTGTATGCGGTGTGGAATTGGCGGAATATATTTCAAGCAAAATAAACATCATTGCGCTTCTTTGGGTTATTGTTTATTGTTCGATAGGTACGATTCCTACTGAGATTGGGGTTTTGGTGAAGGAAATCATAGCATAGTGGTAGGGTACTTTGCTATGGTACCCGCATGCTAAGCTACCACCCTCATGCTGTCCAAAGTTTTCTTTCGTTTGTTTTTCCACAAAAATAATAAAGAATATATTTGGCAATTGCATGGCGAAATGTTTTTCACCAATGCCATGTTGTGTACCTATCTACTTAGGTATGCGAATCCTAGTTGCGAAAGGTTATTGAGTTCGCAACAGAGTTATTGTGTGCAAATCATGTTGTGCTAAATTTCATTTTCACGATTTATAACGTTACCGAAGTTGTTAATACTTCTAAGTACCTACTTATAGATTCAAAACAATTTTAATGAATTGGTTCGACCCAAACCCTTGATGGGCGTACTACCACTGTCCTATCATCGCAAATGTGCAGTATGTTCATGAAAAAGTTATGGAAAACAAACTAGTCTTCAAAAAAGGGCATAAAACGAGATCTTCAACGGTTGAACTTCATCAGCCTCATCCCAAGGATATCCTCTGGTGATAGGCCTCCTCTATGCATGTCCACAACGAACAGTCATGGCCCAAATGCACCCAGCTCCCAGTGACTAGTACTGTTTTATATTTATAAGATGCACTCAGTGTTAGTGACGTCGGATACCAAGACGAAGGTCCCGGGTTCGAATCTTACAAAGCTGGAGGTTTCGGTGAAGGAAAATATCGTGAGGAAACCATAGCACGGTGGTAGCGTACCCACCTGCCTGGCTACCAGTTGAGAATCTGTCGCCAAGCACCTATCGTTGTGTTCCGACAACTGCACTTGAGAGGCAGTTCCTTCTAGGCTTTGTGTGCTTACAACCTTCAGCCACATCATCACTTACCATGGCGAGATTGTGGTCAAACACATGCCCATAAATAGTAAAACAAAAATTGGCATTCCTTTGACTCGTTTGGTGAGTGTAGAGTTTAATAACTATGACATAATATGTACCAGGAAATGGGAGCCAACTTTACCATATCCTGAAGCGGTAGAGTTTCATTCCATATTGTCAAGTTATGTAGAGTTACCTACTAGTGTAGAGTCACACTTAGCAGTATGATTTGACAAGAGGGAGAGATCATTTTCTCACTATGTACTTTTGTATACATCATTTATTTCATTTTTGTTTTGTTCCCAGTTTAACCGAGCACTACCTTCTCAAAGCCCTAGACTCCCTAAACTCAAACAGCATAAAGCCAGAACAAATTCTATTGGACAAGTTAAGGCCACTGGAGAGGCGGATCCTGCCTTTAGCTGCTGATATCCTACTGGCTGGAGTAGATCCTGTAAGTTATATTTATTTGACAGGCCAGTTGGCGCAGTTGGTTAACGTTCACCTTACGCGCCGCAGGTCGTGGGTTCGATTCCCACATAGGACATGCATTTGTGTGCATGAACATTACTGTATGTCTTGAGTCTGTGTGTAAGTATGTATATTAAGTATGTATTAACAAAAAGTAGTATATGTATTATATCAGTTATCTGGTTTCCATAGTACAAGCTCTGCTTAGTTTGGGATCAGATGACCGTGTGTGAGGAATGCTCCATAAAATCCAATAAATATATTAATACAATATTTATTTATTTTAAAGTACTAAAAGGTTTAAGAAAAAAAGTTGTATTATTAACATTATAGCGGATTTGGAAATTTATTGACTATTTGAGTCTATATTTGATCACTTTTTTAAAATTAGCAAGAGTATGTCTTTCTATAGTGAAAACGTAGTTAACATTTCCACTAATGATTTTACCGATATAAAAGTATACAGACAACTCGTTTCTACTCTCATCTGTTATCTATACTCCTGGGACTTACATCGAGACAAAAGATCATCTAGAGTCCCTCAGTACAGTTTCACACAATATCGTAATCTAAGAAATGGATGGCATGTCTTTTTCCAAATTGAATTCTTAAATTTCCCAAGCGAAACATTTCACGTCAGACTTTTAATAGATTTATAGAATTTTAAAATGTTTGGCCTTGGCCAGTGGATACATTAAATGATTATTGTGTAGGTTTGTAAATGAGAGATCAACGCAGAGCCTTAACCACTGGTCATATAATAACCATATAATTAGGGAATTTTCTAATACCGTAGGGAGGTGTCAAATAGAGAATCGGAAGTATAACCATAAACATAATCCTTGTGGAATAAAAATGTCGTCTAAAAATTCGCTTAACACATAGTACCGCCTTGACCCTTGAACCAATATGGGCCCCGGTTTTTTTTTTTTATATTACTAAGGAGGCAAACAAGCATACGGCCCGCCTGATGGTAAGCAGTTACCGTAGCCCATGAACGCTTGCAACACCAGGGGTATCACTCGCGCGTTGCCGACCCTACTCGCGCGTTGCCGACCTTAAACTAACTCTAACGTTAGAAAGTGATAAGCGGGAAATTATAGTCCATTATTGTTAATTAAAAAAGCCAAAAATAGTCAGATTGTCCAAAAAATATTTAAAAAAATGTAACCTTGCTGAGTTTCTTGCCGGATTCTTCTTAGTTGAAGGCCGAGTTCCGAACCGGTAGTAACTTCAGTAAAGGTGACCTTCATAAGTGCCCTTCTGTAGCCTTGAATAAATGGCTTTGACTTTTTGACTTTGACGTTATCCATTTGCCCCCCACAGCTAGCTCAAACAGCAATAAGCATGTTCCACCACCTGTCCCTCCACGCTGCTCGTCAGCAGCGCGCGCACGACGAAGTGTCGTGGTCGGTGGCTGCCACGGAGGCGGGCGCGGCCGCCCCCGCGCTGCCGTACGTGGCGGCGTGCGCCCGGGAGGCCATGAGGCTGCACCCCGCCACTGGCGGAGTGGTTAGACGGAGTAAACACCCGCTTGTTGTTGCCGGCTACGAAATACCTGCCGGGGTCAGTTGATTTATGATTAGTTACTTAAATATTTATGTTTCTTTGATACTGGCATATCAGCTAAATTCTATGCCGGTATTTAACATTGAGCTATTATTACTACGTATAGAGAATATATAGTATATTACACACTTGTTGTTGTAGAACGATGGACGAAACGCGTAAGCGCCATGAAAATTACGGTGTTTGCGAAAAAATTACTCCTAAAAGCGTTTTGGTAGCGTTACGTGTTTCTATTGTCTGCTTAGACGACAAATTTTTTTTTCATCGCTAAAGAGAACTTTAGTTTACTCTAAAAATATGGGACATAACCTTTGCTTATGATAACTTCTCTATACGTAGTAATAATAGCTCAATGGTATTTAAAAACAAGTTCAGAATGATTTTCTCTTAGCAATTTTTATAATTGCGTTGAGTCTCCCTTCGGTTCCTATCGTCTAGTCCAGTGTTTTTCAATCTTATTGATTTCGCGACCCCCTTACAGGTTGAAAAATTCTGGCGATCCCCTTGTCAGACAGAATTTGTAAATTAAAAGACTACGATAATGATCTTCTTTATTTTGATACCTTTACTTAAAAGTTTGCAAGAAGCCGCGAGAGGTTGGCAACTAAGTTAGAGGTAAGTTGGACACTCGCTTGCGCGAACTCTACCTTGCCTCTTTCCTTCTGCCGACGACCCCCCGATTAAGGTTTTGTGACCCACCTATTAGGGGTTACGACCCACAGATTGAAAAACACTGGTCTAGATTCTAGTTCTAGACAGACATTCATTGTCAGCAAATTTTGCACCCAATATTATAATTTTTTGAAACTGAGATGAGCAATGTAACCAATTAACTATTCGAATAGTTATTTATTTTAGGTTTTAACTAATTCTCACCCTTTCCAGGTGGACATAGTCCTCGCTCACAGCGTAACTAGCAAATCCGAGAAGCAATGGGGCAGAGCCGATGCCTTCATCCCGGAGCGGTGGTGCAGCGAAGGGTGGGAGCCACTCAAGGCTTCCAGAGCACATCCCTGCGCCTCCATGCCATTCGGGGAGACTTGCCCGGCCACTGGCATCGCCGGCAAGATGCTGGCATCACTGGCAACTCGAGTCCTGGACAAATACAGGCTCGAGTGGCACGGCCCTTTGCCAACAATGGCCAATTCTGGTGTCAACAGAATTCAACCGCCTTATTATTTTGTGCTGCAGAACGCGGCATGAGTGTGATATTTATAAGTCAGTCGTTAGGTTAAGTTTATCTTTATAAGATTGTTTAGTTTTAAGATGATGCTTTGAGCTTTGTTTTACACAGCTTTTCAGTGTTAACATGTATTTTTTATAAAATTACTTAATAATCAAAAAGAGAAGATTATATATTTTTTTACCTTCTTAAGTATTTTGTTAAGAATGAAGTTATTTATTGGTCTTCATTATATTGCTCTTATTTTTATTAGATGTAAAATGAAAATATTTTTCAAAAAAAGCATGAATTAAAATACTGCATGCAAGCCAACATAATTACATTGTTTTATTTATACTACCTAAACTAGGGCCTGCCTTATAGGTCACTTTTAGCAGCTGTAAACGTAAAAGTATAGGTAACTATCGGTACAGTAGTACCCAACTGATATGGCTTACCGATGTACCTGCGCAGAAGATACATTTCCAAAGCGCGGGAAACTATTGGTCGGCAGCTGCCGCCATGTTAGGGCGCGCCGTGCGGAGGGGCGTGACTTGCGAGTGAGACGGAACTAACAGCTGCAGTATATTATGAACCTTATAGTAGGGATCTAAGGTTGATTGTAAGTTTTAAGCATTCTTTCGTTAATCTTTCAACGCGACGTAAGCGAGTAATCCACGACGCGCCATATCAGTTGGGTACTACTGTCAGGGCTACATCACTTACTCAAGGAGGCTCGATAAGTGCTTGGTGGACTGCCCGCAGTGCAAGTAACAGAGGCCGCCGTAAACCAATGCGAGAACTTGTACGCAATTACGCATGGCACAATTTACTTTTATTCAATTTTAAACTACTTTTACATTTCGTTGGTTTGTTTTATTCATAAAAATAGTATATTATTGAAATTATTCACGCGATTTAATTATTTTCAATAATAATGATATTTAACAGTGATTTTAGTAGAGTAAGGAAAATAAATATCCATCATTACATAAGCTAAAATACTTTTTATTTCTAATATGAATAAACAAATAATTGTAATCATACAAAAATATTGAAATTCAGTCTTTGTATTTATATTTTATAATTTTCGTTCGACCATGACAGCGTTTTCTTCGGAGACAGTGCGTCTTGAAAGACTCACGGTAGGCTAAGATATTGGTGGATTGTTAGATGTAGGCAGGTATCCAGCTAAGAACATCAGCAGGGCTATTTTAAAACGTCGGAATCGATATCGGAAACGGATTCAATAAATTCCGAGGCGAATTTCAGCAATAGCTATTTTAATTTCCGAAAACTTTTCGATGGATCGAATTGATATTTCCGTAACGAAACATCAAAAATATTCGAATTCGGAAATTAAAAAAGTAACTGTAGAATATCGCCTCGGTAGTTTTTGAATCCATTTCCGATATCGATTCCGACGTTTTAAAATAGCCCTGCTGAATCCATACAACCCTATCTCCCTATAAGCTACACGTGTCGCGTTCAAGGGCGAGCGGCGCGGGTGCGTTTGATCTAGCCGACTCGCCGATACAGAGCGAAGCAATATGAATTTTAGCGTCACGACAATTGAACTCAAAATAGCGTACTTCGCTGAAGAAAGAGAGGTATCTGTTACAACTTTAATCTGTGCTACTGTAGCTACCTTTTCATTTGTTAAATATTTAGTAATGTCATATCTTGAACGATTTAACTAAATCGTTCAAGTGTCATATGTATGAATAATAATAACAAAGTTATATTTTCCTTGCCTGATAAAAAATAAATAGATCACGGAAAAAAGTTTAATAGAAAAACATTTATTTAATTGCTTGATATCAGATACTCCCTAATGTTTATCCATCGATCACTAGACAGAACTGTCGAAACATTTAGGTTATATTTATTTCTATGTGTCGAAAGGACTCCGCTCGTCTAATCGATCTCAGTTCAATTCTCATTTTAACAAAAAACAAAGCATTTTTGTTTATTCAATGAACAATCTTTACACGTAGAAACAAGGCTATTTGGTAAATAAATTAGGGCTCATTATCCTGTATAATATAAACTTTTTAAAATCTTATTTATATAATAAGGTAGCTATAGCCTTAGGCTTCATTGCTGAGGCCAGTGACTTCCCTTACAATGGGCCCTTTTTATATAAATTGGAGGACACTATGAATAGCCTGATACAGTTCGAGCTCAAAGATTTCTGACGACGTCTTTTATCGTAGAGCTAATTTCGTTTTTCAAAAGATAAAAAGTAGATAGTCTTTCAAATTATTATTTTATCTCGGGCTTTCGATAAAAAACATCGTTTTAGGTCCTATCAGGGCACTTAAGTGACCACCGGTTCGGAAGTCACCCCTCTGAAAGCAAGATTACATTTTTATTTTCTAGACAACCTGATTAAATTGGCTGTTGAAAAATAACAATTTTACGCCAATTTTAAGTCTTTTGCATCTTTCAACGTAATTAGTCCTTTGTGCCATCAGATGCATTCATTATTTTTTCAGACAAAAAACTTAAAGAGATTTTGTGTTGGTATTGTTGAAAAAGCAGAATCAAATTAGTAACTCAGTTTAGTACGAATTGTTTTTTTTTTTCTATCTCTATTGTCTTGAATCTTGAACCTTTTGCCAATAGTGAAGATTCGCCCATCGACTTTATTGGTTTATTTTATTATAGTCAGCAAAGTGATACGAAGCTGAGATCTTAAATTATCAAAATACCTGTAGTTGTAGTATAGTTTAAGTCGAGATTAACAATTGAATTTGGAACCTGACTCTATGACATAACGTTTATTTTCGTTTAACGTGATCTATTCTTGAGACTGCACTTAGGTACCTACGTTTTGATCCTCGTTCTATACTAAGCCTTAAATTATTAAGTCTAGACTACGTATATTATATAACTGTTTCTCCTACTTATATATTCACTTAAATCGCGCAAATACCTTACAAAGTAACTCGAAACCATAAGCTCGTCAACACAAACCGCTCACTTCAGATCTTGTCAGCGAAAATGGTTGAAGACGCGATATTAATTCCTCAGTGTCACTCGCGACGCGTATTACGCCTATCTAAGCGAGTAAGCGAAACGTAGGCACACGCTAAATATGTTTAGTATACTGACACTTTTAGAATTAATTACATGTTTCGCTAGGAACAATTTAACTAAGAACGAATATTCATTAGTTCATATTTTATGGCGTTCCAAAGATAACGAAATCATTTTCAGTAAAATTATAGGTGAACGAAGGGAAAAAATCAAGAGTTGTCCAGCAGAAAAAATGTTCTTATTGATACTGCAGCAGTTGTTACTTCTTACAAAACCAAATAGGTAAAGCTACAAGTCTACATATTATATCTAAAGCTGAAGTTTATGTTCAAAGGCGCTAAATCAAGGAACCAACAAATAAAAAAAATGCATCAACCTCAGTGCGGGTGAAACCGAAGGGTAAATTAAACCGAAACATTACTTTGGCATTAGGTACCAAAAAGTTGCTGAATCACTTTTCAAACTTCTTCCAAGAAGTGTCCTTCCATAGACGGATCTCAACAATGGGGCAAATAATGCTCCATCAAATACCTCCAACGAGTAGATCCAACTGTGTGACGTCGTTAATCACAAAAACTGCGCATTAACGGGTGACGAGGGATTCAAAAGTGATTTGTAGCCGTCCAAAACGGGTGTGGATAAGTGATACCGTGGGAATGTGTCAAATCACTGAGGATTTTCTGAATAAAGAGCTACATTAGTGAGAGAAAATCCACAGTTATTTGAGTCTGGTCGCGGAGCTGAGTCCAATCGTATCTACTTACTTACAATATGTAAATTTATTCTAATCTTGATAAAACTGCATTCTAATCATGCCTGAACTCAGAGAAACAGTGCAAAATTGATCCCTTGATCATGTTGAATCATGCAGAATCGTTAGCTAAGAATATAAACTCCGATGAATAATTCTTGATGTACTTATATATTAAACTAGCTGTCCCTCGCGGTTTCACCGACGTTCCCCGGATAAAAACCTATGTCCTTCTCCATAACTTAGACTATCTGCATGCTAAATTTCATGGTGATACGTTGATTAGATGAAGCGTGAAAGTGTAACAAAAAAAAAACCAACTCACTTTCGCATTATAATATTAGTTAGGATTAGTCTTAAAGTAAACGAGCTCTTTTTAAAGGGAGTGGGTTTAGGAAGTGATTAATTTACCGAGCCCTTGATCTCAATTAAATTGGGCTCTTTAAATATTACGTTAGTTATTTAAATTAAGTTCATTTAATTTACTTGAAATGGAAGACGAAAAAGAGTCTGCTGTTTCAGTGACTTCAAAGTATAAAGTTCCTGGTTGAATAAAATATGGAGAAAAGTCATTTAGAGGTAGAATCAATCCTCTCTTAAACTGATGACTAGTTTTAATTGGATACCAACTTCCGCCCCATAGCTAACTACATATTTAATAGTTTATATTCAACAAATTGCCAAGATTCTAATACAGAGTTGCAAAGACCATAATGTAGTTTCAAGCTTTTCGGTAGGAAACGGAGAGAAGACGTGGATAGAATTAAGGTTGTAAATCATGTTAAAGGAAACTGAAACGTCCTCATTGTTGAAACCACGTTGAAACATAGTAATAAACTTATTACAAAAATTTAGACGCCATACTTACCTAATCACTTGTCGTGAGGTATCTAGAAGTACCTACTTACTTCCATGGTACCTATAAACAGATGTAGATATGTCAAAAAAGGGGGGTTTTAGTCACGACTATCAATCAACAAGGGATGGTAATTCTAGACTCAGATATTTAAACAGTAAAGGTACCAAATTTTGGAAATAAGAAAATGCTTCAATGTGGTACCCTTATTACAAAAACGATTAACATCAATCGATTCGCTGTGAATCATACGTAGGTACCAGCAAGTTCATACGACTTCATTCATCTAATCAAGACAACAAAAAGCTTCACTCACCTCATAACCTTAACGACTTCAATCACGTTCCACAAAGCGGTGAAGCGAACTGCGGCCATCGTTGAAATTGCAGAGATAAAAAGTCCTCCGGTTTCATCGCGTAAACTGGGATCATTTTTTGTTTCACAAACCCCTTACGAGGGAGGGCCTTACGATTCGGCTGGTCGTAAATAAGCCTATATCATTTGTTAGGTGATTTGTTTTACGAGTCGCTGCTGTATGTTGTTGATTGGACTCGTTCGAAGCGTGGCTTCTGGACTTTTTCAAGGGTCTATGTAATCTGTCTGTATCTCTAGTGGACTCAGTAGGTACTCAGTATAAACGGATTTTACTCTAGATAGATTTTTAGTACAGATAGATAGGCTTCTGCTTGACCAAAATCTTACGGTAGTGATGATGAAGGCGCTGCACACATCAAATTGCTCGTCTGCATTAGCATTGTACGCAAAAAAATATTTTTATTTATTTGATTAATAAAAAAAACTTGTCGTAATAAAACAACAAATATTGGAAAGTCTTTGCCTATTGGCGTTGTCCAGTTAACCCTAAACAAATATGGAAAATTACCACAAATATGGAAAATTACCACAAATACTTTGCGCCAAACATTGGGCCAACAATATTTGTGCGAGTCAAAAGGGACGAAACAATTTGACTGGCGAAAAAACGTTGCTGAACTTATTGGGCCCAAGGGTCTGGCGGATTTCATTTCAAGAATTTACAAACCCACTTGTTTCTTTTTTTTAGACTGAAGTGATCTCTGGAGACTATTATGAATTAGAAATAATATCGCAATAAGTACCATTGAGGGAGAATAGAAAGAAAATCATTTGATTTTGGCACTAAAATAGTATGGAATCTTAGTAAATGACACACAAGATGGATTATAGTATGTATATTTTCATTTAATATAAAAATTATAGATATCCACTATAATATTTACATGTAAGTAAATGGCAAACAACTTGTCAAGATTCAACATAGTAAGAAAGTCAACATAAAATTTAATTATATGAAAAACTATGTGGAAATTTTGGATATACATTATTCAATGAAGCGGTATATTTTTTCTAAACAATAATACTGTCTAAAACGAACCCTTTCTAAACCGACGTCTGTTTCAATGTTTTCCTCCCCGAGAAATGTGACTACACGTAGTCTACGGGAACGTATGAGATACGCTAGATCCTAGCGTAACCAAATGTCAATCTCATACATTTTGTAGCGTTTCTATTCGCGCAAACGCAACGAAATGTACTTTGTCTAGGGGTACAGGTCGTTTAACTAAAGCTGGCACGTTCACATTTGTAATCACACAAACATATGCAATTTCATGATACAGTATGTTTTATTCCATTATTGCTTCTAATTAGTCAGTCAATTGTAATGAACGAATGCAAAAAAACACTATTTTTATGAGCAGTAACAAAAGGAAAACAATAACTCTCTTTTTCCTCCTTCATATACATAAGCTTGACCGCGCGTGAGAGAGACGGATAGACTTTTCATGATGCGCATGCAGTGCGACGTCACACCGCCGCCGGCGCACTACACAAGCGCAACGTGTAAATGTGTTGAACGTGCCAGCTTTAGTTAACCGACCTGAGGGCGAACCACAAGCTCTTAAAACAATATTATTATAACCTTATTTTACTTTTGTCTTTCTTTGACATCCGGCGTCAAAACGGGACAAAAGACAAATAAGGTTATTTTAACCTTGTTTTAAGAGCTTATGGTAGGCCCCCTGTATGCCTTTAATAATATCGATATATAGATTGTCACGATTTTAACCAACATTGATTTGTTGAAACATATTTGTTGGCACGTTAGGAAGACAAAAGTATAGCAGAATCAAAATAGATAGTCGAGCTAGGCCTCCATCATCCACGCTAATATGATATTGCCATATGTACGTAATAAAACTTAGATTTTTATCACTGCTGTCACAAGTCTGCTGTGAAGCTGGAGTATTGAAATCTGAGCCTTATGGCAAATACATAAGGTATATTGTCTTTTACTATTCAGTAATGGCTATATTTACTATTATGATGCATACAGCGCGCAAGTATGGAATCAAAAATGGCGGAACAAAGGAATTACCGGTATTTCGAAACGTATTCTCCATTCGCGTGAGAGTGAGTTTATTCCACAGTAAGACAACGTTGAAACAGACGTTACCTATCACAGACTAGATACACAAAAAATTCACTCATTAACCCAGTACCAGAATTCACCACCACGTATAAGATTTTAACAGTGGTATAAGAACAATGTATATTTAGGAACCATGCAATGTTACGTTATATGGACGAGTAAAGACAGCCACTTATTCTCCAACTCCATCTCCTACCGCGATCTCTTTTGATTGAAGTGGATTATAATTGTCTTAGAGCCTGTACACCTTCTACTCAAACAGTCTCCATTCATAAATCCTATTTGAATGAAATTTTGTTTAATCAGATAAGTTCTGGGTTTGTAGGTTTTTTAACACTCATTTTCAATTTTATTCTTATCGTAACCACGTATAATTAAACTGTTCAGTTACAAACCACTTCATTCATAGGGATTGCGATAGGAGTTGACGAAAGACAATAAGCTCCCGACATAGGTATAATAAATTATTATTATTATACTTATGCCCCTGATTCCAACTAAGAATGTCAAAGGAAAATAAACGTTATATCTGTATAATAAAGTCAATTTGCATCATAATACACATAATACAATTAACCATTGATTGTATAGATAAACCTTATCGCACACCGATACAGTTCATTTTTCTATAGCATTCTTAGACGTCAAAAATAAATTCTTAGTTTTTCACGGGTCGGCTGTAGACACCAGTCGTTCCCCCTAGGTCATATTTGTATACATGATACATACAATGGTAGATGTAAACAGTTCCAAAACTTTTCAAAACCCAGTGGAAACTATGCTTTCAGACGTCATACAGAAATTTCAATCGTCTAAATAACACTATTATGGTTTATTTTTGAGTGACAATACTTTTGATGTAACATGATGTGGTCTATTTCGTTCCAAATGTTTTTTTTTTAAATAATGAATAGAATTGTGTTTGACCACATTCTCCAAAACCACCATGATGTGGCCGAAGGTGGTATGGTCACAAACCCTAGAAGGAACTGGCTCTCAAGTGCAACTGTCGGAACACCGGTAGGTGCTTGACTACAGATTTTCAACTTGATGAGGAATTTTTTTGCCAGCCTACAGTACTCCCTTTCCCTTCACCAAAAGTTCCAACTCATTATAGGATTCGAAGCCAAAACCTTCGCCATGGCATTCGGAACGGCGGTAGTGGTAAGGCACTGATCTCACAGCGAGCGGTCTGGAGATCTGCGTTCCGCGTTCACTGTAATCTATGCGGTGCATTTGATCATTGCACACAGCGACCGCGACGGTCAAGGACAATGCAAGAAGAACTCTGACCGCAGAATTCCAGACCGCTCGCTGTGTGAATGGCGCCTTATGGTATACTAATACAAATCAATATTATAACTACGTAAAGAAGTACCAACATAAAACTACGATGATATAATTTAATTTCTTTTTTATAGCACTTGTGACCTAAACCTGCACTTATTACACGCTTCTCCTTGACTTAAGTAGTCCATTACTACTCGGAAGCGTG
Source organism: Polyploca ridens (assembly GCA_951394255.1). NCBI lineage: Eukaryota > Metazoa > Arthropoda > Insecta > Lepidoptera > Drepanidae > Polyploca > Polyploca ridens. The sequence goes on along the minus strand of OX596243.1, from coordinate 3,645,009 downwards.
TAATAAGTGCGGGTTTATGTCACATGTGCTATAAAACAGTATACGATACTAATTACTTAAGACCATTATTGCACGCCGTGCAAAAATAGACTGCTTAAATCACGTATCGTAATATACTAGTTAATTTCATGTATTACATCACAAGTATTAATCACTCTCAACAGATACAATATAATCAGATCTAAAATAGTAATATAATCTTGAATTTCGATTGCACATACACTCATATACCTGCCATTACTTAAAAATAAAAGAAAACTCATTTCATGGTGTACTTAAAACGATGCTTATTCGACGTGTGGAAACTAAATTTAAAAAAAAACAAATAAAATTAAGACAACTTAAATGCGGTAGGTACCTACAGAGATTGTACATTTTTATTACAAAAAACCGCGCTCCGACATTACAAAAAACGCATTGATATGTACAAGAGATTACTCTACACATTACTCTTATTTACTACGGCTAATTTACATCGAACAATCATGAATTCACTTCTGTCTTTTTACACAACGCTCGGTGAAATGTTCTAAATTTTAGAACATTAATATTACACGATTCATAATTTATTGCCCGTCGTAATATTAAGTAGTTTCCATTTTTATATTTAAATCTACGCGATCCGATACATTTAAAAGGTTCTATTATTAAGGCTGTCCGAGGGACTAATTAAATAAAGCTATCCGATCTATTGGCATTGTCTTGATTCCAATGTAAGTTTATTTTGTTTAAATACAATAAAAAGTACTAATTGAAGAATATAAAACATACCAGCTGTCAAAATCATAATATTAATAAAACGAATTTAATAATACCAGTGCACATCTTTTCATTTCACATCTTCTGTCCTGCTCGCTCTCATTTACATGATACGGATAAAGCCTATTATTAAATTGGTTTTATTATTTAGCGAACAAAATGAGTAAAAATACATCATATACACCGTGACTTTTTATTCGTCTTGGAAACGCAGCCCACATAAAGTACCCAATGGCCCTAATTCTGTTGTTCACAACTAAACTAATTTTAATCTCACTATGTCTCTTTCTAACAAAGAACATAAGAAAAGGATGTAAGAAATTTAGTCCTGTCAAATTAGTCCAATGCTTGTTTTCAATATAAATTTAGTCGCCATCTATCGCAGTTACGCCTAAATACACGCAAAATAAGACGGCAAAGATTAATTTGACAACTTAAAATATGTTCTATCCTTTTTCAATAATGTTCGTAAGAAAAGATGAGATGTGACTAAAATTAGTTTAGTGCGATTTACAACAGAATCGGAACCAATGAATAGGTACTAATTATTTTAAAAAAAAATTTTTTTTAACGTTGTATCATTCTAAAAAAGTCTAATATTATTCATTATAACGCATGACATAGGTTTAAACAACCTGTTACGAGCGCAGTCTACTCGACTGGTGCTCTGGGTAGGTATTTTTTACCATTTTATATGTAAACTTTAATTTATTAACTCGATTTGTCATAATTATGATAAATTTTAATAAATAAAAAAATAATATAAAAGTGACCAAAAAAAATTTTTTTTTTCTTAATGATTAGTTCTAATTCATTGGATACATTATGTGGGCTGCGTTTCTAAGACGTATAAAAGGTCACGGTGTATAATGTGCTGCAGTCACTGTTATCTACTTTACAAGTAGACTTCAATTTATTGTAAAATGACCAATATTGTACATAAAAACAATATAATAAAAATCGAACATTCACACAGATTGAATTTTAAGCAGAAGTTCTATTTTTAAGCCCCGATATTACAGAAGTAGCAAAATATAAGACGATGTTAAACGAAATTCAATCCTATGTCATAGGAACACGGTTTAAATTCAATAGGAGATAAAACCACCATGATTCAATTACATGCATCTAAAAGTAACAAACACCTAACAACACTGACTGTCGTTACACGTTTGATTCCTTCTGTAATACGAGTTCCACTACCAGTTTCAAGAAAATAGGTATCTCTGTCGTTTTGACAGAGACAGATATACTTTTGACCAGACTTTAACAGTGATCGGGCTTCTAAAACTGGCAATGAGTATATTTAAAATGTAACAAATAAAGCCCAGTACAACCAAACCGTAACATAACCTGTGGTAAAAATATTAAGGACTCATTCTATCTCAGTAAACCTACTCAGTTTTTCTTAACACATTTTACTATTCACATTTTTACACACCTGTAGTCTTGTTCCAAGTTTTCACGCGTTATAATACATATTGCATACCAAAATATTCTGGGCCACTGAGTATTCCAATAAGAATAAGAAAGAATTTGGTTAGAGAAATATATTCAAAAACATCGGGTGATAGACATACAACTATCTCTCTCTTTCACATATTTTTCATCCATTATGGAAACACATAGCTCCATTGTTTCTTTTGTTTTAACGCAAAACCAAAGTATGGTTAAAGTTTAAAGTACCATAGAATAACAATAATACTACGTACAGAAGTATCACTCCCTAATAAAAAAAACTGAATAATATGAACCAGGCATAATATTTTTGTAAGTATGTATTAGATGAAAATGTGAGGACATCTTTTTTTTTCTAGAAATAATTATTCCATATGATTAAATAGTGGATAGGGTCAATATCAATGTAAAATAAAAATATTTTTGTAGTCAATTTGTTTTTTTAATAAATTTGTTGCACATACCCCTGAAATGAAGACAAACGGAAGACTAACACGAAGGTTTATTTCTAGTCTTCTACACTTATACGCTAAATACTATATACAGTTGTATCACAACGCTTACAGTGCATTATTGGCAGTGAATAGACGCAGACTATTATTATGCTGCTTATTATTATTAAATAGTTCAAAGTAACAATGCTACAATAATTATTAGTGAAATGAGCAGCGAAATACTAATAATTCGTGATTTAAAAACCTATTTGACAACTTATATATCAATGTGCCAAAAAGAGACAACAAACAGCGAATCAAAGAGATACCCTCTTATAAAATATCGAGGATTTCAAACGGTTATGTTGTCATAAAACTACATAAAATAAAATGATCAAATAAGATAGTTGTGTGCATCTAAGCAAACTAAAAAGCAATGCTTCTCGCTTATACACACACAACTATCCCTTTTTGCACCTTTTTATTCCAATCATAGATCAAAGTTTACTAAACGGCACACTATATAGGCCGTTATGACATAAGAGTCTAACCTTGTCTCGCTATCTCTTGTCTCTTTTTGGCTCAGATAGATATAGGCTGTCAAAACGGCTAGTTTAACATAACTTTGTAAACAAATCATGAAACTTTCACTAAAATGGATACACAAACTGTAACTCATTAAGAAAACATACATAATTTTATACGGCTTACCAAAGGACAAAAATATATCCCTAACATCCCAAAAATCCATATGAAACATCGTCCAACGACAACTTCACAAAAATCCCTAAAGGAATACTCAGCACCCATATTCTACAACCAGCAGTGACATTTCCCTTTGAACGGCCGAAACCAATAAATCTGTTTTCCTATACTGAAGACATAATTTGTCAAACAATGCATGTTTTTTGGTATTTGAATATCAAAACATAACATTTGTATTGCCAGATGAAATCTTCAGAATATACGAAACATAGATCAATATATCGGTTCAAACAGAAACCGCTAAAGACGAACGTGCCACCACCAAAATCCGTACATATTTTAGTCACTTTTTGTCCACCATACGACTGCGGCGCGAGGCAATACCTTCTCACATCAGTGGTCACATGTATACACAGTTCACTTGTTAACCCAAACGACCATCTGTTCGTCAGGGTCCCGTTTGACTCAGTCGAGCTGCTGCACTTGTACCACGGATGTGGGTTGTGGGAGGGAGATCTCGTACTTTATGAGCCCGGTACCGCGCCCCGCTGATAGTACTAAACCACCTACCTCCTTCACGTCACCGCTGTTGGAAATATCACCAGATATTAAACTCACGAGTATGTGTAAAGGCAAATAAAAAGGTTTATAATTTGTTGCATGATATAGCCTTCTTCAATGATATTGTAAGTAAAGGTTTGAACTTCACAAGATTTGAACTTCATAAATAGCATACTGTCATACATGTTGTGTCGTTGACGCTCTGACGCGACTCATAGCTAGAATGAGTTAACTAGCAGTTTTAACGTGCCACTCACATATCGCTTATAACCTATCTACCTCTTTTACTTATAAAATCATTGGTCTTCTTCATATAGGCGTGTAGATGCGTAATTTTTTACAACTGTCCTTTATATACACACCGGCACAATTAGCGGAACAGAAAAAAAAGTGAGGCTATGAGATAATAACGCATATATTTGACGAAAATGTAATCTTAATATATAAAATGATAAACTGATTGTTGATATATCAGCCCACAGCCCAAACCGCTGGACCTAGAGATTTGAAATTTTGCACAAAGATACCTTATACAGTGGAGGCATCCACTAAGGAAGGATTTTTGGAAATTCCACCCCTAAGAGGGTAAAATAGGGGATGACAGTTTGTATGCAAGTCCGTCAGTTTTGAAGTTAGGATCTTCAAATTTTGTGTTTAGGCTGACGATTGAAAATTAATGTGTAGTTATCTCAGCGTTTGTGATAATTCCACCACCGAAGGGTGGAAAAGGGGGATGAAGTTGGGTATGCAAGTCCTTCAATTTCAAAGTAAACTTCACTAAATGTATTATTATACGGTGTAGGCATCCACTAAGGAAGGATTTTTGGAAATTCCACCCCTAACAGGGTAAAATAAGGGATGAAAGTTTGTATGCAAGTCCGTTAGTTTTGAAGTTAGGATCTTCAAATTTTGTGTTTAGGCTAACGATTGAAAATTAATATATAGTTATCTCAGCGTTTGTAATAATTCCACCACCGAAGGGAGGAAAAGGGAGATGAAGTTGTGTATGCAAGTCCTTCAATTTCAAAGTAAACTTCACTAAATGTATTATTATACGGTGTAGGCATCCACTAAGGAAGGATTTTTGGAAATTTCACTCCTCGGGGGGTAAAATAGGGGATGAAAGTTTGTATGAAAGTTCGTCAGTTTTGAAGTTAGGATCTTAAAATTGTGTAATTAGGCTAACGATTGAAAATTAATTTATACATGTTTCAGCTTTTTTGACAATTCCACCCCCGACAGGGTGAAAAGGTATGGGATGTATGTAAGTCATTCAGTTTCAAAGTAAACGTCACTTAATATATTATTACACGGTGTAGGCAACCACTAAGGATTTTTGGATATTCCATCCTTAAGGGGGTAAAATAGGGGATGCAAGTTTATATGAAAGTCTATCAGTTTCGAAGTTAGGACCTTCAAATTTTGTGTTTAGGTTGACAATTGAAAATTAATTTATATGTGCCTCAACGTTTTTGATAATTCCGATCCCGAAAGGGTAAAAAGGGGGATGAATTTGTGTATGGAAGTACACTAAATTTATTATTTAAGCTTATGGTTATAAACTAACGCAACGAATATCGGTGTAGTTGGAATTTGAACCCTTAAGGAGTGAAAAGAGGGATTAAATTTAGTATTATGAAGTTCTTTATTTTCGGAGTGAAAATTAAAAAAAATATTATTTCGGCTTATGGTATTGACGTATTGAAATGACTCGCCTAAACAACATCAGGAAAAAGAGAGGAATCGGTATTAAAACAAAGATCCGGTTAATACGAGCATTGGTATTCCTCATTTTCATGTATGGTGTGGAAGCGTGGACTATACAGGCCCGAGAAAGAAAAAGGATTGATGCATTCGAGATGTGGTGCTGGAGACGGATGTTGGAAATACCTTGGACCGCTAAACGCAACAATGCATCAATCCTATCGCAGCTCAAAATTAAAACACGATTGTCCACCATTTGCCACCAACGTATTTTTTCGTATTTCGGCCACATGGTGCGCAAAGGCGATGAAAGTTTGGAAATCTGATCATAGTTGGGAACACGGAAGGAAAACGACTACGTGGTCGTTCACCAACAAGATGGTCCGATCAAGTAAAAGACTCATCGTCCTCCAAGTTTTACAGAAACCAGAAGACAGAAACCAGTGAAGGCAGATCATTCGCTCTAGAAGCAAACCCGATATTGACCACGATCCTCAGACATGAGGGAAAGAGAGATAAGGCCTCCAAAATTGTGCTGTGGAACTTGACTACAAGTAACAGCTCTCCGCCGCAATGTTATTGAGGCCAAAATATTTACTGGTTCTGCCAGAGGAGAAACAGTCTTCTTACCGCGTATACCATTGATCCCAAATCACCTTCCGTTTGAATTTAAAAGATAACAGTTCCTAATTAAGGTTTGTAGTCACAGGGAAAAACTCTGAAATTTGCTAGAGTTGATTTGCGGCAGGACTGTTTCAGTTTTATGTGGCATCCACGCATATGAGCTCTTAATCTACCTGAACTTTTATCAATATCACACGTAGTGGCGGACAATAGCCATGAACAAAGCTCTATATTGTTACAATGATTCATATCTAGAAAAAAGAAATAATCTACGCGGACGAAGTCGCGGGCTATAAAGCTAGTTAGACACAAATTGATTAACATCTTTTAACAACGACTTTGAAAAGTCTTCGTTATTTTTTATTGAAAAATAAAGAAATTTGAAATAAGTGAAATTTTTAGATGATTATGAACCATCACAAAAAATAAAAAAAAGTAAGCATTCAATGATTTAACAATAAAATTAAAGCAAAATTAATAACGAGTGTTTCCCCCTCTTGCTCTGATTACGGTTTCCATTCGTCTGGGCATGCTACAGATTATGTTATCGATGATTTCTTGAGGCAACCGCTCCCACTCCTCAAGTAATGCGTTTCCAAGTTCATTCAGATTGTTGGGGGGTGGCATTCTGGATTTAACCCTTCTTTTTAGCAAGTCCCAGACATGCTCTATCGGATTCATATCGGGGGAATTTGCTGGCCACTGCATCACCGGTATACCTACGTGGCTCAGATATGCCTGTACCGATTGTGCACTATGAGCACGAGCATTAACTTGCATTAGAATAAAGTCGTCACCAATAAATGGGGCAAATGGTACAACATGTTCTTCTAAAATGTCTCTGATGTATCGATCTGCTGTCATGGTCCCTCCTGTGACTATCACTAACTCCGTGCGAGCTCCCAAACCATAATCGAGCCGCCACCATAACCACCACTGTGTGTTCAAAATTAGACTGTATGTGGCGTTCTCCTTTGCGTCTCCATATTCGCTGTCTCCCATCGATCTATTTTAAAAGAACTCTGCACTCATCAGTAAAGAGAACCTGCTGCCATTCGTTCAAATCCCAATGACGATGTTCTCGCGCATAGCTTAATCGGTTTACGCGGTGACGTCTCTCAAGTTTTGGGCCTTTGGCAGGTATATACGACCCTAAACCAACTTCTTCAAATCTCCTGCGAACTGTACGCTCACTTACTCGTACTCCTCGAACGTCTTCCAGTTCATTTCGAGCTTGTACAGCCGTTAATCGCGTATTCCTACGAACTCCAAGTTGTAAAAAACTGTCATCTCGCCTCGATGTACATCTTTTTCTACCTTGACCCCTCCTCCTCATAAGAGAATTAGACGATCTGTACCGCTGGATGCTGCGATGAATCGTTGATACTGGTCGACGAAGCCTTGAGGCAATCGATCTGTAGGTATGGCCATTTCTTCTCATTTCATCAGCCCAAATGATTTCCAGTGATGTTAAGTCAGGCATAATAAAGAGCTTTTAATAAACAAAATTGCCTATAGAATAACAAATTTATAAAAAACAATTAAGTGCAATTTTTCAAAAAAATTACAATTACGTAGTTATTACTCGAACAAGTTGACAAAACGTATTGTTCGGGAAAATAAAACAAATGAATGAAAAAAGTGTATGTCATCTAATTTTCTATTATCAAATTTGACTATAAATTAAAAAAATATCATAAACATATCCTCAAGTAAAAGATTTTAAAATCCTGCTTTTTTTGTGTTCCGCTAATTGTGCCGGTGTGTATAATTCCGAAAAAATCATTAACTAGGGAGAAATATTATATGCGAAACATAACTAACCAAACTATGCAACAAAGCATGCATTTCTCGTAGCGTGGACGGACAAATTTCGTCTTTAAGTCTCTGCTATTAAAATCTAAATTCCATCCACTAAATTAATATACAGCTGCGTAGTGAATCTGAATAAACTGTCTGCGGTTGTCAGATCATCTCTATTCTATTGAATTATTCACATATCAATCGGTGACTTGTTTGACAACGCAATACATATATCTCTATTGAGTACATACATCCATTTACTCTAGCTTCAGATCGACTTGGCTAGCTTTTTCACAACTGTTGGGGAAATAATTGTACAAAGTTATTCTTAGTTTTACAAACTGATTCGTAGTGTATCATAAAAGAACGTAAAAATCCTTCAAGCTGAAAACGAGAAAAATACAATTTGGCATAAATCTCCAAATTGCATAAATCAAAGTTCCTATTTCTATCTGTACGTTTGTGTTATAAACTACGCAATAGATATCGATGTGGTTATAATCATTATTTAGAGAAAATTCTCTCGTTTCTCCACCGTGCTTTGCAATGATTAGTTTATTTTTTGTAATATTATTTTACACATAAAGGAGTTTGAGGATTTTGGCATATTTTTCGGGCGCCATATTGTTTTTTTTTTTTAAATGGCTTCTCGCTAAAACCTATATACATCGATAGGACACTCATAAGAACAAAAAATACAAGGGTGTACATATCCTAAAACAGAGTTATTTGCAAATGAAGATCGATTTTTGACAAATACGTAACCATGAAAAATTACTTATGAAACAATTGTATGCATTATATGGTGCATACATTACCTGGTGGTATGATGCCTGGTGTGCTTGGGCTGTGCGTGCGGTATGTGGTGGTGGATGTGCTTGTCGCGGCCCACGATGTGCAGCTGCGGCGTCACCAGGCGCCGCCCGCCCACCGTGCCCACCACTATCTGGTTGCCGATCACTTGACCCGACCGGTTCGTTACCTACAAACAAACAGTTACAAACAGTTTGCCAATGGAAATGTGCAAATGGGCTGACAATCATCATCATCAGCCTATAATGTCCCACTGCTGAGCACAGGCCTCCTGCACACAAATGAGGGTGAAAGGGAATGGGCAATACTCCACCACGCATGCCCACTGTGGATCGGTGGAGGTAGGCTAGTGGTCAACCTACTGTTGGAATTTTTCAAGCTGCCTAGGAGGCATCCAATTCCAACCAATCGTTTTCCATCCAATTTATTTATTACTCCCTGTGCCTCGCAGTTTCACATGTTAACCTTCTTAAATAAACAGGAAATTAAAACCAATAAGATATTTTCATAAAGACAGAAAGGTCCCAATATTAAGGTGTTCAAACATTCTACTTATAATAAAAACGCAAAAGTCTGTTTGTTAACCTTTGAAGCCAACACGGAACAACCTATTGAAATTAACGAGCCTTGAACATCGGCGTAAGGTTTCGTGTTTGTCGGTCTTCTATGGGATATATTTTGGAGAGTGTGCTACAGTACTGTTCAATTTAATTCTTCCATCCCCATTTTTCCATCGAACCACAAGACGCCGGGAGTACTTCCACCCATACGTTGTAGACATCCCACATATCCGGACACAACGCTTCGCTTCATCGTTTCTTATACGAACAGCAAAGGAGTGGAACACCTCTTCCGGGGTCTGTTTTCCAACACCCATAACCTAGATGTATTCAAGGCCAGAGTGAATAGGCTTTTTCTGGGTAAGCGTGCTACATCCTCGGCCTCGTCATAACTCCTCATGGGGTCAGTCGAAGGTCAAACGCAAGCCCAATTAACATAAAAAAATTGCCATATAGTTGATTATAGCCTGGAATAACATACATAACTTTTTATCCGGGTATATTTATATAACCAGGGTGAAACCGAACCCAAAAACCTATCCCAGTTACGTATGTTCGAAAAAACTGTAAACTCACCACTTGTATATGCGTGGGTTGTTGATGGTCCTGCTCCATCTCCAAGCTGTTCTGATGCTGCACCTGCTGCTGGTGCTGCTGCTGCTGTTGCTGCACCTGCTGCTGCACCTGTTGCTGGACTTGTTGCGCCACTTGTTGCGCCGCTTGCTGCGCTTGCTGTTGCGCTTGTTGCTGCACCTGTTGTACCTGCTGGTTCTGAGAATGTTTGAAATGGATTTGTAGTAGTTGGGTTGACTTAAGAATCATTGCATAGAGTGATTGATTATGTGTGTGTAAACAGTGTCATTGGATTTTAACACTAGTTTAAAAACTACTTAAATCATCAACAGCTATCGTCATAAACTCTATACTGAGAGAAGTTTCCCAGAGTGCGCAGTTTGACGAACGCACACGCACATTCCACAAGCAACAAAATTAACTGACTCTGACATTCTAATCAAGCTATACTGGGTGGAGATTTCGAGATGGCATATTTTCGAAACCTATGTTGGGTTATGTCGGTTCCTATAAACAAAAACGAATCGTTTTGCTTACCAATGGTAGGTTTTTTTCTGCCAAACTGGGCATATAGACCACTTCGTAAGCAAACACCTGTGATAGCACTTCCATATGGGAGGGTCTGCTATGCAAAGCTTCGAGGTCTTTGCTTCATTATTAGTAAAGATATAAGTCTATTTTAACCGATAACGGTCCGTAAATTATAGGAATCGGCCATTAGTCATGAATAAATTTTACCATGGAACAAACTTTTTTTTTTCAAGTTTTTCCATTAGTAAGAGAGGTAAAATAAATTAGTATTCTGTGTTGGTCCCACTGTAAAAGTTGTTCAGCATGACTAAACCAATATATGCCAGCTCGAATTACCGGGTACCGGGTATTCTACCGGGGTATTTATAAGGAGTGTGAATTACCTCAAACAGCACAACAAACTCTTCCTCCTTATAGGTGTCTTTCTCCTGCTTATAGGTGCGAGTGGTGATGGTGTTGGTGTTGGTGTTGGTGGCGGCGTTGGCGCTGGCGTTGGCCGAGCGGGTGGGCAGGTCCATGTGCTGGCGCTGGTGCAGCATCAGGTGGTTCTTCTGGAAGAACGCCTTGCCGCACTGGTCGCACACGTGCGTGCGGAGCGTGCAGCTGCCGTCCGGGTGCCTGGAAAATATCATTTAATGTATTGCTCGTAGAGTTCATTTTTCAATACGAGATACTTTTTTCCCTGTGACGTTCCTCTCACACGATCATCTGATCCCAAACTAAGCAGAGCTTGTACTGCTTATATAATACATATAGTACTTTTTGTTTGTAAATAATATACTAAATATATATGACACCCAGATGAATCTAAGTGAAGATTAAAAAAAATACATCGCAGAAATATTATCTGTTAATAGTGTTTTCAGGATTAGAAGATATCGGTGACAGTTCACATTTTCCGGTTCACTCATACTACTTGCGAGTAACTAATATAATATATTACAAAAAAATATTTTAATTTCCATTTTATATCATTACAAAAATACAATATAAATCGCTATACATAACTAAGAAATAATTTCAACACATTAATATAGCTTGATAATTTTAATAATTAAAAAATAGGATATCCTTAAAATACTTGCTGCATGAAACGGAACATTTACCTATAGTGATTGACAATGCTTGATCGACAGGGAAATTCAAAAAAGTTATATCGATTATTTTTGAATAGGTTTATCAATATCGAAATATTTTTAATTACTAAAAAAAATCGGTTATCAGTACGATATCAAAGAGAGAGAGAATATTCTTATATTACTAGGTAAATATCAATTAACAAACATAATTTCTCATAAATCCTGTAATAATTATCTGAAATTAAGAACGATAATAGTACATGTGTGCAAAGTTGGTAATTACACACGAAGCGGTATTAAGCAGTAAGACGGTGATAAGGAAATTAATTTGGAAAATAAAAGCACTAAAATAAAAATCGATTAGACTTTCTTTATTAACTTTCTCGATACACCAAAAAAATCGATTGGATATCGTTAAGGCGCATGACTATAATTGTCAAAAGTGAACTGTCACCGATATCTGCTAATCCTGAAAACAGCTTAATAACTTCATACATATAATACTAATTTATTGATACCTCCTTTGATGCGCTAATAATCCGTGTTTAGCCGCAAATCCCTTGCCGCAGTCGCCGCAGAAGTGTATCTTTGGTCGAGGCGGCGTCACGTGATGATTCTGAAAGAGAACAACTTCTTTCAGGGGTAGCTCACTGGTAATTCAGCGATATACTAGTGAAAGACAAGGAAAATGACGGCAGGTAGGTGCTTCTCTTATTCTAGTACATTGCTCTCATGAATCATAAGATAGGATATCATTGACCAAATACAGAAACGCTACTTAAGTTAATACTTCGCATCTTAAATACTTGAGAACGTATATCCCATAAATTGTACTGTCAACAGTTCACAACTAAGTGTAAGTATTTGGCATATATTACAATAGGAATGTTTACTTACCGTTGCTATAACTTGGGTATGTACAACATTACTGGGATTTGACGTTATTATTTGGATAGGTTGATCTGAAACAATAATACATTATGTTTTAAATGTGTTTAAAGGTCTAGAAGCTAAAAGAAAAGACGTAATAGTGATGATGATGAGTGTTGTTTTATGTATTTGTGTTGGATGTTGATTTTGGTATGTGTTGGTGTTGGTGTTAGTTTAGGGTGTTGTTGTTGGTGTAAGTATAGGGTGTTTGTGTCGGGTGTTGGTGTCAGGTGTTGGAATCAGGTGTTGGTGTCAGGTGTTGGTGTCGGGTGTTGGTGTCGGGTGTTGGTGTACAGTGTTGGTGTACAGTGTTGCTGTTGGTGTTAGTGTAGGGTGTTGATGTTGCGTGTTGTTTTTGTTGGTGTTGTTGTTGTTGTTGTTGGTGTAGCGTGTTGTGTTAATAGAACGTGTAGTTACTGTGCGCGTTGTGCACGAGGCCGGGCTGCAGCGCGGCGGTGAGCGCGCACAGGTCGGTGACGCACGTGCGGTCGCCCGCGTGCAGCCGCACGTGCAGCGACAGGGCCTCCTGCACAACAACACAACACAACATATTGGTTACATCACTGGAGACACAGGCTAGCAGATTATACAACGTGTAACGGAAAGGGTAAAAAATACACGACTTTTTTTGGTACTGAGCGCACAGATCGCGAAAGAGTACATTTTATATATTGATCTAAGCGAGTTAAGTGAAAGATCAAATGACCCTCATAGAGCGATGTCACGTTGGTTATGATTTTACTCGGAAGCAAACATTTGGTATGAACTTTTGAGTAATTATTTTGAGCTGAAACTTTTTATAGAGTCTATACCTGATGTAGTCTTCACTCTTTTCGGATAGATATACCCTTTCCGTTTCACGTTGTATAAAGAGAAGAAAATTGGTGGTAAAAAATAACAAAAGCTTCACAAAGTACGTTCGGAATGTGGACCTGACTCACAAATTGTGAAACGAGCGAACGATCGT